>LR990927.1:3600000-4141526 GCA_905163415.1 Noctua fimbriata | reverse complement strand
GATTACTGGACCTGTAGGTACCTACCTACATATTTAAAATAAATACCTGTTTTATATAATCACTCATTCGAAGCAAACAAAACTGTTTTACCGTTTGCTTAGACTAGTTATCCGACGTAAGAAAACGAGCTTTGATTACATTGAGCACATTATTTGTGCACAATTGGTCAATTATTTAAAACAAAGTACGACAGACTACAACCCTACAAAAGTAATTTCTAAGGTTGAATCAATCATAAAACTTACAGCTTGACTTATCACCGATTATAATTAATATTTTTTATTGCGCTTAACTTTCCGGATTCTATTGATTCATAAAAATGAATCAGTGATTCGGTGAAATTAATTCATACGTAGCTTTAAAATTGTTACAAACGAAACTCTTATTTCTAGACAATCTGTTCTGCTCCTGCATTTTCAACGAAGCTACCTCTTGTCCTTACTAGGACAAGCTAAGTAACATAGATGTCGCTAGTTGTTTACAAGAACTGTAATGTAACGATTTTCTTTTTTATTCTAGCTTTTTGCGGCTTTTTCAATTGTTTTTTATTTATTACTGTAAAGATTTATTAACACGTCAAGTTTGTGCAACGTTGAAGTGTACTCAAGCAAGCTTTTAGTGATTGATTGGCCAGTTTTTCTTTACCTACCAAATACTTAAAATACCTACAAAAATCGGTAATTAAACTCATTTCTCTGGCTTTTCAGGGCGGTAAAAGATTATGTAGGTAGATATTTACTCTAATTCACTCTTCTTAGCACTTACCCCTTATTATTAAAAAAGAAAGCCACCACAGAAACAAAAAAACCCTCCTTTAAGAGGACCCTCTGAACAATTCGTAATCATTTGAATAAAACAAAACAGTAGCCCCCAAGTTTAGCCAATTAGAGAACTAATAATCAAAACTACGGTAAAGCTAGTCAGTGTAAAACAGGCGAGCAATTAAATAAAAGCCACAACACTGAAAACAGAATGCCTACCAACCGACCGAAGTAAATTAGGCACAAATCACCTGTATTACTTATCTGCATGTTTACTGTTGCTCATTAGTGGCTATGACTCTACTATTTATATGTCTGTGCTGTGACTAGACTTGTCATAAATTGAGACGATGTTTTTTTTTGCATGGCATCTCGCAGATTAACCTGGGAGGTAGTCGTCATTCATGTTTTGTCAGAATTTTAGTCATAGAAAAAAAAAAATTGACTCCAAAAAATTACTGAAAGGATTGAACTTATAATAGGATTGACAGTTGGGACTAGTACCTACCTTAGGTTCTGGGTTAGACTCCTAGGGCTGCAATATTTACTTGCGTTTGTCTTGATTTTTTTTTTAATTGAGTACTTCAGGGTACATCTATCCTAACTAATATTACAAACTAGCTGTTGCCCGCGACCTTCGTCCGCGTGAAATTTTATACCTATAACCTTCCTCGATAAATGGGCTATCCAACACTAAAAGAATTTTTCAAATCGAACCAGTAGTTCCTGAGATTAGCGCGTTCAAGCAAACAAACAAACAAACTCTTCAGCTTTATAATATTAGTATAGATGCGAAAGTAAGTTTGTTTGTTCGTTTGTTAACTTTTCACGCCTAAACCACTAAACCGATCACCCTGAAAATTTGCATATACGTTGTCAGGTGTACAGAAACGGACATAAGGTACCTGCCATATATGGCGCCACGTGTCTTTTGACTATTGTTTTGTAATAATAGAGTAGGTACAACCGGAATTGATTGTCAAATTGTAAATTAACGCGAGCGAAGCTGCGGGCAAAAGCTAATACTTAATATTATAAAGAGGTAAAATTTGTTTTGTTTTGTTAGTTTGTATGTAAGAGGTAATAATCTCCGGAACTAATGATTCAATTCTAAAAATTCTTTCACTGGCAGAACGCTAAATTATTCGTGGGTGCTATAGGCTATAAATTAAATTAATATCATGCATATATTAGCCGATCTAGCTATCACAATTTTTGAGGACGAAGTTGTAGTAAGTTTAAAATGTACAGTCGCCAGCGCATCGAGTTACCACAAACTGTCAAATTTTCTCATTTGATTTTGAACTTAGCCTTCAACATTTTATGGTTTAAAATCATTTGAAGAAAGACAGTTTGTGGTAACTTGATGTGCTGGCGACTGTACATTTATACCGCCCTTGCATTTAATAATTGTTTGAATTGATTTCAAGTTTGTTTAATACTTTATGCACTATGTATTACGTCGACTTAGGCACCTACTGTCGATTAACAAGCTAGGTTAATTTAATTTAATTTAATTTGAACAGCTTCAGCCCCTATATGGGTTCAATATACCTATTTCAATAATTGCTGTAGGTACCTGTCAATTCCAACTAAGGAACTAACAAGCCACTTTTTTGTAGCTGCTCTGCTGACACAAAGTGGCTCGTGTGACACATCAATCGCTACACAAACGTAGGAACATTACCTGCCTGCTAGTTCAAATTGTACCACCACCTCCAGTTCTGCGGATTACAATTCGAATTTCGAATAATAAGTTCGTTAGTGAATTCGCTGTTGCGGTCGCGACTGCAAACAAATGCACGTCACTATTTCGCTTCAGGCCTGCAGAATAACCTGCAAACTGTTGTAAACCTCATTTCTATTGTGTTAAGGTCTTTAATACGTTTTTGTTGTTCAGAAAGGCATTCGTAGTTTATCGGTACTTTACGTTTTGGTGCTATTACATTGTAAATCACACTTGTGTACGACTACATCCCGAATTTGAATTTGCCAATACTTTAGCCCGTGTTAATGTGTTTTTCTCGTATGTTTCTGCTTTTTATTAGATAGTGACATACTGCTAGCGCATTGCCTGGTTTCGTTGCATTATATTGGCTTGTTTTATTTGATTGTAAACTATTTGCTTAGCGGTTCTCTGATATCATTGAAGATATCGGGCGTTTTATCAGTCAGCAATGACATAGGTACTTATCTGCAACGATAGTGGTAGTTACCTACTATAACTCGATAAGTCGAAGTAGGTAGGTAGGTACATTGACCTTTTCGTATTGATTGATGTTACTCTTATTTGCAATCAGTGACCTAGACTACATAGCCACCCACCTCTTTTCTTATACCTTTAATGTGAAATAGGCGTGGTGATGTCGCCACTATTGACAGGTCAAAGTTATGACATGGTCACATGGCATACAAGATCAGTTTGCTGTGACGCATTTGTGATCGTAACGTTACTACAAGATTGCTATAAATAAAGATAAGAACAAAAAACAAGAAAAACATAAAAAAATATTTACTTACAGTCCATCTACGTTTTTTTTTTTTAAATTAAAGAATCGTAGTTACTCCTTTTGATTGTGAAATTCGATTGAAGATAATTACCAAGTTTGGAAACTATTTTTTTTGTGTTTGCATTTTGTTTTCTATCCCCTTACGTAACTTGAACTTGCAATTAAATAAGTGTCAAAAAAAACAAAATCAAAATCAAAGCATTTATTTGTAATAGGCCAGTTACAGGCACTTTTGAATTGTCGAAACAAAGACAACAATGAAAAATAGCTACAGTCCCAGTCACAAGGCATAAAAACAAACCAAACTAAAGATTAAAGGTTGCTTTTAGGCCACCACAGCCAGGTAGCCTACTTTAGCTGGAATCCAGCAAAGCTACAATTGCTAAAAATGTATTCTCCACATTTAAACAAAAAAAAGCTGGAATAAACAAAGTTTCCTTCAGAAACAAAAGCCAAATAAACTCTCACAGGTTTATTTTGTTTATTTGTTTACTTTTTCGCTATTACATCGTGAAAAAGTAAACATAATGTAAGGATGAAACAATTTCACAAAGATTTTTATGCAGTGAGGTCTTCAGAAATTCTATTACCGTATACAGGAAACTACTGTGTGTAGAACATTAAATATTTTATAGAGGCATAGATGCCTAAGTGCATTCAGCAGTAGGGGCTCAAACGCTATGAGTATGGGCTTGCCTGTGCGCAATTTCCATAATAATATTCAATAAACGCTGTAAGGGGACTTTCCGAATAAGCTTTCAGACCTTTATGACATTACTGATGTAGTCTATGCCCGGTATACATACTCATTGGAGAATAAGGAGGTCACACTGTGAGTAAGCAGTGTTGCCAGACATTATTTATATTTTATTTTAAAAGTGACTTGTTACGTTTTATGAATGAAAAGGAGGCTGACTTCATTGTCTGTCTGAGGTGTTCAGACTGTGACTTTAGGAGTCTAAACTAGGTATAAAGGCATCTTTAAAAAAGAGACATGAACGTTCGTGATCACGCATGACGTATGCAAGACAATAACAATGCCGTACCTACCTAACATCGTCATCATATCTATTGTAGGTATAATAATACGTATCTATGTAGCCCCTGATGATGATGATAACGTGCGCTGCTGAATATGACATGTATCATCTAAAGACTGTTGTAATTAATCGTTGCCAGTCTCCTAGCAGATACAATATCTATTAAAATTAATTGTACGAATAAAAAATGCAGTAGGTATTTCTATTAAATGTAGTGTGTTTGTAGCTGAAAATCTCAGTTCGTTCCAATTGAGACAAACAGACTAGAAATAATTATTAGTTTTTAATTTTAATTATAAGTAAGTTAACTTTACTTTTCTTGTAACGTTAATTTATTTCTTTTAAGTAGGTATTTATGCACCTTGTAGCCCGAAACACACGTTCAACCTATTTCAGGCAAATAAGCAAATGTGCTTTTTTTAATTGTTGACATTAAAATTTTGTAAATGTGTCCCTTTTTATATTTTTTTTATATATAAATAGAAAATTCCGGCTGGTTATTCATAGTACCGTCAAGAAGTTCTAGATAGAATTACACTTGCTTTATGTAAGTCTTTTTAAACATAGGATTGTAGGTACAAGGATTTAAACACAATTTAGACAAGGAAATGCAACAGAGAATCCGTTTAAACATCGCTCCGTATTTAACGTTTGCTGCGAAAGTGGTTCCAACTTAACATCTATTTCAAAACTATCCTCAGTGTGGAAAATAAGGATATCTTCGAAACTAATCTTACGGTCAGGGACGTTTCTCGTTTGGAACAGTCCCATTTATACTGAAACTGGATTGCTTTTAGAGGCTTTTAGTTCAACTTGTGAGGTACTAAAACCATTCATGAAGATATAATCTGGACATTGACTATTTCACGTACGCTTTTAGTTGTTAAAATAATGTTATGTTACACTGATCCATTGATAAGCGTTATTTGTGTTTAATACAATAGAACTGTGCTTTATGATAATAAAGTGCTGATGTTGCGTGAATCTAAACTGTTAGGCGTGAATTATACAGAACCGGCGTAAGGTGAAGGCGCTGCGCAGGCATGATGCCGCTTCAAAACGTTTTCATACAAAATGTACGAAGGCGACGTGTCGCGAATTACACTCACTCAAGCGTCGCGGCACAGGCACGTAGTTCTTTCGTTTCGTTCTACGCCTACGCTGCACTGGCGCCGCGGATTCACCTTACACCGTTTCTGTATAATTCACGCCTATTTTTATGTAGGCGAATGCTCCCAGTGACTAAGCACCTATTGTAGACACTCGATTTCGCTCTCATGTCCGTCCACGTCTGTCAATCTATGCATCTTCATCTAGGGTATTATGGTACCTAGACCTACTCTGCCAGCAAAGGCGTGCTAAACATCATCCAAAAAAAAAATTAACAGTTTCGTCGTTGTTGTGTTACAAAATAGAATTACCTACACACAGCGAAACAATTTTATTTTCGTTTTTTTTTTGTTCAAATTTATTGAAACTGAATAAAAAGGTATGCGAATCCAGTCGTAAAATGTATAGATTTAAGCCCGGTGCCCACTGACGCGTAGCGTCATACGCCTGTGTATTTACAACACTACACTCACTGTTTCCCCAATCAAAGTGAGAGAGGGATACAACATTCAAAACAATAGCATTTTACTTCTCTATCATACTTGGGTACTTGTAAATAATGCGAAAGACGGAGATTGGTCACAATGGGAAAATAAATAATGTCATTTTTTCGGGCATAAAATGATGATGTTATGCTTCAGTGGACAGAGGGTTTTACATGGAGGGCTAATTTATTTGACGTTAAGTAGGATATGTCAATCGTATTTCTCAGAAGGGGAATAAAAAAGTTGTCTTTAAAATTGTGAATAGATACCTACTCGTATAATTTACCAACAATAAAGATCTGAAACTCCTCTATTAGAAAAATACTCGCCGAATACATAACCTCTTCTTTCTTTTGAAGTCGGTCATAAAGGACCTTACTCTCCTGTATAAAGGTATAAGTAAAATGATGTCATATTTTTTTTATCGTCGTCGTATAAGAAAACTCGTTCCTTACGAAATAAAATCCAAAACATTATATTATCGTATTCGTTAGTGAATGAAGCACACGTAAGCGGTTTATATTACGATCAGTGTACTTAATTTTATTACAAGTTTTTTCCTGCGGCTTGGCTCGCGTAGAGGTCGGAAATTGACCCACGGGAAAGTGCTACCGAGAAGAAATTATCCTATGTGACTATGTTAGTCGTTATGTTGTTGTTTAGTTTTAAGTTTTGTTTTTTTTTTATTATATTATTTTTGTTTTATATTGTGTACACATGTGGCATGTGCCAAATAAATGTATTTTCTTTCTTTCTTAAAACCTAGAGGCGCTAGCACACGCGCGCGGCCAAAACGTAATGTTATTATCCTATAGCATATTAGTCATTTCTTTTTCGAAAAGAACACAATCAGTATCTTCTATAGATATGAAAATTTCTTAAAATTATGAAAACATTATATGTGAAACGAGTAGGTAGGTATTTTTAATTTTAAAATCAGGTCATGCACTGCTCGTGTGTGTGCCAATGAAAAAAAATGGTATTGAAATCCGTAAAGTCGTTTAAAAGGTATGGTAGGTACATACAGATACAGACGGACAAAATATCTTTCTCATTTATAATATTGGTGTAGATGGTATGAGTGTACGTAGTCGTCGGAACACTTAATCCGTATTTACGGTAAATCGCTTGAGGTTTTCGAAAATCTCGGAAATATTGGAGTAAGACGGTTACATGGGACGAGACAGTGTATTAAGGTGTTTAAATATAGCAGAGAGGGACATGATTTTACCGAAATAGTAGCTCCAGGTGTTTACATGATTTTAACGAACCAATAGCTCGTAAGAGACGTTCTAGGAATTCTATTTAGGTGTCTCTGCCAGCAGTAGTTGGAGCTATGCTGGTGGAGTCTGGAAACGGGAGGGAGGTGACCTTCTATCAGACAGTGATGGTTCAGAAGGAATGGGAGGATGGTAGGCCTAAAAATTCAAAGAAGTGTCAGTCGATTATGGCCCACTCCCTTTGACAGACAGGAAGCTTGTGTCCCAGCAGTGTGAACTTTATAGTGATACTGATCAAACTTAGTTTCTTATATAAGGAAACACAAAGTCTTTAAATAATCATTCCATTACCTAACACAACTCTTTTCAAGCCACTAAAAGACCAAGACTACAGAAAACAAAGGTCGCTAGTGACACTAGAACTCCAGTAGGTTCGTAAAGTAAATAAATCGAATTTAGTCGTCTCGGAGCCTAAAGTTTCTTTCCACAAAGGTTCAGATATGAAGTTAGTGGAGTTTCTATTATTCTGTACCAGGAGTACAGATCTTCACGAAGCAAACGCTGTGTACAATTTAAATGGAAATTGGTTTTACATACCTAATTTTAGTTGTTGAGACTTTCTTCTCCTCAGATTTATGTTTACCTGGTTATGGTTTTGTTTCATGATTTCTGAGCTGGAATGATTGTTTGAGAACTATAAATTGTCTTTGTTTAAGAGAGATGTAGAGGACTTTAGTCTGACGAGAATGCAATGGTTGAAAAATTTAGTTGGCGTTGCTATTTGGGTACCCTTTGTCGCGATAAAGGCTGATAGATTGGAACGTTAATGAAAGTTAATGGAAGTTCAAAGCTAAGTAATGTACAATTAGATTCTCTCTGCCTTTGATCTACCTACACTCATGACCTACACAGATTTCATTCAGCTTTATTCTTCGAATAGGGGTAGGACATTTTTTATTGAAATTGTTTGTCGGTTCTCTTCACTTTGTACAGCTGTCAACCCTAAAACAAAAGCTAACCAAATCACGAACGACACGTATAAAAAAAAAGAAACAAATGTCAAAAATATCGTCATAACATAAGCGTAGGAGCCAACCCGTCACCCGCCGCGTTATTCTGTCGTCACTGGCCATAAACCCTTCAATGCATACAAAAAACTTCATTTTCAATATCGTGCCGGTTCGTTGGACGGCAATATGTCGGTCGGGTACGGTTCTAAAACATATTTTACGCGTTCGCTTCGAGATCGTGAAGGGTTTACTATGGTTTACGGTCTGACTATCGTTTTGGATGTGCGGATGACCTAATTCGGTCACTTTTACGTAGCCGGGTATAAGTTCGTTTGAAATGTTGTTACGGTTAGAGATTGAATCTGAATTTTGTTATTTTTTCGATTTTGATGCGGTTTCATTGAAAAAAACTGACCTCAGGATAAGGCTTAAAGCAAATTTTAAGATTCGTTTTTTATTTTTTAGTATCATCATCATCTGCCTGTCCTTGTTCCATTATACTTGGGGTCAGCGCAACACATTTTCTTCTTTCATTCTCCCCTGCCAGACGTAACGGCATCATTTACTCCTTTCTCTTTCATATCATTCCTCACACAATCCATCCATCTTTTCTTTGGCCTCTACATTCATATCCATCACTTTTTTAGGAACATGCGTTTCATCCCTCCTTATCACATGTCCGTACCAAGACACTAATTCTAGTTTTTAGTATGAAAGTCTATGTAACAAAGTACTTACCTATTAATTTCATATTTTCCTCCTCCTTCTACTGGGAATAACATACACAACAAAAAGTTCTAATTACGAACACGGCAAGAAACCAGGAAACCCTATAACCTCCGAGGAAAAAATTATTACACCCCGAAGGCATATTAATACACACGAAGCAATCTATTACAGTCATTCTAATCTTTATTACAATGTATTATATCAGAGTATCGACATCATTTTATGGCGTCTCGTATCCTCGGGGTGTAATTTTCGTAACACCCTGTAGCTATTTACGAGGGACAGGCTTAAAAGCTATCTGGACGTTAAAATTTATATTATAGACGTCTACGCCTTCCATTTTTGTTTTCACAGCACTTTTTTAAGATGCTATACGTGTTTCATACTTGAATGTTAATAGGATCGTAGCATAAAAAGAGCTTGTTATTTTCTTTTTTATATGACCTGTTATACTGCTGTTGCACTGATTTAAACAAACTAGAAATAAATATATTTTTTTATTTGTTGGTTTCAGGAAACTACCTCAACATAGCGCTCAATCGAAGTCACGTAAAAGAAGTACATAATACGCAAAATGCAGAGTAATATAGCACCCAACTGCATGGTGGTCACACCCCATCACCTGGCCACACAGAGTGCCTTAGCAATCCTCAGAGAAGGAGGAACTGCTATCGAAGCAATGGTTTCAGCTGCCGCAACAATAGCTGTAGTTTACCCTCATATGAACAGCATTGGGGGCGATTCATTTTGGCTCATTGTACCACCCAGTGGTGACCCTGTAGTAATTGAAGCTTGTGGAGCAGCTGGCTCTTTAGCCACACCAGAATTCTATGAGCATTATAATAAAATTCCAAGTAAAGGTCCAAAGGTGGCCAACACAGTCGCTGGTACCGTTGGTGGATGGGAAGAAGCTCTTGAATATGTCTCTGAATGTGGCTACCAAAGAACGTCACTCAACAAGTTATTAGCAGATGCCATTAAGTACGCAGAAGATGGGTTTCCAGTTACTAAATCTCATCACGAGAGCTTAAAGGATTTGCAAGCCTCAGGAAATCTCCCACCTGATTTTGAAACTGTTTTTTTGCCCGACGGAGAAGTTCCAAAAATTGGTGCAACATTCTGCCAAAAACAACTCGCTGAGACTTTAAATAATCTAGTTGAGAATGGTCTAAAAAGTTTCTATGACGGTGATTTGGCAGCTTTGATGGCTGAAGACATGGCATCGCTAGGCATGCCTATCATTAAATCAGATCTTGCAAACTACGCTCCGGTTAGGAAAGAACCTCTACGATTAATGCACAGTCATGGCGAGCTATTCAACGTTCCTCCACCGACACAAGGTTTAGTGTCATTAGCCATTCTTGGAATTTTAGACAAGTTAGGCATTGATGGTCAAGATGAGGCGCAATTTATTCACACTGCAGTAGAAGCAACTAAACAAGGTTTCAAAATGCGAGACCAGTACATTACTGACCCAGCGTTCATGAAAATTGAACCTGAGTCATTGTTGTCTGGTCCAAATATATTTAAACTGGCCAGGAATATTGATTTCGAACAAGCATCTACTGTTGATACAGGCAAAGGTCCCGGTGACACAATTTGGATGGGGGCAATGGATGATAAAGGTTTTTCAGTTTCTTTTATTCAGAGCATTTATCATCAATTTGGGAGTACTGTGGTACTTCCCCAAACAGGTATCTTGTGGCACAATAGAGGCGTATCGTTTACATTAAAGAGAGACCACCTCCTATGCATAAAGCCTGGAAAGAAGCCTTTTCATACATTGAACCCCGCTGCAGCACGTCTTCACGATGGTCGTATATTAGTTTATGGGACCAGAGGAGGTGATGGGCAGTCCCAAACGCAAGCAGCAATTTTCCATAGATACGCTGTGCAAGGCAAGGACTTGCAGCAAGCAGTATCAGACCCAAGATGGCTATATGGAAGAATCGCTGGTGACCCACAGAGTACCCTGAAGTTAGAAGGCAGGTTTTCGGAGGAGACTATCGATCAGTTGAAAGAGCTGGGTCATGAGATAGTTATGTTGCCAGATTATAGTGAGGATGCAGGTCAAGCTGGGATGCTGGTCAGGCATCCTGATGGAAATATGGAAGGGGCTTTTGATGTAAGAAGTAATGGAAGTGCTGCTGGATTTTGATACGTGCAATAATATTTCTTATCTTTATTATAAGCATTTTTGCGTTAGTTTTTTAAAGCCTTTTACACGCGGATCTTTCGAATGTTTTTATTCCAAAGTGTTTATCAATGAAACAGCATCTTAATTAGATTTTAGAAACAAGTTACTTAGGACGTATTTAAACAAATGGTATTTAATCAGTTACTGTCCAACTAATTAAAATGGCAAATGGAAAACTTAAAATGAATCTTTGTGAGTACGACGACTGAGACGACTTACATATATCATTATTTTCTAGACGTGGTGTCTTTTTAATTAAGTTCACAGGGTTTAGAATTTAAAAGGGTAATAAATCAGCATTGAGATAGCATTTATAGGTTAGAAACATGGTTATATTATTGTGTTAAGACTTCCAGAACTAATTGTATCGTCTTAATTAGTTTTTAATTACGTACTTAGTTAATATTTAACCAAGCGGAACATAAAAGGAATGGACAAACTCTTCTAGTTGCTCGTAGACAGTGAAAATTATTAAGTTCTATTATTAAAACTTTTTAAAATTCATCTTTCAAAGACACAAGCGTTCCCCGAAAGTTCTTTGGACATTTTTGGAACTGTCAGCACCAAAAAGAAAATTTTACGAACTCGCAAGACTTATTTTCAGGAAAACTTGGAACTCTTTTGTCTTTTAAAAAATGGAACGAAAGTGGAGCTTAAAATTAACAGTCTAGGAACAGTTTTAAAATTAGACAATCTCTTTGAAATATATGGTTCTTTTCCTGAACAGTGGTCGACGATAATTCACGTTTATTGGAAAGATAAGAGAACGAACAAAGAATGGATGTAAATCAAAAAAGGACGCTTTAAAATAATATTGGAGTTTGGTTTGACGTGGTATTGGTACGCACTGCGAATTTTTTGATAAACGAAGCAATAAATAAAAAATAATGGGAATGCTATGGAAGGAATCTCTAAATGATTGTTTTTTTTTAATTTTCTGGTTTTCATGTCCTTGTTTTGAAGCGTTCCGTCCAGATTGTCGATGATTTAGAGCTCATGTTAGCAAAGGACCAAAAAATCAGATGAAGTTTTTATTTGATAACGTCAAATTTGCTACTGTAGATAACAGAGGACAATCTTATCTACATTGCTAGAGGTACAAAATCAATAGCGGAAATACTAAATCATGTACCTATATTACTACTTAATGTGTAATATTTTCGTATATTCTTATGATGCTCAAAAATGTGTTCATTTATTCTCAAATAGTTTGATAAGACATAACGTAACTTTTTTTAATAATTTTAATTGTTATTATTTACGAATTTATGTACTATAATTATACAATATAAAATATTAAGAATTTATGATTACACGGGAATTGATTTATCTAAGCAAATAAATATTTTTTTGTCCAAAGCGTTTCGTTTTATTTTACTCAGAACTAGGCGATTATATTCTTTCCTCATTAAGTATATTAAATAAATCCTGTCTTAAATTCAAATAAATCTCAAGATCAACTCTGCTTTTCTTAATTCAGTTATTGGTAAACAAATCAGAAAAACAAAAGACGCTAACGAAAAAGAATTACGCAAGTTACTCCAAAGTATGAACAGACAGGCAACTTGATCTCAATACCTACCTACGAATTTTCATCAAAACATTGGGCGTATTGGCTCAGCCCAGCCCTCGAATTAGCCATGCCACAAGTAGCACGCACAATGCCCATAGAACACAATAAATCTGTGTACGATTCGTATCAGCTACTGGCCATTGTCTACCCGTCGGCCCTATAGTTTCAGTTCATTGAAGTGATCTTAGGGATCTATCGATCTGTTGTGAAGTCAAAAGGATCGGGATTGGATAGATATCTACCATGTTATTAGGGCTGGGTAGTATTTTAATTACTTGTACAAATACTTGTTTGGTATTTGTCTGTTTACTAGGTAGGTACTTCCTAATTACTTATGTTATTTGTACCTAAATCCAAAGCATTTTTTTTTAGCCTCTAATGTCCCACTGCTGGGCAAAGACCTCTCCCCCATAGCCTTCCACTCTTCTCTCCGTGCGGTTTTCTCTGGCCAACCTCTCACAAACGCTTCCAGGGCGTCACGCCAGCGTTTTCTAGGCTTCCCTCGGCAACGACGCCCGTCTTCTGGTCCTGATGCATTCTACAGACTTAAAATCCTACTAATAAGTAATAATGCGAAAGTTTGTGAGGATGGATGTTTGTTACTCTTTCACGCAAAAACTACTGAACGGATTGGGATGAAATTTTGCAAACAGATAGTTTATAACCTGGATTAACACATACGATACTTTTTAACCCGGTAGTATAATCCCGTGGGCCTATTATCAAACTTCACGCGGGCGAAGCCGCGGGCATAAGCTAGTAGAAGGTATATTTATGACAAATTACCAAAATAAAAACACATTTTATCGACAGAAAAAGGTTGTTAATTTAAACAAATTGTACGCTTGTAAAGTTTTCTGATTCAGGGTTCTGCACCTAGTTACTTGTACCGTATTCCAAACTTTCTGAAGCCTTATGATATTTTCAGACTGTTTATTGCAATCAAAGGTTCTGAAAGAATTTTATATTTTAAAATTCTGAATTGTACTTTTGAAATATTCGACGTACCTAGTTATTTTGTATTTTAAAAAAGTAATTTTACCTACATGTGAAAAAGTATTTTGTAACTTGCATTTTATTAAAAGCAGAGTAAGTACCTAAGTATTTTGCCCAACCCTGAAAGTCATGTACTTATGTAGCTATGTATTTTTGGAACAATTGGGATTACCCTGTATGTTTGGTTTACAGATCGTGTTTTGTCTCGTTTCAGGTGGATTGACTTGAGTTTGGAACAATGAGGGATGACGGAAATAGGTGCGTTGTGGTGGTGTTCTTTGATAAGGAATCTGTGCACATTCCTTAGGGCTTAGACAAACGACACTCGCTTCAAAAGTGGTTCAACGACATGATAATATAATGATTTTTAAAACGATTAATGTTTTCGGTAGCTTCTCAATCCTCAACCCATGCTGAGCCGGCGTGCTGGTTTACGGCCCACTTCCTCCAGACAGAGGCCTGTTTTCCAGCAATGAGGTTAGGAATCTATCGATCAGTTGTGAAGTCAAAAGGATCATGATTGACAACTTTGTTTTTTTTATTTGTGGTCCCAAAACACTACTCAAAAATATTTTTTGTAAAAAAGGTGGAATCCGGGACCACGGTCCCGGTCCCAAAAGCCCCACGACCCGATTGGGATTTTAATAGAGATCTATTGTCATGTTTTTTTTTCTAACCCATTTTGTCCCACTTATGTTCAATTTTTGAACAGTCTGGATTATTCTGTTTGGTTTACAGATCGTGTTTTGTCTTGTTTCAGGTGAATTGATTTGATTTTAGAACAACGAGGGATG
This sequence comes from Noctua fimbriata, assembly GCA_905163415.1. Taxonomy (NCBI): domain Eukaryota; kingdom Metazoa; phylum Arthropoda; class Insecta; order Lepidoptera; family Noctuidae; genus Noctua; species Noctua fimbriata. The sequence continues at coordinate 4,127,100 of LR990927.1, read as the reverse complement.
GGTGTGTGTTTGGTGGTGTGAATGTGTGAGCATTCTTTAGGGCCTGGAGACAAGTGACGACCGCTTTCAAAACGTGTCATGGTTTTACGACGACTTTCAACAGAATTGACATGCTTTTCCTTTGTTTATGTGCAGTTCAAGGTGGCGCTGCTTGTCAAGAAAATTTGCATCGATATGTCAAACTTGGTACATTTATTTTAGTTCTCTGTTTTCCCGCCTGCACAGATATGTCGGTTGAAGTGTATGCCGATCCAATACATTTTTGAGTTTTCCATCATCGTTATTACTAACAGAATGACACATAGCCTTTTAATACTTGTACGGACTTGTAGAAACTAGAACAAATTTCCGTGCGTTCAAGCGTGTTCGCCGTACCAATTGGAATCAAATACAGCTCACAACTTACGACCCATTAATATCAATGATAATATTTATCCGTGGTGCTAGGCAACTGGGCTTATCCCAGTTGTAAGCCTCCCTTTGTGCCTATTGACCTTGTTTTGTTTTGTCTCCTGCTGACATGGAGGGAAGTGGAAATTATGTTTTTCCTACTACTCTGCTATTATTTTCTGATTTATTTCGTTGCGGGATCCAATACAGTGAAATTGTTTCTCTGGGACTACGTCGAGCTTCATTGTCTCGGCGCTTTTCTGGTGTTTGGCACAGTTGATTTTGGCTTTCAGAAGTTACAGTGGTTTAGGAATAATGTGGCGGGCTTGTCCCAAAAAATAATAGTCTAGTCTACCTTCTTATGTTTTAATTTTATAGTACCTAGGAAATTTCTTTGACACGCTTTGTAAGACCAAAAGGATGCATTGTAACATACTACGTTAACCCTCTAATGCATGCTCTTAGCAAATGTTTGCAAACGTGCGTTATCAAGACACGTCAGGCGATTGTCATGTTGACGGCCCCTAGTCTTGTACATATAGCGGCAAAGGGTGAAGACAAGTGACCTATATCAGCAGTTTTCTTTAAGACTTAGAAGGTACTTTTGCTGTGAAGGAAAGCGTATTGAAGTGATAAAAGCCATATACGAACAACGCATTTTACCTGACATACATAGCGTAAGTAGGGTTATTCGAGAAGTTAGGATATACAACAACATGACAGCAATCATCAACAAGTGTGCCCACCAGACACAACATCCGTCTGATTGGAGGATCCTCCGATACATGGACACCTTTTTTCATATAATTATTAAAAGTAACTGTCGAAATATATTATAACCCAAGTACTGTTGATTTTATTTTCATATTGATAAAAAATATTTATGCTGTCTTGGCTTCCGTAGGTACGTTTTTTCACGGGTGACCACTGAAAACCAGCGTTGTGTTGAGGGCCCCCCATAGCACAGCACCATGCTGAGTGGTAACCTGCTTGTCGCAGTCACGACGTGCATGCTGTTAACTTTTTTTGTTCCGTCCTGTTGAATTTATAGTTTATTGTTTTTTTTTTTTTTGGAATTTTGTTAGATGCACGTCATGTCTTTCTTTCAAAACAATTATGCGGGTGCACTGTTAGGTGTACTTCCGCTTTATTGATGATTTTATATTCTTCTCAAAGCATGACATTATGTTCTTCTCGTCAAAGTTACAAGAGCTGTGTTTTCCAGTTGCTAAGAACCACTTACTTACACAACTCACTAACCCTTCTTCCCAAAACAATAATTTTCCCCGTATTAAATCTTGAAAACCAGAACTGTAATATTACTAACACACCAGTACTTACAGAGGCCAATAAATAGCGTGCTTAATACAGCGTGTTGGCCCAAAACTGTCAAAGAGCTCTCATTGGGCCTGAACTGTGGCCTGAGAAGGCCTGCGAAGTTTTGCGATACAACTTAATACGAGACTACAGTTCTTTCAGAGTTATTTTGCCTGTTACAGTGACAATCTAATCGCAACCTTATTGAAAGAGAATAAAGATCTCTATCTCGTGACTTAATAGTAACAGCAGCGTGAATGAGTGACCATAGAATGCATAACTACCGAGTTTCTTGCGTACCTCGGAAAGTTCTTTAAGCCGTTGGTACCAGCTGTCATTTGTAAATCTTTGACAGTCGTAACAGGCCAGGCAGGTCAGTAGCCCGAAAATCTGACAACCAGTCTTATACAGCCGCTTTATGTAAAATACTGGTATTCAGCTGCATCCGGTTAGAATGGAAATCGACCCCAATACAGTTGCGAAAAGACTATGCAGATGATGATGATGATTGTGATCACAGATAAAGATAGACCATATCTGTGAATGTGATAGACTGGTGACTGGTAGCAACCCAGCAGCAACTTTATTGTAACGAAATAAAAGATCATTTTGACATGCTATTTCAGAGGTAAAATAAACGTGATTGGACTGTAGAAAAGTTTGTTAGTTTGTCCTTACTACACTAAGGTCGTAAGCGTTGTTTTTTTGTTAGTAAGATTTTTCTTGGGTTAAGAACATACAAACTTAACTCGTGTGTAAACACACTAGAGCAGTGATTAGTGGATTTTTTCGTTGTTAGAGTGTGGATTTATTTCTTTGAATAACTTTCAGTAGTCCTAAAGCTGCAGGAACTGTGCAGTTGCACGAGGGTTCGTAGCTAAATAGTAACTGCTCATGGGCCGATCTTTAAGGTTAAGCAACTCTGCCGAGGTCGTTCAGTGGATGGGTGACCGTCCATTATACTTTTACGTGCTTCGGATGGTTGTTGGTCCCGGCTGTCTTTTGTAGATCTTTGACAGTCGTTACGGGTAGTCAGATTAGATGTCCACAAGTCTGACAACTAGTCTTACCAAATATCATATATTTTAATACGTTTTCTTTCATGTCTACTTAGTACGAAAATAATAACGCGAAAGTAATGCACTTTTATGGCACATTCAGGCTACATGCATATTAAATTGCAGTCGACGTGAAACCTAAGCTTGGAAGTATCTAATACACTCCTCGCTAGAACCAGCCATCATAAATAACATTAAAAATGCGCAATGTGCAGCGAAGTCTTTATAATTTTCATTCGTTACTGTTTAGTAGGCCCAACCGTATCGGTCAAATTAAGATGAATGCGGTCTCTTCATTATTCCGTAAGTTTAATTTCGCAATGTTTAGACCATTTGTTCAAATTAGTGGGGAGCGCGACAAATAAGGAATCATTGCCTTTTTATACACGGATGCCGAGCTTTGTTTGGGTTTCGGCAATGAATGTGTATTTATAGGCGCACTAGTTTCTGTCCTCGGCTTTGCTCGCGATATGGTCGAAAATTATCGGAAGGAAGGAGGAAAGTTTTAAAACTACAAAATACAATATCCCTGACTGACATAGGCTATACCAATGTCAGTCAGGGATATTGTATTTTGTTGTTTGGATAAGATAGAGGAGACCAGATCAATGCAGAGTTGAAGCTTCTTATATTGCAGAGAAAACTGACAGAACTGATTTTGGAAGTTAAAATCGATTTGGTACAATTCTGCTAATAGGGTCGCCCCCTACTACACAAAAGTGGCAAAACGTATGTACTAATAGGTACACCTCTGCCTAAACCTTCGGGCGTGATTACAGGCGTGATGTTAAAATTTTGCAGTAGGTATATTCATTTCTAAAACGAGCACAAATCCAAAATTTTCATTAAATCCTCTATTTTGTAATGGACAAGACAAGACAAGACTACGTAAACTAAATATTACCGTGCCAAAACACGAATTCGAGCATCCCAAAATACCCAAAAATATAATTCTTGGCATTTTCAAATTAGGAAGGCACTCGAAATTCAGAAAAGATTTTTAGCGCCAAAATGACGTCGATTTCGCGGAGAATCGACTAACGAGGTCAATTGCAGCGATGGAACGCTCGCATGATGTAGAAGGCAGAAAAAAATAACGCCTTTGCCAATTTTCTTCTTATGAAACGTTTCCTGCCTAATGCTATCTTTTATCTTCTTTTCGCTCTGTAAGCTTTGTTAAGCGAATACGAAAATACGTGTTTAAATGTTTTTCTGTGAATAACGTTATAAGGTAGTGGTTTTGATGTTTTTTACTTCTTTACGTTATATTGATGATAATTATGTTTATTTTGACGTATTTTGATCTAATTTTGTATTCATAAAATTAAATACCATAACATGACATCAATGTTCAGTCCATTAATCCGGCACAAATTCAGACTCCAGTACGCGTAGCGTTACCGCCGCAGAAACGGGTTTTTTGTCGACGGAAGAATCGACAAAATGACAGATTTCTTTTGTTTATCTGTCATTTTGTCGATTTTGCATCCATGCTACGCGTGCAGGATGAAAAAGAGAAATATCTGAAGAGAAAACTCAGTAACACTGAAATCGAAACCTGTTTCATGTTTGGCAGTGGCCCTTGTGACCACCAGATCAACATGGCTTGTTTATAAGAACACACGTTCATAAATAAATGCGCGAAAAAAAGGTTTCACCTAATTAAAATGATACCAACAAAATGAGGGGTAAGAAAATATCTCAACACCTTGTAAATGCATTTCCCCCTTATAAGCCACGTACTTAAAACTCAAGTTAAGCTCTAGTTAGTTGCATCACAGTTTAACTAATGTTAATGAGTTCCCGTTTATGAATAACTGAGCATGGCTCCTCTTTGCTAGTTTACGTTGCATCTGAAGTTAGTGTGTTACTACTGTTTTTTTTTCATGAATATTTAATTAAATAGATCTTTGTTTGTGATTAATCTACAATGGAATGGGTCCCGCCTGCTTTCAACTTTTATTTAATTTATAATGTGCTTGTATTTTGCTGAGAAACTCATGGTTAAATAATAACAGCCACTCGGATTAAACTTAAGGTTAAGCCGCGCTTGCCTAGCTTAGTCCGTGGATGGGTGACCGCCCATTATATACCGAGTTTCTTCCGTGACTCGGAAAGCACGTTAAGCCGTTGCGCGTTGGTCCCGGCTATCATTTGTAATCTTTGACAGTCGTAACATGTAGTCAGTGCAAGTGGCTCGAAAGTCTGACAACCAGTCTTACCAAAGGGTATCGTCTTATCCAGTACTAACTGGATTGTGGAGGTCAGATAGGCAGTCGCTCCATGTGAAATGCTGGTATTCAGCTGCATCCGGTGAGACTGGAAGCCGACCTCAACATAGTTCTGAAAAGGCTAGGCAGAGGATGTGCTTGTTTTTTTCTTTACTAATATTATCTTCTTGTTCTTAGTCTGAAAGTAGAAAGAGAAGTGATGGCCCAGTGGCGGCGGCCCCGAGTTATGAACAGTAAGTCGTGGGTTCAAACCCAGGCAGGCTCATTGCTTTGTGTAATTTATCTCATCATCACTGCTCTCAAAACGGTGAAGGAAAACATCGTGAGGAAACCGGCATGTCCTAGAACCAAAAATTCGAAGACATGTGACATCTACCAACCCGCACTGGGCCCGCGTGGTGGCTTATAGCCCATTCCCTCTCATAGAGAGGAGGCCTGTGTCCCAGCAGTTTGAACATTATAGGCTGATAATGCTATGTTCTTAGTCTATCATCGGGAATCTAAATTAGACGACCCAGAGTTTAGCTACGAGTTCGGCACTCTCACTAGTGTCCACCAGTTCCTGAACAAGCAAAAAATAAGACACGCAGGACACGCTGTGCTTCCTATGGTTTATGGAACAGCATCACATTTACACTCTTCGGCGCTTAGTCAATAATGAATCTCCACCTGATCAGGATTTGCTTTGATCTTCGTGGGTCCGGAGTTAGTTCAAAGATTTCCAGGTTAGCCAAAGCAATACGTATCTAGATAGGAGAAAATGCGATATTTCTTATGAAAAATATGCCAAAAACGAAGCTAATAAAACCAACATTCTACTGCGAGTATTCCACCTCAGCTCACCAAACATAAATAAAATATTCCTACAAAAACAAAGCACATTTCTATCTGTCACAAAATTTTCAAGCGTCCATTTCTCATTCCTCGTTACCAATTAGATGTTGAAGTTTGTCTCGAAGCTGCGGTCTTGTCTTGTGATATACAATCTGAAGTTACGACCCATTTATCACTTGTACCTTTCAAGGTATTTTGTGAAAAACCTACACGAAAAAAGAATATGAAATTGGGTTTGTTTATCATCGTTTTTGGCGTGGTAATTTAAAACTATCAAGGAATTACAAAATGATTGGAATTACAAATGCATGACTGCTGAGCAAATTACAGGAAATATTCGAAAGAAAACTTTGCATGCTTCGCATGAATGCTCAAAGTATTACGTAAGTATGAACGATTTTTGAAGGAAAATTGAAAACACTTATTTCACAGGTATCTAAAATTAACTTAGTTTTGTGACTTTACTCATATCTATAGGTAATATTAGTTGTCCTTGTCGCAAATATTTTAACCAAGATGTTGTAGGTTAGTTACTTATATCTACATATTTTCGAATGAAAAGTTCTGGTCTACCCGAAACAGTCAAATTTTCCCAATCAACTTTGAACCTAAAGCTTTAGCGATAAATTTGAAAATCAATTAAAGCAATTAGACAGATTGTAGTAGCTTGATGTGTGGCGTCTGTACGTTACATTTATCTACGTCGTGTATTTATGTGAGGGCTTTTCAGACGTAACGTTTGACAGAATTACGCAAAGCTATCAAAGGTTCGTTTGGATACCAAGTTTCGTGGAAGCAGAGCTGCAATTGCTTTTCTCAGAACCTTTGCTGTTGTCTTTTAGTTATGTAGGTATATTTGTTGCTGCGTTTCCCCACAGATTTTCGTGAAAATGCAAGGAGTCCTTTCACTGTAACCGTATGTGAACAACAGCATGAGATAAATTTGACATGTATATATGTGTGTGAATGTACGATGCAAAATTTGAGTTAAAAAAACTGTACAAAAGGAATGTAGGTAGGACCTACGTCTCCACCCCTTAAAAGATTAAATGAATCTACACATTATTGCGGATATCGTATTACTCAGTACTAACTGGGTTATGTACGTTAGATAGGCAGTCGCTCTATGTAAAATACTTGTATTCAGCTGCATCCGGTTAAAATGGAAGCCGGCTCCAACACAGTTTAGAAAAGCCTAGGTAGATGTTACTGACTAGACTGATCGTACTGCAATAATATCTAATGGTAAAGATACTTCTAAAACAAAGTTTTCAATATAGTCAACTGATGTTTCGAAGCAATAGATGTATAATTTGAAGCTACGTTAAAAAAATACCTGCTAAGTGTGTGTCGGGCCACGCACAATGTATGGTTCCGTAGTTGCCCATCAAAATATGCGGATTTGCCTCCGATTTTTATTGTAGTAATAAAAACACAAACTTACATTTGCAGTTGAAAAATCTGTGCTCCGATACATTATGTTTAGGAAAATATGTTATCCAAGTACATTTTATAAGTTGGTAGACTATTACTCGTAAACTTGTTAAGCCTACTTAGCTGTGATAGTTTTCGTTTTAATTTCGTTATATATACTACCACCGCGAATTTTTTCACACACCCAAACACAACCATTTAGCTGGTAGAGGGGACACACACACACACACACACACACACTTGACTCTAACAGAAATCACTTTAAAGATTAATATTTCACAAACAAATCACTTAATCGAAAAATTGGTTCAACAAACTCTCAATATTTGTTAAAGACCTATCCAACGACAGACCACACTATGGGGTAGGCGAGAAAAAAAACTCCTCACTGTAGTACAGTATACTGTGTAGCTACAGGAGATACAAAAAAAAAATACTTTTCGTGATTTTAACACTTTGTCGGCGTAACTAATCTGTATATTCATGCCAAATTACAACTTTCTAGTACTAAGAGTCTTTGAGCTAAGCTGCGGACAGACAGACGGACATGGCGAAACAATAAGGGTTCCTTTGCTTGTTGACTACAAACCCTAAAAAAATGCTAATTGATAAAATGCTGATTGGTTCAATAAATATTCACTTTTAAATCAGTACTAGAGACGTTACGTCCATAAATCCTAATTAAAGTATCCATAACAACTAGCTGTATGCTGAAACAAACGTCGATCCGTCGAGTATTTTGTAAAACATTACCTCACTAAGCTCTCGTGGAAGTTGGCTAACTAACATAATTGAACTAAAGGAGCTTTTGTCTGTACCAACTTGCTTTTTATTCGCTTTGTTGTCTAGAAAACGTTGCCAAGTTTAAATCTCAGGTCTTTTTAATGTTATATTCCGTTTGTGGATGGTATGGTTTTGTTGTTATTTAATTTTATGTATTTTCAACTGAATATTGTCAGTTTCTATCGAGTTAAATGTGCATTCTTAAATACGGTAACGTAACATTGCAAAAAGGCTGTCAAATATTTAGCTGTTTTGTTAAATGTGTCAACAGACATTCAAATATTTACACAGACAAAGAAAATCGGAATCCAATACTTGTTACTGCTTAGTAACAAATCGTTCTCTCTAGTGTCATACGCCCCCTTGTCAGGGGGGTTACTACGACATCTAATAGAGCGGACAATGAGAAAATTTTTACAAAAAAAAAAAATGACCACAAACGTTTTTGGATTTTGATACTACCTGGTGATCTACCATGACGTCTTAAAGCAGGAGTAATTCCAGTATGGGAAAGAGATGGCAATAGACGACCTGTATAGCACTGTGTATTTCCCACATTGGAATTACTCCTGCTTTAGGCAGAGGTGTACCTAATAGTACATTCACATTTCGCCAGTTATGTTACGCCTATTGCCATCAACCGGGCGCAAATCCAGCCTCCGAGACTGCTACCGAGAAATTCCTAATGGAAAACCCAATAACACTTTACCCGACCCTGGAATCGAACCCCGCACTACATGCTCAGCAGTCGTGCTTGCGACCACTAGATCAAGGAGTCATTATTAACTCCACAATTTCTTGCAGACAGACCACAAGATTTTTCAAAGATTTCGTTATTGCTCGGATAGACAGAATTTAGGTATAAATGTCTCCCGCAGGGAAAGTTCAAGAGTTGACATTTAAAACCATTTTCATTTATCGAAATCTTCTTAAATCAGAGCCATTAATTTACTTTGCATGTTTTAGACACTGATTATAGACTGGAACCTAAAATTAAAGCCAAAGGTTATTGTAATGGCCTATAAAAGATAAGTCGATTTATGAGCCTTCACAAAATTATCCTTCCATATATCTTCCTTTTCATAATCTTACAAAAAAAACTCAAGATGCTTAACTTGTTTTAAAATATTGGTTCAAAATGCGATTAGTATTTAAATCTCTCCTAGAACTTGGTTTCCAAAAAGCGGGTGTTAATCATCCGCGATCAAGCATCTTGCCATGCACAAATCTAGTCACCTGCATTATGGTTCATGATCTAATCTTAACGTTGAAGTCAAAACCCATTGATGAAAAGACATGATAACTCTTTAATATGTACTCTTTATTTTACAGATTTAAATGTAAGTATATGTAATACGAGTTGCACGGGACCGGTCAATGTGGCGACACTTGGGGGAGGCCTATGTCCAGCAGTGGACGTCTTTCGGCTGAAATGATGATGATGATGATGATATGTAATACGGGGTGGAAGGGACACCAAAGCGAAATTGGTTATCACGTATTCAGTTCATCATTCTGAGCCCCCCCACATAGAATTTTTTTATTGGTTATTTAAAAAAAACAGCTGTTTCCTACAAAAGAGCAATACCTACTTAAAAACAATCTTTTATAGAAATCCTCTGAAAAACAATCCTTTAAATTTAAATACCCACCCTAAAAGGACTTACAACTTCGCCGATACAACTTAGTACTCAATTGTAAAGCTAAGCTAGATTATTCTACCAATAGCAAAGTCTAGTTAAGCTGTGGTTATACAGTGCATCCGGTGCGAGTAGCTTAAGGCGCAGATATACGACTTTTAATGATTTTAAATTGAACATCACGTCTAAACTTCTAGACATATTTCTTTGAAAAAAATATATGTTATACAAAACAGTTTTCTTCATAATTTGATATGTGAAAATGTGAAATTATATTTTTATAACATAGTGTAATTAATTTGTAAAGTAATGTCTAACGCGGGCAAAAAAAGGATAATCACGCAAAAACTATCGGGCGGATTTGCATGAAATTTTGACCATCTGAAGACAATTTAAAGACCCATATTTTAGTATACGGTTTTTATTTATATTGTGTTTGATAAATCAAGGGGGGTTGTTTTTTCGAATAAACTTGGTGCGCGTTGAAGCGGTAGCCCTTGCGGGCGACGGGCGGCAGTGCATCGCTGACTACTGTCACGGGTGGACGCTAACGCTCGGAGAAAACACAACACAATTTTATTAGCTTTTAGGTTTCGCGATAATAATGGCTGGTAAATCCAAATTATTGAAAAAGTAACGACTTTTACTGGAAAAAAATAGATTAAATATTTGTATTATTTCTGTTTTAGGAGAATACCAAATAACAAAGATTCTCGAGTCGTAAATCTAGAGACGAGGCGAGTATTGTAATGTACTATAACCATACTACATCTTTTTAGGGACAGTCCAGATTTGAGTTTAAAAAAATACTGAATGCTCTTATTGAAATTGTTGTTGGTTGGTCTTGGTACGTAAGTAGTATGACCTCGACTGCGAAGATGTAATTTTTGCGTCTGTTTTGAGGACTTACGTGCACTACTATCTTCGCCATGCCTTTCATGTCGGTGCCTATATTTACCTAAAAAATACATTTATTTTATAGCTCTGGCTGTATAGAACAGGAGAAAAAGGCAACTCCGGATATTGAAAATGAGGACATTATTGCTGACAAGTATACCTACCTAATTTATTATTCCGATTTTAGTATTATTGAATCATAATATTTATCTAAAGATTTTTGGAACGAAGTTATTTATATCCCTAGCATCCATGCAACTTTTTTATCATATATTAGAGAGATAAATATGGACCTAGTCTGAAATAAATGTTTATTATTATTATTATTATAGAGAGAGAGGGAAATAGTTTTCATGGTTTTCGAGGGTGCTGAAGCCGATAGTGAGATCTATATGAAAATTCAAGATGGCGGCTGCGACCTTTTTTCATTTTTTTCGTCATGGGTGTCGTTTTCATGGTTTTCGAGGGTTCTGAAGCCGATAGTGAGGTCTATATGAAAATCCAAGATGGCGGCTGCGACTATATTTCAAATTTATCATTATGGGTGTCGTTTTCATGGTTTTTAAGGGTCTTGAAACCGATAGTGAGATCAAAATGAAAAGTTTGATATTTCGATAATTTACAACTTATTAATGTTAGTGACCATGATTATTTAAAATCTTAAATATTTTTCAGTTTTGAAGTAAATGAAACAACATTTACTGACGAGGAATCCTTTCTCATAGAGACAGAAAATAAGGACTCAGTCTTTGCCAGGTAAACAATTCGTTTCAGGATAGTTAGCCCATGTAAATATTTGTATTGGAAAACTTCTTATTATAAAAACTTTTTATTTAGGGGTTAGAACTTTTTCAATGGAACCTGGCCTAGTCATTTTGATTTTTCCAGAAAGTTGTGTGTTTTGTCTCACGATTAACTGGCATATCATTGTAAGCCGCAGCCAAGTGGATATTTAAACAAACAAAATATATCGTGAGATATAATGTAATGTTTTAATACTTTTTGTTCATAGAAAGAAAACGAAGCTGTACAAGGGATGCGTATAATAAATATCGCAAAGTTTTTTAAAGACCTTCAAGAAGTATGCTCACATGACAATATGGACTGTTGTTTGAAATCTGTGGAAATTATAGCTGAACGTAGATTAGGGCTAGTTTCTAATTTAAAACTTAAATGCAGTATGTGTTACGAAACGTTTAAAATTTGTTGCAATGAATACGTGGCAACCGTTGTCGCGTCAGTGTCCCTTCCACCCCGTATATTTGTAAATAATAAATGTGTCTATACATGAATAAGAATAACTAATTAAATGTACCTCCTTTTATAACAGAAGATCTGCTGTTATGATATATGTATATGCTGGGGGGGGGGGTACGTGGTAACCATTTTCGCGTCGGTAACCATTTTCGCGTCGGTGTCCCTTTCACCCCGTATAAACCAATTTATTCAATGCAAACTATTAAAATAATAAGATTACAATCTCAATTAATGATTTATCACCTTGATAAAAAATCAGGCAGGATAGTCCTCACTATCTGAAACGTAAGGTTACCCTACGAAATTACGTGCGTGCAGTTGCGGGGTCGCGGGGCGTGACGTAAGCTCCACCCACTTGCTCAAGGGCGCTGGCACTTAATGTCGCCTTAAGTGGCAGCTTCTCAAACTTATTCCTATGTGTCGCTCCGTTGAAACACAGAGTAGATAATGTGCAGAAGGCTGGGTGTATACAAAGAGCAAAAACAAGCGCACACATAGACGTATAACCTCAAAAAACACGCGTCTTCTATCAACAACAGCGGAGAAAACAAAAGAAAGAAGGACGCCACGACACACCGCGATGCCACAAACGAAGCAAAGGGATTAATCCGTCGGAAACAAACGACGTGCGCGCATTTCGCAAGTGGCTGGGTCAGACTATATGGGAAAGCGGATGTAGTGTTACCACCTTACTTTTCAAAGAACTCATTTCAGATTTGTAAGTGGCCCTTACAGTGCTGAAACGGACTAGAAATGGTTTAATCAGTTTTTAAAGAAAGTGCCAGAAAGGGCTAAATAAATACAATGATATTTACATAAAAAAAAACTTTGATTGAAATCGGTTAAAGCAAAAAAAAGGTTATGGTAAGTGCAATATACTTACCATAAGTTTTTACTAGTACCAGCTGAAAAAATACTAAACAATCTATCCATAGTCCTTAAATATTTCCATAGATTGACATTTTCTAAAATAAAACCTAATAAAACAAAATTTATTTAGTTATTATATTTAATTTTTTCACGCTACCTATTCTATTCTATTCATGTAGTTGTATTTCATTCTTATCCATGTATCAATGAGGGCTAGATTGATCTTTCCGGGCTAATAAAGCAGTGAAACGCGAGTTCAGCCATTGTAAAAAGTGCTATATCTAGCCCGAAAAGGATAAAGGTGGCAACACTAGGTGGAGTACAGTATGATGTGGCGTAGCTTGGGAAAAGTTTTGACCGCGGACTGGACTGCAATAGACTTAGTTCAAAATCAAAATATTTTATTCCACATAGGCTAGATGGGCACTTATAAAACGCCGACAAAAAGGAGCACGGTTCGGGTTGGTCGTTTCCTATGGAGAAGAACCGGCAAGAAACTCCATGGTTACTCTTTTCAAATCATTTGTTATTACAATATTATCATGGATACAGCATTGTACTTAAGTATGGGGGAACAGCACAGGCCCGACAATAAGTCGTTGCTTACTACACAAAAAATGTAGAACAAAATAAAAAGTTAACAAGCAGCTGGGAATCTACAAAGCCTATAATTCACCAACAATCGATAAAAAAGAATCTATACAAAGGTAAAAATTGATTGACTGAACGTCGTTTTGCAACGTCAGGACCGAGTCTTGCATTTCTTTTTCGCTCGTTGTAAAGTACTAGCCTTCTGTATCTATCTACCTTCTCACGCCAATAACTCGTATTACCATCCAGTTCAGAACTTTGGATTCGATTCCTGTGTTCCTAGACTTACTAGCTTCAATAATATAAGCCATCCTATTCAGGTCATCAAAGGAGACTGTGGTATTAATACATGGTTATTAGTAGCGGTTTTGTATTGAGTCATGTTGAGCTTGTGTTGGAGTTTCTCGTCTGTTCTGTGTGAGTATTACGAGCGAAGTTCTAATATGCTAGTATTAGAAGACATAACATAATATCACGTCTGGAATCTCCGAATGGTTAGGCAGAGTTGTACCTAATATCACACCCACATTTCGCTAGTTATGTTTAAGGCCCATGTAATAGGGCGCGAGCCTATTGCCACCAACCGGGCACAAATCTGGACTCTGTAACTGCCACTGAGAAATTCCTGATGGAAAAACTAAATAACAATTTGAAAAATCCCAATACCAATTTGAAACACCCAATAACAAAAAAGGTCGAGTAGAAATAGAAATTTTGTATTGGGTTAATAAATTTTTAAAATGACTATGTTGGGTCAAAACAGAAAGTTGTTTTCAGCTTTCTGGTACATGTTGTGTAGAACCCAAACTTAAACTATCAGCTGTCCCATACTAAATTTCAATACCTACTCGATCCAAATGTATGGAACAGTTCATATTTTTTTCGCATTTACTCATAAAATTTTCGATATTGGACCCATGGAGGAAGTTGTTCAGTTTGATGGTCTGCGGCATAACCTTTCATATGACTATACCCTTTCTGTTACGCCCTGTATAATCAGAGCATGTGAACCCAGTTTCCGAAAGTCTGATAAGTAGGTAAATGTTGAAATTGGTTGGAGGAAATAACAGCCGATCGAATCACGAATCTTACAATTTGACTTCAATCTATTGCCTTTTGAAATCTCTATCAAAGACTAATACGGAATCTTATAGGATAAAATGAAGGTAAAATAACTGTAGACATGTTACAGCTAAAAGCCGAAGTGCGGCTACACCTAGTTCTAGTCGGCTAAACCTAGGTGCAGCCGGTAACAGCTGTGTATCCTTTTTATTGCTAGGACACATCGACCAAATGGATTAGGTTAGGTGAGGTTAGAACTGTGACCAAAATCGCGCGAGCCGAGCGAGCGCTACATCCAAATTGGTTGCATGTTCTAACCGAAGATAAGTAGGATATATCTAAGTTTAACCGGCCGCACCCAGGTTTAGCCAGCTAAAACTAGGTGTAGCCGCACTTCGGCTATTAGCCGTAACAAATACATATATTTAAATTATTATAACCTCTGTTCTAGCTTGACTCATTATTTCAAAACAACGAGCCTGAAATCGCTGAAGGCTTATGTTGAGGTGTACTTAATAGTACCTCATCATTTCGTCGGTTATGTCTAAGCCTCATGAAATAGGGGGCTGCTACTGTGAAATACTTGAAAAACACATTACCTGACCTGGAAATCGAACACAAGACTACCGCACTGGCGACCGCCAGATTAACAAGTCAATCCCGTAATTTAATTATAGCAATTTTATATTTGTGTCATTATTATTTGATACCTACGTTACTCCAAAAGAATGACTTTAATAGTACCAGTATTCAACTCTCGCTATTATTATGTTAAATATGAAGAAGAATCAATAAACTGCGAATCCCCGGTAACGGAAGCATTCAAGTAGTGCGTCCTGAGAGACTTAACAGTTCACGCCGAGCAATAGCGGGGACACTTTGACTTAGCATGTAACTTGATGTGAGTCGACATTTTTATACTTTTTAACTGACTTAAAAAAGGAGGTGGTGGAGGTTCTCAATTCATTGAATTTTTTTTTTAAATGTATGTTGACCGATTACTCGAAGACGTCTGAACCGATTTGGAAAATTCTTTTTTTGTTTCAAAGTAGGTCCCATTTAAATTTTTTCGAAATCGGTCGAGCGGTTTTTGAAAAATCAACAAAAATCTAAAAATTGTATACATCTATTGTATTTTCGTTTACTGTGAAACCTCGCTGTCTCATTGGAGCGGAGTAGTGCGAAAATATTTGTATATGATATTTTAACTAAAAATGGAAAAATAACATTAGCTTTAGAATACAGTGGCAATAAAAAAACTGAATCCAACAAACAAAAGTCACCGACTTCTGATGTTAAAGATATTTTTCACTTTTTTGTGTTTTTGAAGTCGGTTTTCTCTCATTTGTTTACATAGAAGGTAAGATGTGGGTAGACTGAATGAGTGACTATTAAATATGAGAGACGCGCGGAAAGTATAGCAGAGGAAAAGGAAAAACTATACCCAGCAATGTATCCCCCGTTTGGCCGTCGGTGTCCCTTCCACCCTATTTAGTCTAGTAAAGCGTATATGTTGTTTGTGTGGTCAAAGCGTGAAAGAGGGGTGTTACGTGCTGGCACCTTAAATCTTAGAATCATTATTCTTCAGGTCTTGCCTGTCTCGTTTGGTTACGTCCTCTGCCTTATAGTTCGGTGACGTATCGCTCAGGGTCCATATTCCCACGTCTCATTTCAGCGCTGTATTTTATTTCGCGCGAAATGTTTAAATCATACCTTTTGTTCGTAATCTGTTATCTTTAGTTTGCTGCTGAAGATATTCTTGATATATATAGAAGTCTTCTTAAAGAATCCTGTGGGATTTTCAAAGAGATTTTTTTTTTTTTGTAGAGGTTTTAGAAAGGATTTTCATACACTGGATAGAAACAATTATGTTTGCTTCTCAAAAGGTTTATTTGAAACCATTAATCCATACGGCACTGTATTAAAATAGAATACAACCTAATACATATTTACAAAAAGTACTTATTCAATTATCAGAATTGACTGTACAAAAAAAATATGCAAAAAATAAGTAACTTTTTCAAACAATCTGAACCTTTATCTGAAATCTAGAAAGCCATCGACCCTAAAACAGATGGTTACTGACTCTTACGTCCAACCTTAGGGATTCGGTGTCCCCCATTAGTTGGACTATTGAGATCAGATAGTACTCGTAACGTGTAGAAAAGGTCAGCTACAGCTGCTAGGACTAGATTTGCCGTAAAGTGTTTATAATCTTGCCTAACATTTTCTTTATTAGGGTCTGTTCGCAGGGCTGCCATTTTGGACTTTAAAACTATATCCAGAAGTGTTGACCGTAGTGAGGTTAAGTTAAAAGATACTGTGAACGTCGCTGCACATCTCAATGAGTGCAGACAAAGCCAGCAATAAATGTGCCAAGAAAACATAAGGAAGAAGTACAAAAGCTTCGCAGACTACCCTCATTCCTGTTTACGAGTGTGAAGTTACATGGAATCTATTACTCCCCAACAAACGATAATCACTGCCTTATTCGTTGCACGAAACGGTACCAACTTTCTTTGCCATTAGCAGATTAGTTCACTTCGGCGTCGCAAGAAACTTACCTATTGTCGTTAACCAACTTACTTCTAACACACAACCACGTGACAGTCAACCTTATGTTTAAAACAGTAGAGGGTCTTGTAAGGCAGGTTTAAGTTGGTTTCTTGAGGTATCAAATAAGCAAACTTGGGTCTGTGAAACCACAAAAACAGGTGTTTCTGCTCACGGCTGGTGTAAATTTGTCAGGCATAGATTACAATGTTTAAACTGTGCCTACGTCTGTTTTACAGAAGTTTGTTTGAAAGTTTCGGGAGTTATAAAGGAATGATATAGGATTTTAGAACGTAGAGATGTATTAATTTGAGCGATATGGAAAGGCAAATTCAAGCCCAAACTTCAATCAAGAATAAGTCTAAGTTGACGCTGGATTCGGATTCAACTCTCTCTAACGTTTGAGGTTTGGATGGCAACTAACCAAAACATTTTAAAATAATTTTTTTGTTGCTCCCCAACTGCTTTTTTGTTGTTTTGTTGTTTTTTTACAATTTGAATCCGCAGTGCAATTTCCAAAAGGAAGACATAATCAATTGATCACGACAAATACGTAGATAATATAATTTTTTTGACCTTTCCTCGACTAACCCGCACCATTTTTTTTTTCACTAAATATTCTCGCTTTTGGCCGCAACTCGCCTGATGTGAAGCGATGACGCGGCCTAGGGTGGAGGACGCTTACCTAGAAGAAACAGATTCACTCAAACTTTGAAGAGATCCAGATTATAATGATCAGGGAAACAGAGAAGCCGGCAGTGAATTACAAAGACTGGCGGTTCCATTGCAAGGAGACGAAGCTTGTGTCCTATCAGTGAGAACGTTACAGGCGAATTTTGCTCATGACCTTTCATAACAGTCATCATTTTCTAATCACGCCCGTAGTTCCCGAAGGGTTGGGCAGAGGTGTACCTTATAGTACACCCACATTTTGCCAGATATGTGTTAGTCCCATGTAATAAAGGGCGAGCCAAATGCTATCAATCAGGCACAAATCCCGACTCTGTGGCTGTGACTGAGAAATTCCCGATGGAAAAATTCAATAATTCCCGGGTAGGATGACGTGGTCTTACCCGGGAATCGAACCCAGGAACCCATCAGTAATCAATCTTCCATTACAGCACAACAGTTGACGTTTGACCTCAATCTAGCCATAAACACAGAGTGTTATTTCCTATCAACCTAAGCCAAACCTAAGTGGCCCCAAGCTTGTCGTGTACCTAACTCGATAGTTGGGTTACTTAGTAGTTATCGTACGCAAACTAACTACGGGTTTGAGTGCATTCTGCGCGATGAACTCGCCGCTTCTTGTGGATGAGCCACTGATGCGTTAACTGCATCGGAGGAAGCGATTATGTTACCCTGGTGAACTGCTAAGAAGATGTCTTTATGTCTTCACTGGTTCCAATGTCTCAGACCTTTCTTAACGTAACTGTCCAACGGGATCATACTACCGGCATAAAAAGTTATTTTATGTGTTAATCCAGGTTATAAACTATCTGAGTGTCAAATTTCGTCCAAATCCGTTCAGTAGATTTTATGTGACAGAGTTACAAATATTTATCCATCCGTCCTCAGAAACTTAAGCATTTTTTGTACTAAGAAGATAGACCACGAATTTTTACGACGGTTTTCTAATCCCGTCGCAAATAGTTTGGACTGCAAAACTGGCAGCAGCAGTTAGAATAAGCTGCAGGAGTCTTGTGCCCGGTTTCAACGAACTGGGAGACACCTAAATGAACGATTAAGTATAATTAAGTGCTCTGTTGGATTATGAACTTTAGGATCGGCGTAAAGAGTTAAAATTCCAGTTGTGTAATAATATTTAGATGTCACTTGGTGTATGCCAAACGAGCATTAGAATAAAAGGTGGCAGTGTACGTGTTACGAGAATTGATGTCTTCATTTAGTGATAGTTTGTTTATAACAGTACTTTTCTGTAGAATATAATAATAATCCCCGAAGGGTTAGGTAGCAGTAGCGAAGGGTCAATTTTGTAAGAGGTAAGCCGTATATATCTTTAATGTGATTATATTATTTGTCTATAGAATACTGACTGTGACATTTTTCAAATGGAAGCCGGTAGGAATCAAGTTGTTTGGAACCTTCGCCACTGCTAGGTAGAGGTGTACCTTGGACACTCACATTTCACCAGTTATGTTTTTTAGCTTTCATGTAATACGGGGAGAGCCTATTGCCATAAATCGGGCACAAATCTAAATTCCGTGTCTGCTACTGTGAAGTTCCTGATGGAAAAACCTTGCCCGACTTGGGAATCGAACCCAAGACCTCATGCTCAATAGTAGCGGTTGCGACTACTAGACAAACGAGGCAGTCTTTTCTAAAGAAATAAGTAAAAAATAGGGAGAAATGTCATTATCATTACAAAATACTTCCTAAGCTTCTAATACCGGTAAAAACAGCAAATAAACACAAAAAAATAAAACTAACTATTTTCTAAACTAGCCATTTATATGCAACTACCCATTCGCGTGCACATTAGCAAATAACATCAAAACAGTCCGTTTAATAGGGCATTATTGTGGTCAGCGTATCGATTGCATGCTCTCTTTTACGACCACAGACTAACAAACATTCCTTTGGAAACTCCACTGTACTTTCAGTAAACTAAAAAGGTTGTACGGACTTTTTTAGTCTGCGGTTGTTAGTTTGATATGGAACAGACCACGCGTTCGCAATACGTTTTTACGAGTCACATTGGCCGCGGTAACTGTTATTAGAATTGTTTCCATAGTCTCTGTATGTTTACTGCATGCACTTATTCGATGCAATCCACACATTTTGATTTTGCTGCCTCAATAAGATACGCCTGAGTCGGCTTTGGAACAGTTATTTGTTTTGTTTACCCGATTTTAGGATTATTTTCGTTGCGGATGTATATTTTTACGGATTTTATGGGTTGGATGAAAGTTTTGTTAGTGCAAATACGGAACACAATGCATTGCAGACTTTATTTTAATGTTTACTGAAGTATATTTTTCAGTAAACTGTGAACTTTTTCTTACCCCACTTTACTGCTTTACCCTACGGTATATGAATAGACAGGCAAACAGACAGTCAGACAAGCATAACAACATTACTCTGAATTTTATTACCTTACAGTGTACCAACCTTAAAAAAAGAACTCGAATAAACAAAAGCGCATTTCAGCACGTAATTTGTATTTCACAGTGGAGCCACAGAGATCGCCAACACTACATTAATTATTCACGCAACGGACACTTTCGATATAAATAAAACCCGTGAAAAATATTTGTTTTTCACCGTGCCGTGGAATGGCGTTATTTACATGCCTGTGACGAGTATGTTGAGCTTCCATTCTTTTCGTCAGGGGTAGTCAACCTATTTTATTTGGGATGTACTTAAATGGTCTTTTGCTGTCGTCGAGTTTCAGGTTTCAACTTGGATGGGATGTAGTTAAAATATTTTCAAGGAATTTAAAATATTTTCATGACAACATATTTTGAGAAGTGGATATAAACTCAAAGTGACATTCAATCTGCGTTATCTATTATAGAAAAGTAAAATGTATGAGAGTGAGATTAAATTCAAAATACTTTGATTGCGACAGACGGCCTTGAGAGAAATGTGATTTTGGGGCGGTTGGGTGAATGTAATGATTTTAATCTTTGAGGTTGGCGTAATCCAGTAAATCGTGGTAAAATAATGGGTATAAACAGACCCTTAACGAAGCCGAAAGGCACTTGTTCTTCCTGTCATTGCGATAGTATATCGGACCATACCTGGGAACCTTCTAGTAGATATTGAAGGTCAAAGTGCCAACTGTTTCACAAGTTTTAAAGAAATGCAAGATTTAATGTTATAACTTCACTTTAAATACATCTATGACTCCTGTACTATTCAAGGCATTCATTAGCATAATGTTTTGATGGCGTTACATTGACTCCTACCGTAAACCGTGATTTTTCACCCCAATTAAAAAAGTCGTTTCCCAGCAATAATTTAACGTAGAGTTACTTAGATTAATGTACAGAGAGCGCTTGGTTGACAGCTTCGTGAAGAGTCCGTTTACACCTTGTATAAAAACTATGAGGATGAAAACATTTCTATTTCCCTAAACTCTCTCATACCTAAGGAACAGAATCTATCTTTTAAAACGTAATAAGATAAAGTATCCCTAAAACCTGCCCATTCCCACAAAATTAATTAAAAACCTGTAATGTTTCGCTGCATTTTGAGCTTAACCGCAAGCCGGTGTGAAACTGTAAACGTGTCGACATACTATGTACTGTAATATACCTGTATATACTGGTATGGTAGGTACAGTCACAAGCACAAACACGGGATACATATAGCAAAATTCGAATATGATACATTATACAAGGTGTAAACGGACCCGTCACGAAGCCATCAACCAAGCATTCTGTACATCAAACCAAGTAACCCTACGCAAAAATTATTGTTGGGAAACGACTTTTTTTTGGGGTGATAAATCACGTTTGACGGTGAAACTCAATGTAACGCACTCAAAACATTGTGCTGATGGATGCGTTGAATACTAAACGGGTCATGGAGGTAGTTAAAGTAAAGTTATAAACTACAAAACTAGTTTAAAAAAAAAAAAGTTGGAACTGTGACCTCCGACATCTCCGTAACAAGAAGGTTGGGTATGGTCTAGAACAAAAAAAAAATGTTCGCAATGACGAGGAGAACAAGTGCAGTGGAAAAGGCTAGGCAGATGATGATTAGTATTGATGACTGTACATCGTAAATTGAGTGTGATGAAATGATATAATTCGGGAGAGGGATCGCGGTCATGTCACTAGCATTGTGTGACGAGGTTTCGGAACATTGAAGTAGGTACCTACCCATTTTCTATGAAAGCAGGACTTAAAAAATAATCTTCTTTTCATCATCAATTTTTCCTGTATCGTGGCTGCGTTTACAAACATTTAATTTCACATAAACAAACAGCCAGTACCGGAATAACTCCCTATATAAGATTTTAAACTATCATGGTCACTAACATTATTACTTAGACTGGAAACGGGATATTTACCATGTTTACTATTTTTGACGAGTTCCCGATATTTCGGCGCTGTTGCAAGCACCATGATCACGGATAAACTGAAGTTATTGCGGGTGGGTGTTTATGAGCAAACACCACACACGTTTCCAGTCTAAGTAATAACTCCCTATAGATCATATAAATATTTGTTTCTTGCTGGGATCGACACGAAGAAGGAGAAGACTGCCTCTTCAGCTGGCTTCTTCAACTAGCTATGTTGATAACTTCAGTTCTTTGCAGGATAATTTCATTTCTGATGGTATCCCGGTCTAACCTAAAATACAAAACTATTGTAAAATGGAAAGGATGCTGCGCTGTCACTACGGGCGTCCACAAACACAAAACGGGTAGGTAACTACCCTCAAACAATGCACAGACCCCACACTCCAAGTTTCAGTTCAACCCCGTCACAGGGTAGCACGGCTTGCACCTCAACTTAAAATAAATATAAACATTAGCGACATGAATCAGTGTCCTCTCAGTACAGGGAACTACACTTATCGCCACAGAATATAGAGCAAACCAGAAGATCCAGAGATCGCCAACGCTCACTGTCTTATACATAGTTCAACCGAATTAAATACTTGTTGTTGACGTTGTTGGTACTGGTAACGATAGAATTTAAGTTGTCGTGTTAGTGGAAAAAGCTATCAATATTTTTTCTAGTGCTGGGACGCAGGTTTCCTTCATAAGAGACGTATACCATGTTACACTGTGTCCAAAATTAAAATATTGACATCTGCCTCTTTTCCCAAGCACGAGATTTAAACTTGAAAATCAGAATGTTAATTTAAACAAATGGTCAATTAGATTGACTATTTTTTTTAATGTTTGTGGGATCGTATCGAATAAAAGACCTAGAAGATCATTCTTATAGAACAACCTTCATATTCTAATTTGTTAAGCACGAACTAATTAAATCGTCGTACATTATAGTCTTGCATCCCTATGTTGCCTGTATCCTGCTTTAGTTAGTATTTCTTACTGGCGTAAGAAAGACTAACTGAAGCAGTGATGACATACTATTCAGAACTGTTTTGAGGTTTCGGTGGCTTTAGTTGTATCTGCGCCTTCTGGTCTGTTCTATACTCTGTGCTTATCTCTAACTTCACTGGCACTGCATCAGCACTCATGAATAACGCAGTTGAAGTCGTTTGAAAGTGAATCAACGTTTACTTTTTACGGCTGAACGGCTTACAGCGTACACAATAGTGCTTTATACAGCTTTATCTATTGGGCGTTCAAGATTTAAAGCGCTGTTTATGAGGGAAGTGTCTGATAAGTGGTGTTTTGTGTTGGCTGGTGTCAACTCAAGGATACTTTACTATGCCATTATTTCTTTTCTAGGATAATCTGTTCATTTTAATTATATGCTATTCCAAAAAATAAAATCACTTGACGCCAAATTAATAAACAAAGCAGTAATGAAGCAGCTTGAAATCATCATCTGCCTAGCCTTTTCCCAACTATATTGGGGTCGGCTCCTAGTCTACCTGGATGCAGCTGAATACCAGTATTTTACATGGAGCGACTGCCTATCTGATCTCCACAACCCAGTTAGAACTGGGTAATACGACACCCCTTGGTAAGACTGGTTGTCAGACTTTTTGGACAACTGACTACCTAACGACTGTCTACCTAAAGATCTACAAATGACAGCCGGGACCGATGGCTTAACGTGCTTTCCGAGGCACGGAGGAAACTCGGTATGTAATGGGTGGTCACCCATTCACGGACCAACCTAGGCAAGCACGGCTTAACCTAAAGATCGAGCCGAGCGGCTGTTATTATTTAGCCACGAGCTCCTCTGAAGCAATGAAGCAGCTTGAAATAATAATCCTTAAATAATATTTCAGGACAATAATGAAAATAATTAAATGATTGGTGGACTGGTGATTAATCATAAAAGTAAAATAATGTACTTAACAAAAGTGAATCGCAGGTAATGCAATAATTTTATTCAGTTACGATTTCCACAGACTGACGGATCCAATATTAATGGATACAATAAATTAATCGAATTATCTGAAGTATTATGAGAATTTCGACTTTTGGTTTCAAACAATATTAATACAACAATTGGACACAATCATTATGAAACAAAATTCCACGTTACATGAAGTTGCTAATCTTTCCTTTGAAATATCTTAAATATGTCAACCCGCGATCATGGCGCTTGCAACAGCGTCGAAATATCGGGAGCTCAAAATAATGAACAATCACGGAAGATATCCCGTAAGTGACAGTATAAGTATATTTTAAATAACCATGTGTGGATAAAATCAGAAATGAGTACATAAAAGGAAGTCTGAAAGTGGCACCGGTGGCTAAAAAGTTGTGTGGTAATCGGTTGTCGTGGTATAGGCATGTGATGCGGAGGAATGAGGAAAACGTCGTGAGTGACGTTTTGAATGTGGATGGGTACCTAATAATAAGAGTAGAAGAAGACCAAATAAACGATGAATGGACTGTGTGAAGGATGAAATGTCAAGAAAGAAGGTGACTGATGAGATGACGAGTAATAGAGAGGTATGGAAGAGGAATACATGCTGCGCCGATGCTAGGAGAATAGATTGGGATAAGTGCAGGAGAATGATGTTGATGAACCATGTTCTACAAAATGTCATGTTACTTAGAGTGGATTCACCCTAAGACATGCTGCGTTGTTTCCTAATAATGTTTTCACTCAACATTTTCAGAACAGTGGTGATGAAATAATGTTCGCAAAATAAAGTGCCTTCTTGAGTCGAACCTACGACCTTAACTCGCAAATCGCGTGTTACGGCTGCTTCCAATATCTCACTGCTAGGCACTTGTTAAATTGTCTCCTTAAGGTGGAAGCGTCAGGTTACCCATGAAATTCAAATTTTCTTATATAAGGTTTATCTTTTCATACACGAAATATATTAAGAGTAACTTCTATAAGTCGTAAAGTCGCCATAGCAACGAAAAAAAATATTATCGGAGTGTTTTTTTTTTACGAAATTATTATAATTCTAAAATTTTTTGAGACTTTTTGCATACAACCTTTACTCTCATATTCTAACAATGTCAGAAGGTAAATACGACGTAGTAAACTAGCGTAATCGATGTTCAAAAATAAGGAGCTAGTATTTATTTTGTGGGTCAAGTAATTATAAATTATTATTTTTTTTAATAAAAATATACTCAGATAAAAAAATATAATCCCTTGAAATGGCTTCGTTATAACCGATAGATAATTCCCTGAAAATATTTCGTGTATGAATAGGTAGACCTTATAAGTTTTGCAATTTTTAGGACAGTGTCAGGTTGTATGTTGATTAAAATATGATTTGCGACCGTAACGCGTACATATGTATGATCATTAAAATCACCAATACAAGTTAAGTTCATTTAATCCCATTCAATGACTATTTCATGAAAAAGTCATTCAAAGGGATTAAATGAGCTGAAGAGAAAATTTGAATATCTTTCTTTCTGCTTCCACCATAAAGTATGTCCTGCAAATAAGAAAAATTAAAAGGAAATAGACGTCCAATAATAAAATGAAATACTATAGAGCCTGAACAAAGGACTAGTTAGTGAAGCTGAAACTCCATTGTTACATTAAAATCATTTTGTAGCCGACGGCACGAGTAGGGCCGATAATTCACGTATAGCTAATTGTACGCGACAACGCGAAAACAAACGAAATGGGTGGCTGTCTGTAGGGGTGATTTTGGTGGACGATAGTTTAACGATATCATTATGATTTCTCACTATTTGACATCGTGATATTTCAAGACAAGTTAACAGAAAATAACCCTTGTGGCTCGCAATTTCCATTCCTGATTGACTATTTCCATCTGGATTATATTGGTTTATTAAAGAAGCATATTGAACAACCACAATAAATATTTTATCCGTTGAATACACTCTAGACTCAAGTTTAGTTTTCCAAGCAAAAAGTTGTGCATTCAAAGATTTTCAGCCATCAAATTATTGTGTTATTCTTATCTGAAATGCAAGTGCAGCTTGCACATTGGTAATGCTGCCTTCTGGGTAGCATAGCGGTGTCAGAGCTTTTATGCCGCTCATGGGCTTCTGACTTGGCTTTACCTGCCGTCGAGAAATATATCTCAGGCATGCAGGTTTCCTCACGATGTTTTCCTTCACCGAAGCAAGTTTTAAATACACAATACGCACATGGATCCGAAAAATCAGAGAAGCGTTTTTTCGGTTCGAACTTGAGACCTATGTCTTGGCAGTCCGACGGTCACACCACTAGGCTATCACTGAAATCTAATCTTATGAAAGTATGAGACAAGAAAATACTTCTTAGAAGCCAGATGTTACACAGCTCTGACCCTTGATCAACTAAAAAGGAACAATAGGTACTTTCTCCCTCTTTTGTCCCACTTCATTTCTAAAACGAAGAACACTTAATTATCGGCCCCGACATACACCCCTTCGTCTCCTGAAAATGTTTTACAATTCAATTGAGCTCCCAGCTGTTAATTGGGGGCGTTTTAATGAATATCAATTGACCGTGGAGGGTGCCCCTGCGCACATTCCATAGCTCCCGGGTGCACTCGTGCTCGTACCAGAATTAACGGCACGAGTAGGTACGAGTTGGTACGAGTTTTGATTGTCTACGAATATTGTAATTTGTGATGCATTTCATTTTGATGTGCTGTCATTTGGAATATTTGTTCGGAATATTCTGTTTGTTGATGTTTGCATTTTTGATTGCGGACTGTGTAAAATCGTAGTTGGATTTGTTAAGATTCAATAAATCAAACTACAAATTAAGCCCATCGTCATTTGCTAGACAAAAACTTCTCCTTAGCTTGCCACGACACCCTCATCCGCATCTACATAGTTTGTCCCAGTCACTTTTTTAAGGTCGTTGACCCCTCTAGCTGGGTGGCATCCCACACTATTTGGATTCGTTTGTTCCATCAGCTATCGGTTCTTTGACAAACATGGCCAGCCCGCTGCAACTACACCTTCAATCGTACTCTGCAAACTACGTTGGTTACTTTCGAATTTACTGTTACTGGAATAGAATTTGTAATCTAACCTTAGGTTTAGGGGCTGTTCTTCAAAATAGCGTTAAGTTACGGTAGTAAGTTACGATAAAGCAACATTAACACATTAAGAGCATTAACGTCTTACGGCATTTCATACAAACTTTCAATTCATTTTTTTTTCGAAATGACTGAACAGATTTTAATGAAAATTCGTACGCATAAGCAGAATACATAAGTCTAAAAACTTGACAGAGAACTTTTCGAAATGTCTTTTTAAAAAAAAGATAATTGAAAATTTCTGTTCCTATGGAAAATCTAAAATCGGTCTAATTTAGCTGTAACACTATTTTTAGAAAATGTTCTCTGTCACGTTTTTAGACTTATGTATCCTGCTTATTCTTATGAAGTTACATTAAAATCGGTTTGGTCATTTCGAAAAAAATCACTTGAAAGTTTGTATATAATGCCGTAAGACGTTAACGCTCTTAATTAGAACAACACCTGATTTTGTAGAAGTCTGCAATGTATCCTTACTTGCTTCAACAAAATCTCTGATAAAGCTAACCCCACGTATACCCGTCTATTACGCAGAATCTTGTACGCTATAAAACCAAGACGCAGCTTTATTAAAATATTTGAACAGTTTATTAAAATACTTTATTTGAGATGCCCATCGCGAGCATGCAAAATGAAGGGAGAGGAATATGCAAAAAGTAAAGAAATATTGACATTAATTTATGTAACAAGGGACGTCTACATTGTTTCAGTGTAGGGAGTGTCTTTCTTTTCATTTTTTAAGTACTTATCTTTTATAAATATTACAAAGCATATGTGAAATAGATCTTTGCAACCGTTCCGATATAGTAGGATCAATGATAACAGCAAAGAAAACCTGTTTAGGTGGAGATTCATTGGTGACTGTGTCCAGGAGAGTAAATGTGGTGCTGTTTCACAAACGATGGGGCACTTAATATTGTGTCTTGCATGTCCTGTTGTTTTTTCTTTACAGGAGGACGCTACTGAAAGCGCCAAACTAGTGGCTCGGTCGACACAATTAAGATTGCTCACGACACTGTAAGAAGAAGAAGAGGAATGTTAACAGCCTGATATTTGAAGGACACCGGCAGATGCTGGCGTTTCTACCTTTAATGTCACAATTGACAATTAAGTACAAGAAGAACATAAGGAATAGAGAAATTAATTTGTGGAAAACAAGTGCAGTAGATACACTTTCCGGAAAAGCAAAATAAAAACTTTGTGTCGCATTTGGCTGGGCAGCCGGCACCGGGCCGCTTGAAATGGCAAATGTCAATAATATGTCCAATTCAGTATATTGTACCGTCTACTGCGGTACTTTAAGCAGACGTTTTATAAAAGAAATCGTTTTTTCACGGGACTTAATCCTCCGTCGTTTATTGACCGCCTCTATGTTCCAGTGATCGCAAATGTGACTGCTGAGCATCAGGCTAGGGTTTGACTTTACGGTCGGGAAATTTTAATTTTAATAGCTCTGAATTTGTGTGATGGTGTTGAATTTATGTCAAAAGGCTTTTCCATTATAACATCACGCCTATAATCCCCGAAGGGTTAGGCAGAGGTGTACCTAATAGTACACCCACATTTCGCCATGTAATAGGGGGCGACCCTGCACCTGAGTCATCTGCCGGACGCAAATCCAGACTCCGTGGCTGCTACAGAGAAATTCCTGATGAAAAACCCAATAGCACTTTGCCCGACCTGGGAATCGAACCAAGGACCTCATGCTCAGCAGTCACGCTTGCGACTGCAAGACCAACGAGGAAGTTCTATTAGGTACATGAGACTATAACACAATTTGCAAAACTGGGTCTACTATGTGTGATCAAAGAGATTTACAAGACTTATAGAGCGGACATTGGGAATATACAAAAATTTTGATCCGAACATTTTTGATTTTGACACACGAATACTACTTGACAAGCAGGCGTATGACATTAGACAGACCGATTTGTTACTAAGTAGTAACAAGTATTGGATTACGGTTTTCCTTGTCATGTCCTGTCTATCGCTACTAAATATTTGAATGTCTTTATGTGTGGTCTTTTTTATATATTTTTGTCTTATTGTGAATTCAACCATTTTTATTTTTGTTTTGTCCTGTGTGAGTCTTTTAAATACTTTTTCTTTCTTTCTTTTGATACACCTTTTCTCTAGATACATCATCGAAAAATATGGACCTGGTGTTTTGTTACATATACCACCATTATTCTTAAATACACCTCATATATCTTCCTCAAACAATAAAAATACATACAGTTTTCGCTCAATTAACGCCCTCGCTCCCAGATAAAGCGAGTCTTAAGCGCCCAGGCAAGATAAGACCGACCCATTATTTTTCTCATTAGTCCGGGACCCGAGATAACATTGCCTATTACTAACGGTGGAGAGGTGTGAATTGCTTGGCTAATCTTTTCCCTTATTGCTTGAGATTAAAAGATAACACGTATAATAGACTGTGCCTTATTTTTTTCGCAGTTTTGTTGATGATTTATTGGTGGGTATGTGAAAGGTATAAGACGATAAGCCGGTTATTCGGAATTTGGCAGGGTAACTTGTGGTCAAGGGAGGTGGGTTTATTTTGTATGGGTCCAATACAATGGAAGTCTTCTCTTGTCGTCATCATCTAAGATAGAGTCCTAGCCTAGAAGATTTTAAACTATCATGGTCACTAACATTATTACTTAGACAGGAAACGGGATATTTACCATGTTTACTGTTTTTGTCGAGTTCCCGATATACGAACAAGAAAGAGGGTAGACCGATTTGTCTGCTCATAAACACCCACCCGCAATAACTTCAGTTTATCCGTGATCATGGTGCTTGCAACAGCGCCGAAATATCGGGAACTCGACAAAAACAGTAAACATGGTGAATATCCCGTTTCCTGTCTAAGTAATAGTCCTAGCCTAGTTTAGAGGACGGGGTTGAAACCATTGTCATCATCATCTGCCTAGCCTTTTCCCAACTATGTTGGGGTCGGCTTCCAGTCTAATCGGATGCAGCTGAATACCAGTATTTTACATGGAGCGATTGCCTATCTGACCTCTACAACCCAGTTAGTACTGGGTAATACTACCCTTTAGTTAGCCTAGTTGTCTAACTTTCGGGTCACTGACTACCTATAACAACTGTCAAAGATCTACAAATGACAGCCCAACGGCTTCACGTGCACGTGCAGGCACGGAGGAAACTCGGTCTGTAATGGGTATGGGCATCGACGGACCAACCTAGGCAAGCGTGGCTTAACCTAAAGATCGACCCGAGCAGCTGTTATTGTTTAGCCACGTGCTCCTCGAGAACCGAGGATCAGGAGGAGGTGGAGGAGAGGTCGGTTTTTAATTTAACCGGATACAGTTGTATACCAGTATTTTACATGGAGCGACAGCCTATCTGACCTCTACAGCCGAGTTACGGGATAACACGATACCCCAGCGGCTTAACGTGCTTTATGAGGCCAGAGGGGTTTCGGTATGTAAGGGATGAAAACACGTCCCCGGACCGATCTCGGCAAGTGTTGCCTAACCTTGAAATTCGACGGAAGAACATGTTATTATTTGGCAAAGATTTTCTCGGACGAAAAAATAACGAGATTATTATTTACCTTTGTGAAAGATTTGGCCAGTCAGAATGATGCCTCGTCATATTTATTCAAACTTTTTAATTCATTTTACCATAAGTGTTTAAGAATTTGAACGTGATCATCCGATCACAACCGCGTTCAATAGCTAAATTTTTTAATCAATAATATTGCAACCACTACTTACAGTCAACGTAGACGCGCATGTTAAGAAATGCATACCAACTAAGGTGAGGCTGATGAATGAAGAACATGTAAAAAAACAACTAAAGCATGCAACTGCACTCGATTAGAAAACTCATCGATAGATCGAAACTGATCGGGCAATCCCATATAAACAATAATCTACAGACCAACACAATAACAGCTATGAGTGTCATAATTGTGATGAAATATTACCAGCTCTTGAACACCGTTTAGACGTACTGATCACGTTCAAGTTCTACGGTCAGTTTCGCTTCACCTTTTGTTTATCTAAACAATAAGTGCGCATTTTTGAAGCACACGATGTTACTAGCATCTATGCTGTAACAAAGTTCGGCCACGTAAGAGAATGCTTGCTTTAAGGCGAAATTCTTCATTGTAACACATAATGAAATAGCTGGCGTGTTCTGGACAAAGCATGGCGATAAAGCTAGGCTATCGAAAATGAGCGATGACATACTATATTGCCTTCTGTGTACATAACTAAAACTGCCATGCCGGTGAAGACGAAAGTCTTTTACACTGTCATTAATGTCATGTGAAATTACAAAAAGAGAATGCTATAATATTTTCAGATATTTGTGGAACAGGGTGATATTAATTGAAGACCGAAAGTTGTTGCTATAATGAACCGTAATTGAGTGTTCAGTACTCTAATCAAATACAAACACAATGTGATGAAAACATTCAGTTGTAATATGTCCCGAAATGTTATTTTAATTTAATAACATTTCCGGATATATTTTTCGAAATTTACGGAAATAACATTTTTATTTATTTATTTATTTGTCGGATCCGGTCATTAGTACGGACATAAAATGAATCGCAAGTACGCTGGTGGTGACGTCACACGACCTATATTTATATGGCACTTCAACGACTTAATCACTAAAACACACATAATAAATAAATCACAAACAATCTTAGGTACATATATAGAAGTGGACAGCACTCGCAGAATCTTTTCAGACAGGGTTGTTGAACTGAATTATCTTGTTATGATTTACACATGTTTTATTATAAAAATGTAAATATGTATTATTAAATTATCGATACTGAATCTCTGAAAATTTGGCTAGTCTTTGAATACTGCTAACTCCAAAATATGCTTTGCAGGAAGCGTTAAAAGACCTACTACGCTACGTGAGGAAGTCTGCAAAAGCTTTTCAAGATAAAAAGCTATATTGTAATATAATTGAAAAAATCGAACCCTCGCAAAAATTATTGGATTGTTATTCATGACAAAAGTTATCCTCGTGATATGTCATTGTTTTGTTTTACAAACAATTGTTGCTCTTGTCACTCCCACTTATTGCTCCGCTCTTTACTCTATCCGGATCCCCACAACGCAAGCTTCATCCCATGGACCTTTGTTCGCATCAAAGCCGAAGAATATTTGAAGGGACCACTCAAATTCAGTTCGACCACATTCGAGACAAGCTTTATTGTATGTCTGTACATTTTACGGGTAAGCAGAGACGGTAGTTTTGATCATGTATCCAGAAACAAGACTTTTGATGTAAACAAGATTTTGAATTGAAATAAGTATTGTAAAGTATAGACATCTAGTGTCGATTCCTGATCTATGGTTCGTCTCAATGATTATATAATCTGTGGTCGCGTCTCTACTTACAAATTAATAAAACAAAATTTATTTCAAGTAATAATGTTTATTTCAAGAATCCCGATTACGCCCCAATGTTTCAAGTATCTATAGAAGATTTGATACTATTTACATTGTGAAAATATCAGTTAGATCAATTCGTATTGAAAATATGAAATTGTTCGAAAGAAAAATGACTTATTCATCTCATCCCATCACGTT
Source organism: Noctua fimbriata (assembly GCA_905163415.1). Lineage (NCBI taxonomy): Eukaryota > Metazoa > Arthropoda > Insecta > Lepidoptera > Noctuidae > Noctua > Noctua fimbriata. Next base: position 4,094,494 of record LR990927.1, on the reverse strand, counting down.
TTCATCAAATATGGGTTTTATAATGCCGAAACAGGGATTTTAAGAGTATCACATACTAGGACCAAGCTTCCATTAGTTCATGATTGCCTTATAGGTACACCTACTTTTAAATTAAATTAGATTACTAAAGATGGGTAAATGCTTCATTGTCTCGGCGCTTTTCTGGGGGTCGCCACTGTTGATTCTGGCTTTCAGGAGTTGCAGTGTTTTGGGAATAAAGTGACGGCTTGTCCCAATTAAAAATAAACGAAAGATAGACCTTTGTCTTCATCATCATTTCAGCCGAAAGACGTCCACTACTGGACATAAGCCTCCCCCAAGAAGGGGGGTTTTGCCATAATCGCCACGCTTGGCAGGCGGGTTGGCGATCGCAGTATGGTTGTTATAAAACACAGAGAACGCTGCTGCCCATTCTCTGGTAAGTCCCTTAGTCGCCTCTTACGACACCCACGGGAAGATATGGGATGGTGCTATTCTTTACGTCCGGACACCATACAGAACCTTTGTCTTGCTTTTAAGTTAAATTAATGCTTGATGATGATGCCATTGTAACCAGGGCCGTCCTAAAGCTCGTTGGATCGACAATATCGTCAAAATCGCGGGAAACACCTGGATGAGACACGAGACACGAGACACACAGAACTGGGAAGTGTGGCAGAAGAAAATGGAGGTCTATACCCAACAGTAGGCCATTATGGGCTGATATTATGACGATGATGATGCTTGATAAAGATGCTTGTAACAAAAGGTTCCTACTTGTTCTTAAGACTGTAAATAACTGAATGATCACAGGCACGTTTCTAATATCAGTTCTGAATGAATCTCATACAATAACCTGCTCATGAATAAACCTAACGTTATTCAAAGCTGAAAATAGACCTTTTCAAGTTCCACCACAGCCTACACACACATAACCGTATACATATAACTGTACACATTATTGCTTTATACCCCACAAAAATATAATATCCAAAGGCACTCAAATTTTCTACGACTGTTAAGCGTACGCACGAGTTTTTATTACATCGCTGCAGCGGCTGGATGTAGAAATACCTAGTTATGGCTCCGTGGGTAAACGGTACGGGAATACTAATGTAACAAGTTGCTGAACTCGGTTTTAAGAAAATACTCACTGAATTATTAGCAGGCGAGAATGAATCTTAAACTTACACTATCTGAGTTTGTTAGATGAAATTATTTAATGAACTAGCGTGATTATTAGGTTCTTAAGCATTAGATAACATCACGTCTGTAATTTCCAAAGGGTTTCGACAGAGGTGTACGTATTGTTAACGCACTTTTGATAGTTATGTTTAGTTTCATGTAATAGGGGGCGAGCCTTTTGTTATCGAGCAGGTACAAATCTTGACTTCAGGCTCCTATTGAAATTGTCCTGACAGAAAAAGTTAATGCGTTGTGAACTTTATAAGAATAAAGTATCATTCCAGCAGTCGTTTGCTTTTCCAGTGTTCTGCATTCGGTCCACGAATGCATTTGGTAGCGCAAGGGTCGAACTACTCACCATTCTTGAATGAAAATTATTACATGACGAATCCGTGGTGATTGAGTGACCACCAATTGATGACCATTGGCGTTAGTTGTCGATTGGTTTACAAAAAAATATTCTATCGATCTATAGTATTTTCTTTTATATTAATAGGCTTTGAAACGCTGCTCACCACCTTCTGCAGCCATCCCAAAATCGGCCACAGTTGCGGAAGGCATGAAATATTTGCCAAGAACCGCATGCAAAAATATGATAGCAGTTAAAGACCTAACTTCACCAACTCCAATATCATTATCACTTATCTCAAAACTTTTCCCACAGGTCCAAGAAAACGGCAAAAAAATGTGGGCTGAGCCCATTTATCACTATTAACACGGGTGCAGATTAGTCCACAAATAAGAGCTTTATCCCCTGCCTGATAGCTCCTAACGAGGGCGAGGCCTTAGGCTGTGGATACACTGATGATATACGTCCTAGGAGTGAGGTGAATACTTCACTTCGGAGCTAAATAATACAGTCGATCTTCAGGTAAAGCCGCGCTTGCCTAGATTGTTCGGTGGATGAGTGACGCCCATTATATACTGAGTTTCCTCCGTGCCTCGGAAAGTACGTTAAGCCGTCGGCCCTGGCTGTCATTTGTAGATCTTTCACAGTCGTTATAGGTAGTCGGTGCTCCGAAAGTCTGACAAACAGTCTTACCAAGGGGTATTGTATTACCCAGTACTAACTGGGTTGTGGTGATCAGATAGGCAGTCGCTCCATGTAAAGTACTGGTATACAGCTGCATCCAGCTAGACTGGAAGTCGACCCCAAAATAGTTGGGAAAAGGCTAGGCAGATGATGATTTACTATTTCATGGCTGTACTTTTGGAGACAGTTCATTGAAACCTTTTTTTTGGTTAGTTTTACCTCGATGTATAAACATAAGTCAAAATGAAACACGAAATTTTAACAGAAAATCGAATTACACTCTCAACAACTTGCCAGAATATTGTCCTCACCAAGGCCTCTAATCATTAATATTTCCTAACAACATTATATTCTTCGCGCCAGCCTGTCCTCAGCCGAATTCCCTCGTCATCTTTAATCGCAGCCTACAGCTCTGCACTAATGAGAAAAATAATGATGAGCTACAGACTCAAAGGCAGCTTTAATCAACACCTACGAAAGCTCTTAGTACTCTTTTTTTCGGCTCTAGACTAGAAAATTGTGAAATTAAATTAGATACGCTGTTATTTTGAGTGTGAAGTTCGTTAATTTTTATTTGGTTACTTAAAAATACTAGTAAGTAGTAGTAATTAGTTCTAAAATAATCAAACTATTTAATTATATCGACTGCCTCCTTGTCACAAGAACGGCTCCTGTGGATGAGGTTCTTGGTTCGATTCCCGGTTCGGGCAAAGTGTTACTGGGTTTTCCCATCAGAAATTTCTCAGTAGTCTGAATTTGTGCCCGGTTGATGGCAATAGGCTAGCCCCCCCCTATTATATGGGACTTAAAACATAAACGGCGAAATGGGCACAGCTCTACCTAATCCTTCGGGGATTATAGGCGTGATGTTATGATAATAATTTCATCATGATAAAAAATAAAGTTTTATTTTTGATTTGACTGGCAACTAAGCGTTTTCCGAAAACCTACCTCTGCGTTTTCTGCTAGAACAATTAATAATTCTTTGTTTTATCTTGCGTGTATCAAAATAGTTGCATTTCCTTGTTATGAAGTCGATTTTTTTATAGAACAATGGATCAATAATCTCCTACGAAATGATTTGAATTGTGATTGAAAGCGTATAGAGTAGAGTTTCCAAAAGCAGTAATTATTATGGAAGGTAGTATTTCCTATTGAAAAATGAAATAAGGAAAATGTTGAGTATGAAGGCTATAAGAGTAGAGGAAGACCAAAGTAACGATGGATTGACTTTGTGAAGTATAGAAAGGAGGTGACTGCTGAGATGACGAGTAATAGAGAAGTATGGAAGAAGATGACATGCTGCGCCGACCCCAAATGAATTGGGACAAGGGCAGGAGAATGAGCAGTATTTCCTATTTACACAAGGGAAAGGAAATAGAGATTGATAAGTTTTTTATACACGTGGTAATAAATCTAATCCTACCAGATTATTGGCTAAAGGGTTCAGACAAATTGGGCATCGTTCGATTTATTACCGTGGGTAGTATTACCGCAGTTTAATGTTGAGCGTGTAGGTGGGAGGTTTTAGTGTCATCAGGGTGTAAACAGACCCTTCACATACCCGTCAACCAAGCATTCTGTACATCAAACTAAGTAACTTTACGCAAAAATTATTGTTGGGAATCGACTTTTTTTTTGGGGTGAAAAATCACGTTTTAAGGTAGGACTCGATGGAAAGCACTCAAAGCATTGTGCTGAAGGATGGATTGAATAGTACGGGGGTCGTGGAGGTGTGTAAAGTAAAAATCTTACTTTAAAAACATGTATTTAAAAACAAACTTGTGAAAAAGTTGTAACTTTCACCCCAATATCTCCGTAACTAGAAGGTTCTCAGGTATGGTCTACAACAAAAAATGATCGCAAAGACGGGGAGAACAAGTGTCTTTCGGTTATGTTCAGGGTCTATTTATACCCTTTATTAGTTGAGATAAATGAGAGTTTTGGGTACTATGCGTCGATGTTTACGAGCAGGGTGTTTTTGGGTACACTTTTGACTGTCAGAAAGATTAGGTATGCGGGTAGAATGGGGATGACTATCTTGATTTTGACTAACAGCAGTATGGCAGAAGAAGCCATGCTGCGCCGACGCCAAATATACGACCAGCACGCGTAGCATGACCACCGTAAAAAAGAAATCTGTCATTTTGTCGATTGTTCCGTCGACAAAACCTTTGTCTACGGTGGTCATGCTACGCGTGCAAGGGACACCGACTCACAGATGCTTACTTCGTGCGTGCTACGTACGTGCGTGCTATAATACTTACATTTGCACCGCACCACACTTGTAATGGCAGATCGATCACGGTGGAGTCGGAAGTAACTGGTGCTTACAGCACAGGAGCCCTCCTAGTTTAAGCCCAGTTGCACTTGTCTTGTATCTTGCCACTAAGTTATAGTCTAATTTAAGGTACAATAATTGTAAACAGGTTTAAGTCTTGAACAAATAAATATTTTTTATTATTGTATTCAGTACATCATTCCGAACCACGTTGAAATTTATCATCGGTAATTTAAAAAACAAACTACTGTTTCCTGCAAAAGTGCAGTGTCAGTGTCGTTTTCTGATGTATCGAATACGTGGAAAGCGTTTGTGTGTCGGAGTCTCTTCCACTCTGTATAGAGATATATCTTAGAATGATGGTATTTCGGGTAGTTTTCCTAGAGACTTTCACACAAGATATTATGGAAAAGGGACTTTAAACACTGAGACTAGGGTGTATTCTTAACTACGGTTAATCGTGGAACTCGTTATAAGTAACATGATTGTTATGTATTTATATTTACATATAAAATGTTGAAAACTAATATTAGACATCCACTCAAGAATAATTATCTTGTTTATTCTACAAAAGAATATAAGTTGAGTACAAATTATGTGTAGTAAGTGCGTAAAAACAAAAGAGGCTGTAATTTTGCTAAACAATTTTTTTTCTATTTGAAGGCTTTTGCACTAACTAATGTTTATATTCAATTATCATTAGGAACCCTTGAACTGTTAAAAGCTATTTTTAAAGCCAGATTCTGAGAATTATTAAGTAAATAACAATTTATACGAAAAGAAAAAATATTTCCATTTGAGCAATAAAAACATTGGATAATTTGGTCTATTCTTGTTCTTTCACTGAAAAGGTAAAAATAGCGAGTAAGAATAAAATAATATGTACCTTTGTTCCTTGAACCTACTCCTAAAGACCTTTGACTTTGAGCTTGGTGTTATTATTATTCATAAGCTGTTACCATTGTGTATACTTTAAAAACAAGTAACATTTAATTAAAAGTATTAAAAAACTCGATTACAAATTGTATTATGTATCTAATCTCCTTTTAATTTCCTTCAATTTGATACCCTACTCGACAGGAATGGTTAAAAAAAAATTAACGACTTACAATTTAGCGTTCTGTATGGAGTCCGGACGTAAAGAATAGCACCATCCCATATCTTCCCGTGGGTGTCGTAAGAGGCGACTAAGGGACTTACCAGAGAATGGGCAGCAGCGTTCTCTGATTCTACAACAACCATACTGCGATCGCCAACCCGCCTGCCAAGCGTGGCGATTATGGCAAAACCCCCCTTCTTGGGGGAGGCCTATGTCCAGCAGTGGACTTTTCGGCTGAGATGATGATGATGATGATGATGAATTTAGCACCAAAAATTCGCCTTTTTTTTAAACACCTAAGGACACTTGGGTTTTTGAGACAAATCAAATGATACCTTAGCCGTCGAAATCCATCCAGTCATTTGGAACATGACATACGAGGTAATAAAGAAATTTACAAAAAGCAAACAAAGAAACATACAGAAACGCGCGAAAACATAACCCTTCCTTGGCAGTCGGCTAAAAATGAAACTTAAGATTTTTATTTTGCCACCGTGAAGGTGGTGTGACAATCTGATCATGTTCGCGGGGCAAACGTGGCCAGTTAGTTGAACAAAACGAGAGGTTTGGAAAGAAAAAGGGGAGGCCTTTGTTCAGCAATGGGACATAGAATAGGCTCTAAAAAAAATGTCAACTTCATCCCCCACAGCTGGGACAGAAGCTTCTTCTGCATGAGAGTGCGTGGGCCGTAATCCACTAAGGGCTCAGTGCGGTGAATGCATTGAGTAGCGTGCAGTGAATGTCACATACATCTTCGAATTTATGCTTCTATTTAGGACATGTCGATTTCCGCTCGAAGTTTTTATTACCGTTTTGATAGTAGTCGTGATAAAATAATGTACACGAAGCAAAGTGCCAATAGGTCTGAACTCACGACCCATACGTACTTAAGTCGAGAAACCCCAGCTCACGGACCACAGCTGTGCTTCAAATATTTGCCTAACAACGCTAAACTCGACTTCTAAAAAAAAACAAACAAAAGTGACAATACCACATCCCCCGCCCCGCACTCGAGGACAGACCCCAAGCAGGGGTACGCCACGACCTCCCGAATCAAGTAGTAAATCTCGTAAAAAGGATTTGCCCCGTTGTATTCGACGCCGATTTACCGCGATACATACTCGTATATAATTCAAACGTGTTTAGTTCCAGAGGTTGGCCCGTAATGGCTCACTTTTAGAGAGACTTGTCTTGTTTTTGTTTTTAGTTTCGTTGTGTTTTTTCGGACGTGATTTGGAGATGTTTTGGCTTCGTACGTAATTGACGTAGCTTGTTCTTTTCAGGAGATCAACTTCTTTAATAATTTGTACATTATACAACATTAGTTTTAGTATATGCGAAACCTGATACACCTGTCTAGTATTTTTATGTAAAGAATCTATGTACAAAATTTCAAAACTGTATCATGAAAAATTACATGAGCTCATTGATAACAATAATTTGGCAGTAGGTACCTAAATTATTGCGATAGGTACTCAAAGTCGCTCGGTATCCAACTTTTAACTTTTTTTAATATTTTTGGAAAAAAATATAACATGGTTTAAAAATTATTGGAATCGATTCAGTTACTTATTTTGAACAAACTATATTCAGGTTTCGCATATACTAAAAATAATGTTGTATACTTATTACAAGGTATTTCAACGTCAGTGACGAAATGTGGGTGTACTATTATGTACACTTCTTCCAGACGTGATTTATTAAAATGCTAGCACATCTCCCGCGACTTCGTCCGCAAAAATTGTGATAGCTCGGCTAATAAATATAATATAAAATATAATTTATAGCCTATAGCACCCACGAATAATGTAGCTACCTGTCAGTGAAGGAATTTCTAGAATTGGATCATTAGTTCCGTAGATTATCCCCTACATACACACTTACAAACAAATATTACCTCTTTATAATAGAAGTATAGATATACAACATTAGTTTTAGTATATGCGAAACCTGATACACGTGTCTAGTATTTTTATGTAAAGAATCTATGTGCAAAATTTCAAAACTGTATCATGAAAAATCACAAAGTTATAAGCTTTGTTCTGTTACCTAGTTGTCCGCAAAAAAACGCGGTCACCACGCAGCGCGCACCTCCAGCGTCATCTTAAGCTCATTGATAATAATAATTTGGCAGTAGGTACCTAAATTATTGCGATAGGTACTCAAAAATGCTCGGTATCCAACTTTTAACTTTTTTTTAATATTTTTGGGAAAAAATATAACATGTTTTAAAAATTATTGGAATCGATTCAGTTACTTATTCTGAACAAACTATATTCAGGTTTCGCATATACTAAAAATTATGTTGTAGATAAATAATTTAAAAAAATATCATGGTAGGATAGGTTTAGGTTTAATTCATACTTACTCATTCATATTAATATTACAAAACCGAAAGTAACTTCCATGTCTCTCTGACTGTTACTTTTTTGCTGAACAAGTTCTGGACCTCAGTTAGGGCGAAAAAGTCATTCAATGGGATTAAATTAACTTAAAGGCTTGTATTGATGATTTTAATAATTATACTCTGTCTCTCTCTCTCTCTCTGTAAAGCCATTATATAGGACACTTTTATCCTTGTACGGTGTTTCCGTAAAATAATAATATCCAATTTCGACACGGGCAAATCCGCGGACAAAAGCCATTAATAAATAAATCTGAATATTCACAGCATATCACATGATCCCACACATAGCTCAGCATACATATTCAAGTCCGATATTAAACTAATATATTATTCAAAGCCAATACATTATCTCTAATGTCCATTTGGACATCACGGCTCGACGCTAAGCCGCACCATTGTTATCACTAGAAATGCCATTCAAAAAGGGAAAGCTAATGAAATCATGAAATATGAGGTCTGTAATCCGGTCGAAGTAAGATAAAGTTAATTAATTTGAGGATAGATGTGGATTTAGTCAGCTGCATCCATCAAGAGGGTGATTCTATCCATTAATAACTTTTGCTATGAAACTCATAGCCAATTTGTAAAAAAAATAAAAACAATTTCAATACATGGCTGCTTCGTTGGTCTAGTGGTTGCAAGCGCAGCTGCTGAGAATGAGGTCTTTAGTTCGATTCCTAGGTCAAGTAGTGTTACTTGGACGCCAAGAAGTCTGAATTTGTGCCCACTTGATGGCAAATATAGGCTCACCTCTTATTACATGGGACTCAACCTCAGCAAATCAAGCTACCCGAAACTGTCAAATTTTCCCAATCAACCTTAAAACTAATGCTGTAGCGATAAAGTTGAAAATCTATTAACAGATGGTAGTAGCTTGTTATGCTGGCGTCTGTACATTTTGCAAACGTTATTTGATCGTACACAGAATCCAGTGTAGTTCAAGTTCTACTAAAACAAAACGTATTTCTAATTGCTAAGCTCAAACCCAGTCACAAAAATAAAACAAAAGCAATCTACCTCAAATCTCACTTCGGGAGATACCAACAAACTTCAAAAGTCCAATTTATTTATAGAAAACGGAGCAAAACCAAATACAATACAAACAAGAACTTTTGAACAACAACAAACCTTACCTATTGATCTCGAAGTTAATTTTCCCTTAAACTATGACAAGCGAGAGTTTAAACACGATTCGCGGATTAGCGGCGAGATGAAACGCTCTCGGTTCGAGGCCTCCGAGCTTGTGGCTAAGACTAGTTTGGTCGTAATTGATTAATTTCTATTTTCAAAGTGTTGATGTGAATTATGGATGTAAACAGTTGAAAATTGGGTGGTTTTGGTGATGGTTTGAAGGTTAAAGATGATGGGTAACTGAGGAAGAGAAATCGTTATGGTAGATTACGTCACTGAATAGTTTGACTGTGTAAGTGTGTACCTGTTGATGAATTTACTTCTTGCTGTGTACGGTCGGATTGAATAAAGACTGTTTATAATCATCTGCCTAGTCTTTTTCCAACTTTATTGGGGTCGGCGTCCAGTCTTACCAGATGTAGCTAAATGCCAGTATTTTACCTAGAGTGACTGCCTATTTGACCTCAATGACCCAGTTAGTACTGGGTAACACGGTACCCCTTGTTAAGAAAATAAATAAAGTGACGTCATTTTACCTCATTTTACGGGTGAATTAAAAAAAAGTCACCAAGTTTTGATCTATATTTTAATTATATTTTTGTTAAATATAGTGTTACCAACACCGTGAAACTTTTCCGTTAAGAAATGCTTTGAAAGCGACTTGTACTTGACTAGTCCCTCTGCATAAGTTCCACCACAAACCAAGGTATTCGAACCAACGAGAAAAGAGATGGAGCTAGAAAATTACTACCCAGAATAAAAAAAAAACCTTCGACATCCTGTGAATCCTTGTTTAATCCTGCGCTCCGCGGTGTTGAAGATTTAATTAAGGCGAACGAGGAAATGTTCGGAGGAACTAACGTTTTTCTTTTTGGTTTAGTGTTAAAGGCATTTTCATCTATTTTTACTGCTTTTTTATTTTGGTGATTGTGGTAACCAACTGAACTTACAGAATAGTCAAGGTGGGGTTTTTGGGAAGCAGTTAATCTTTTTCTTCTTCGGCTTATGAAGAAGGTTCGTGAAGACAGTTTTCTATAAAAAAAAATGTAATGGTGGTAATGAAATAACTAATCGATTAGAGATTTACGAAAGCAGCTGATGGCCGCTATAATTTACTGCCAATTATAGCAGCCATCACCAATATACATATAAATATCCATCACAGACCCTCCAAATGGTTTGCAGTGCAAAAATCATTATCTGCCTAGCCTTTCATAACTATGTTGGGTTCGGTTTCCAGTCTAACCGGATGCAGCTGAATACCGGTATTTTACATGGAGCGACTGCTTATCTGACCTCCACAACCTAGTTAGTACTGGGAAATACGACACCCTTTGGTAAGACTGGTTATCAGTTTAGTGCAAAAATACTGACATTAATTCAAAATAAAAAAAATATCAAACAAAGTTATCATAACACAACATTATGCGAGGTATCTACATAACAGTCTTTAGGAACAACCACATATCGTCCGTTTTGTTTAAGTCTTATGTAAGAAGAGGTCAGCCTATTGCCATCAACTAGGCATAAATCCAGACTTTACTAGTAAGAAAACAAAGTTATTTATTTCAATGTCAACACCGTACAATTTTTCTTCTATCTCCGAAATGGTACCGTCAGTTCGCTGTCGACGATTTCGCGGGGTTCCCTCTACATTACCGTATTTGCTTAGATAGTGGCTCGACTCAGTCAGCGAGACGACGCCCCGTAATGGATTTCTGACGTTGAAATAAATGATAGATCGCCGGCGTACGATGCATTACCTGTGGACATGTAGCTGAGCTACGAATGTTTGGAGGGAGCTGATTTAAAATAAAAAGGGATAGAAGAGTCGATTATCGCTTTAAATGATTGAATATCTGGTGTGATAGATACAGAGATGGATGGAAGTGTGTCCCAGAAGCTAAGTTGAAGGTGTTTTGCGTTTTACAAAAGTAACACTTTAGCCCTTAAACGGGGTTGCGGGACTGTTCGAAAGAGATACCGCGGCCCTGGAACACAAAGGGCAAAGAAGGAACATGGATGGGTTTTAGTCAGTACAAGTCTGACACTCCCTTCCGCTCCGCCCAGAGCGGGGGGTCATTTGATGATTACCTATCCTAAAAAAATAAAAAAAAAACGGGCACAATGATCTGGCAATCGGAAAATAATGGCAAACAGGCATAGGTATTATCGGCATTTTTTTTAATATTTTTTTTATGCGACCCCAACATACTTGGGAAAAGCTAGGCAGATGATGATGATGAATATAGTGATTGATAAGTCTTTAAATAACCTTTGTACAACAATAGAATACCTAACAGGAACACATTATTTAATTTTTCAGCTGAAAAATATGGTGGTTTAACAATTCCCTATGCTTTATAAATGCTTAAAGTTGAATTAGCATAGTTATCATTTCAGTCAAAAGACGTCCACAGCAGAATGAAAGCCTGGATCAAGCCCCGTCATATCGCTCATGAAGAAATGGATATTTTCCCCAAATGCCACACGGGCCTGGCATTCAGTTGCATCCGGTAAGACTGGAAACCGACCCCAACATTTATGTACTTGTAGTTGGCCAAAAGCTAAACAGATGACGACTTTCTTTCTTAAAATAGTTTTGGTAATTTTAATAGTATAAAAGAACCTCGGTTACCAAATATTTTAACTCCATATTAGACTCAATGTACTCCCATATTTTCACAAATAAATATTAAAAAGCCTCCTCCACCCGCACTCAGCACACGTCCCGCATAACGAAATGATCTGTATCCGAAATAAATCCATTGGAATAAACTTTTCCGTCGCACGTAGACATTTGACTCGCTGTGATCGATTGTACTATCCGTATTTATTGATATGGGCTCTGGATAAATAATGGCGGCGGCCACTTAAAGCTCACTTATAAGTGAGTAGGTTTTGCCAGCGGCTTTTCCCCAAGTATCACCTGTGTGGAGGTCGGAAATTATCCCACGGGTACGTATTGCCGGGATAAAAAGTATCCTACATCTTAACTCTGGTCATGAACTATCTATATGCCAGATTTCATCGAAATCCATTCAGCTGTTTAAGAGTGAAGGCGTGACAAACAAATAAACAAAATCACTTTCACATTTCGTTGAACATGAACTGAATTGTATGATAATTTGTTGATTGTAATAAATTATTCTATTATTTTACGTTTCAAGTGATGCCGATCCTAATCCTAATAGTTTTAGTGAGGATTAAGATCGGCATCATCTCACCTCGTTTTTACTAGCTGATCCCAAATCGAAGCGGTGCCATTACAAGCACAGTGTAAGTTGCGATATCGTGTTTCGTAGACAAAATCCAGGGGGCCTAAAATCCAGGGCTGCGGGACTGTTCGAAAGAGATACCGCGGCCCTGGAACACAAAGGGCAAAGAAGGGACATAGATGGGTTTTAGTCAGTACAAGTCTGACACTCCCTTCCGCTCCGCCCAGAGCGGGGAGTACGATAATAATATGAATTACGTTACAATTCGTAAAATGATCACAACTTGACAATTCAAGAAATTTAATCGTGGTTCATTTATTAAAATTATGATTCTGCTGAAGCGGCTATTTTAGAGCAGATCGAGATGAGGCCATGCTGATCCCTTGCAGTTCTAACTGCACGTTGACCTTAACGTGCCTGCCTTGTTTATTCTATAGTGGTGAGAGCGATTTTAAGTGTCATAAGGTCTGGTCTGGGGGGGGGGGGGGGGGTGTTCTGTATGGTGTCCGGACGTAAAGAATAGCACCATCCCATATCTTCCCGTGGGTGTCGTAAGAGGCGACTAAGGGACTTACCAGAGAATGGGCAGCAGCGTTCTCTGTGATTTTTTTTTTTTTATAACAAACATACTGCGATCGCCAACCCGCCTGCCAAGCGTGGCGATTATGGCAAAACCCCCCTTGGGGAGGCCTATGTCCAGCAGTGGACGTCTTTCGGCTGAAATGATGATGATGATGATGAAGGTCTGGGCATGAGTAATAGGTTTACGAAAATAGAAAGAAAATGTATTTGGAGAGAGAAAATATCGTTGGAGGGATAAGGTTTCCTAGCAAGTCAAAGGATAGTTGTTTATTAGTAGAATCTCGTTGGTTTAGTGGTCACTGGCGATTGATAAGCGTCAAGTCCCAGGATCGTAGCTCAGGTCAGACAAAGTGTTTTTAGGTTTTTCTATTTGAAATTGCTCAGCAGCCAGGACTTGTGTCCTATCGATGACAAAAGGCTCGGCTCCTATAACGGGGGACTTCATAACCAGCAGAATGTGTGTGTACTTTGACAGCCGGGACCAACGGCCAACATGTTTTCAATGTCATTACACGAATACGTGTATACATGAATGGTGGGGGTTATGGTGGTGTCGGTGGTGGTGGTGTGGTATGGTGGTATGGTCGTTCCATGGACTAGCTGTTATTATTTTACCACCAGCATAAATATAAGTAGAAAAGTATTGCAAGTAATTACGTCACTGCCTCGCTGTACCAGCTAGGACAAATGGCAAGCTTCGCCCGGGGCCGGGTCGCGCTCGTGATAAAACATGGAGTTTGTAACGATGCAACCGGGAGCAAAGTTTGTCGCTGCCAATTAATTAGTATTTACCGCGACTCCGCGAGCCGGGCAAGTTGTGTATTTTAAAGTTACCTATGCGCTTGATTATGAGAGTTTATTTTGGAGATCATCTTCTGGAGGGTGTTGTGTAGTGTTACGTACCATCACGCTTGTTATAGAAGGGTTGGGAAGAGGTGTGTTTAAACTTTTCAGGCAACTTTGGCCCATAGATATACAACATTAGTTTTAGTATATGCGAAACCTGAAACACGTGTCTAGTATTTTTATGTAAAGAATTTATGTACAAAATTTCAAAACTGTATCTTGAAAAATCACAAAGTTATAAGCTTGTTCTGTTACGTGGTTGTCCGCTCAAAAACGTGGTCACCACGCGGCGTGTCCGCGCGCGCGCCTCCAGCGTCGTCTTGAGCTCATTGATAATAATAATTTGGCAGTAGGTACCTAAATTATTGCGATAGGTACTTAGTGTCGCTCGGTGTCCAACTTGTAGCCTTTTTTAAATATTTTTGGAACAAAATATAACATGGGTGAAATATTATGGAATCGATTCAGTTACTTATTCTGAACAAACTATATTCAGGTTTCGCATTTACTAAAAATAATTTTGTATACCTTACAGATTAACATACATATAATAAAATACAAATTGTGTTACTAAAAAGAACCTTAAAACTACGTTAGTAACACTTCACTTGTGCTCTATGTCACTGCGCGTTCATGTGGCACTTGCCTGTGGAAGCGACAGAACATCACTCCCTGCAGGCAAGTCCTCTTCCAAGATGAGGTGCAGATAATGCGTTGGCTTTCGCACCACAAACGCCTTATAGTACCAGTTACCAGTTTTGTTTTAGTCACAGTCCTATGTTATAGAGGGCCAGCATTGTAAACAAACTGGCACACATCCAGCCTCCGAGCTGTGTCTAAGGAAAAATGTGTTGTGTACTCAGTAACAAATATGACAGAAAATAAGTACCCGTTATCATATTTTAACAATCCAATTTAACCGATTGCATAGGACTCTTTACTTTCATGCACCTGTACCAATTTCATCTTCAGGCCTAGACAATTTTATCAATCGCTTTCAACACTTTGTAGCTGACAGTATATTGACTGGAACTGCATAGAATAATAACCACTAAACATTGCGTTCCCAAACTTTTTAGTTTCCTATTTTGCTGTCCCACTGCTGGGAAAGGCCTCCTCTTTCTCCTTCCAAACCTCTCTATCCTGTGCAATAACTGACCAAGTTCAAGATCAGATCGTCACACTACCTTCGCCGCGGTCTACCTCGACGGCGATTTCCTCCGTCAGGCGTCCAGTGACCAAACCTTACTTAAAGAAAATATATAACAAAAAAAAAATCAACCAAAACTTTGTAACCTCTGTCATTAACTGGTTTAGAAGCTTATCCACTTGATAGAAGATGGATTAAGTAATATTTTCTTGGTGGGTATATTTTACGACACGCTTTTAAATTAGTTAATCACGATGGATATTGTTGCGTCTCCCCGTGGGACTCGTAAAACGAGATTATGTAAGACTAGTCGTGTTCGCGACTCCACCTGCGAGAAGAGATATTTTTTTTGGAACAATATTGAAATTAAGGGGTTTAAGAACCACGTTTTGGCATAACCAAGTCAATTCTGTAAGTACTCAAACTGGTTTCGGAAAAGATTTAAGCAAAAGATTTTTTGGTCAGAAAGTAAATGTTAATTAACTGCTGCTAATAATAAAGTTAAGTGTATCGTATTTACTCGTACTCATCATTCGATTCACAATTTGTCGAAGTTAATGAAGATGCAATTAATGATGATTGATTTGGCGCACGAGTTGTCGACATGTGGAATGAGAGTTTGGCTATAATTGAGTCAATTGTCGTTACGGCCAATGGTCTGATGGCGAAGAACCTCAACGTTTTTCTTTCGAGAATCTGGGCGGCCGAACCAGGCCCTGATTCAGAAGGCAGAACTCCTCGATGTAGCTCTCATTGCGAGGAAGTTCCTGTCTCTGGAGCCCTAACCTCCGCTGGTAGCTTGGACCCTGCTACCGACCGACACCACTATTTTTTAATATTTTTTTAATTATGTTTTAAGAAATATTAAGAAATGTGAATAAAAGATGGATAAATGTAATTAAAAATTATGCAACTGGTCTTAAAGGGTAGTTACAAAATGATTGTATTTTCTGAGGCATTTAACCTGCAAAATAGTCTAATTATTTTTGTCTACCTGTAAAACGGTGCACTGTTTAGAAAACAAGATTAAAAACATTTTTATTTAATCATAATTCTCGCAATAGCAAGAAGGTTTTTCACCCATTTTCACATGAATGCTTTAAAAAAAAAAAAGAAAATCAAATTCGTTGAAGAAATCTTTCTTCCTTTTGTTAACAAGCCATGATGGCCTATATTTAATAACGGTTGATTTTGACGAACATTTAACAGTGCAGTGTGCAAAGCTACGGTCTAATGAGAAAATAATGAATTTTCAGCATCGTGTCGTCATCAGCTGTGCCTAAGACACTGCCATGCCGGTGTACGCCGCAGATGAATATTTTTTTGTTGAAAATTGGATATGGTATTAAATTGTTTTAGAGTAAGTTTCAAATAATTTACTGTAGATAAGCTTAGTCTAATTGTTAACCAGATTATTCTCACCTGACGTTCTAACCAAAGCGATCAGTCAGGCGTTGAGTTGATATGTATTTCGTTTGTTTGGAGAACCGGAAGGCACCCTCTGCCGGGGTGGCAACAGAATGAAAGCAACGGTTGCGTGTTCAAGTGACGAACACTTCAACAGTTTTCTCGTAATAATCATTTATGGACTGTTTATGATTACACACTGATAATTTCACAATATACAATATAACTGCCTAGTTGGTCTAGTGGTTGCAAGAGCGACTGCTAAGGGTGAGGTCCTGGGATCGATTCCCAGGTCGGACAAAGTGTTATTGGGTTTTTCATTATGAATTTCTCAGTAGCAGCTACGGAGTCTCGGATTTGTGTGGTGGACGGCAATAGGCTCGCCCCCTATTACATTGGAATAAAACATAACTGGCGAAATGTTGGTGTTCTAATGGGTGCACCTCTGCCTAACCCTTCAGGGATTACAAGCGTGATGTTATGTTATGTTTAATTTTGCAATATTAATAAAACAAAACCAATACCACCTCCATTGACTTAACTCCGTGGTTGTGTTGTTGGCCTACGGTCTACCTTGCAAATTCCTAGAGCCTAGAAATTCTTATGAAAACCGAGACAGCTCCCAATATCTGAGTAACGGATACCTTATGTTGGTGTCCGTGTTCATGTCCGTGTGTGTGCACTTTAGGTACACGGTGTCCAATAAATGTTAGCAAGCCTCTGTCATTTAAATATCGAACTTGTCCAATGGTGCTAAACAGGTATAAATGCGAAAGTAATACTGTAACTCTATTGTTTTCACACATCTTTTAGGTTAGATCGTTCCATCTTTGACCTCATCTCTGCCTTCAGGACAAGATTCTGCTCAAGAGAAGGCCCGTTTAAAAAAAAAGTTAACGACTGAACGGATTTTGCTGCAATTTGGCACACTGTTAGACCACGACCTGGGTTCAGACATAGGATACATGCTGTAGTAAGTTCTCGAGAGATAATTTCCAACAGGCACGTGGAGAAAGTCGTGGAAAAAAGCTAGTTTACAGTAAAATATATAGCTGCAACGATCTGACGTTGACACACAACAACGTCCATCTGTGTTGTTGGTAAAAGTATAGGACAACATGGCGCTCATTATCACTAACACTAGAAACTGGATATTTACCATGTTTACTGTTTGGTTTGTGTTCCCTATATTTTGACGCTGTTGCAAGCACCATGCTCATAAACACCCACCCGCAATAACTTCAGTTTATCCGTGATCATGGTGCTTGCAACAGCACCGAAATATTGGAACTCAAAACAAACTTTAAACGTGGTAAATATCCTGTTTCTAGTGTTAAAGATAACATGGTGGTAAGTTCCATTTTTTGTTCCACGTGCTGAAACATTCTTGAAGAATAAAAATACATTTTTTGTTGCCGCTCTCCCCACCCAAAGCCGTAGATAATTCTTCTGTTTTTAAACCCTACCGTCGTCAGTTAGTCGTTAAGCCCCTCGCTTGGGTAACACCGGGCTCCTACTAATCTACCGTCTTTGCCGCCTTTGTCAACGTCTAGTCTAAGAGCTGCCATTAACTACGTCAAATTGTCTAGTCTCTAGTTCGCATTGTAGATCTGGTGCTAGATTTTTGACTTCAATGTAATCGTTCTTTTTTTTCGTGTGGTTGTTGCCTAACCTGATGTCAGAGTTTTTATGCCGCCAATGTGCCTCTGACTTGGCTTTATATTATGTACCGTCGAGAAATATCTCTCAGGCTTGCTGGTAATGTTTGGTTGAGTTTTTGTGTAGATATGCGGATAAAGATGAGTCTAAGATACCTACTTATGTGAAGAGAGTGAGGGAAGTCGTCGAGTCGGACGCCCTAGAAACACATACAATGACTTTAATGGTAATGTTCTTCAGAAAGTTCAGGTGCATAGTACTAGCAATCAGCGATAGTACCTAGACCAGATGCATCAACATAAACGAAGCAAAAAGCGTATGTACAGATTGTGGTCCACGACTTTCTATTGTATATAACTTCTTCTGCTTAGCGTATCGATGGTAATCTAAATTGAGTCAGCCGAAAACTTGGCGATGAGTTTGTCACATTCAGTAGAGTCCAACAGCCAGGAGCTAATGCACAAGCAACAAAAACAAGTAGGACACGATGTTAAGTGTCCCATGGTTTGTGGACAACACCACATTTACACTCCAAGGCAGAGTTATCTATGAATATCCATTTCAACAGGAAGGTTTTCCTTGCTTCGGCCAACCTGTGTCCGGAGTCTATTTAAAGACTTACAGGTCAACCATGGCAGCTCGTGTCCAGGAGGAAGATTTTCAGCAAGTGGCACAAATGTGCTGGATAAGGAAACACTTTCTCACCTTAGCTTCAAACTTTCCTTAGTGTAACTGTCTACTTGGGAAAAGATCAATCCCTTATCCCATTTTGTTCGAATTCCAATGAAAGATAGTAAAATTAATTTCATATATATGTCGGATATGAAATGGATGGATATATGAGTAGAGGAAGACCAAAGAAAAGATGGATGGACTGTATAAAGAATGATATGGCAAGAAAGGAGGTGTCGGATGAGATGACGAGTAATAGAGAAGTATGGAAGAAGAAGACATGCTGCGCCGACCCCAAATGAATTTGGATAAGGGCAAGAGAATGATGATGATGATGATGATATATGTTGAATATATCAGGATTTACTCCGTTAGGCTCGTACATCATGTGGGCAGACGATGGGTTTCGTGCTATGAAAATACACTGGGTGCGATACACTGTTTCTAGCAAACTAATGAATTACTTGAGATTACAAGTTAACACAATAACACGGGGCACAGTGAATCGGGTACATTTCCAAGAAGTCTCAACTTCGTCGTCGTCCTCCCTCGAGTTGAACATCAGGGCTCCGTACAAGCACACCATGTGGTTGGTAGACTGGTTAGTAAGTTGCGTGATGTCACAACTGCACACTGGCGCGCTTTTCAATTCATTTATGTCCGTACTAATGACCGGATCCGATATATATATTAATAAACATCATGTTACTTATACATATCTACAAGTAAAATACATAATCCTACTTCACTAAATAACGTAAAACGTTGGAGTCAACAAACTTCAAACTCCTGAACACTTGAAAGTTGCACCCATAGACGCTTATAAGAAATTACTGTGATAAGTTCCCGGGACTTAATCTAGACCCAAGCTATTGTGAATAATATACAACCTTCAAACTTGACGCGTAATTTGTGTCTAAATTCATAACGAGATACAAGTTCACAATGGTAATTATTTATAACAGTAATTTAAGTTTCTTGAGAGGAGAAGATGGTTGGATTGTACACATGGCCTCTTGATTACTTATTGGCAAACTAAAACATTAATTGAAAATTGAAACTGTGCTAGGCTACACAGATAATTATTTTCAATCAAAGGTTGCATAACAACAACAATCAATGTTTAATGTTACCAGTCTGGGACCTTCGACCTAACATGCAACATGAGAGTTGTTAGAATAGTTCAAATATCATTACATTATGGTATTTTTAACCGACTGCGGCGAAGCCTAAATGGAGGGTTATGTGTTAGACCTGTATGTAATTAAACAAAAGTTGGAAGCAGGCGCGGCCCAGTCCATTTTCGTTATTTTATATTCAAATAGGATCCGCTTGCTTCCAATTTTTGTTTAATTTAAAATCTGCTTGTTTTATGCTTTATAGTTTTTTCAGTCGGGTTTTTTAGTTTATTTTTAAATTATTTTTTTTGAAAAGGAACTGTGTTGGAACATGGATGAAACACAATCTGGCCGTAAAACATTGTCGTATTGAAGTTTGTTTTCTTATTTTTAAGGACCATTTTTCAATCTTCAAATATCTTATAACTTAGAAATAAATATGGTGAAAATGTATGAATCCGACAGACAAACAAACAAAAAAAAACAAACATCAAACAAAACACAAAAATCAAAAAAACAAACAAAATAAACGTCTAACAAATATTCGTCAAACAATAAAATTAACCGATATTGAAAAATTGGCTCTAAATCTAATAATCTCCCCTTACTTTTAAAAACAGTCAGTTAAGAAAGCCCTATATGAAATGGCACAGACTAAACACGTAACAGAGTGTACACTACACAAATCTTCGGTACAATTTTTCCCGGTCCCTGAAAGCGCAGGTGTTATCCTCACAATGAAATATAACAGTTGGCCAGAGTTGCCGTGAAACTGAAATTAACTAAACTCAGCGGGGACTGTTAATTTCATTAGCTGGCTAACGCAGCGAATACTTTTGTTGGATATAATTTCTGCTTGCTCTATACTTTTGGGGTTCTTTGGAAAATGTTATGATAAAATGTAATGGCATTTTTGAATGTTGTTTCACAGATTACGGCTAGCGATAGTAGGTACAGTTTAGGTTTTAAATAATTCCACATTCAAATTATTCCCTCGAAAATTAATTTAGGTCTATCATAATACGCTTGAGTCTGACCACAGCTAAAGTGAAAAACTCGATTCAACCATTAACATTTTTTAAGAAGATAATTAAAAATGAAAGCTATATGGCATCTTCATGTTTTCTTTTACAGATTATGGACAGACATAATGCAGTTTAGGTGTTAAATATGCCAACTTTTTATATCTTCCCTCAAAAATAATGTATTAGCAAATTATAATGTATTAATTATTGTAAATTAAAGAAAAAATATATACTAGGATGATAAAACACTAAAAAATATTTTTCCACTGATATTAAACAAAGGATCTGAAAAAATAGGCACGTGTAATGTCGGACAATGCTGTTGGAAAATAAAACATTATATTAAAAGTTGTATATTTTTTTTCTGTGAACCACTGTTGGTCTCATTGTTTTATAGTCTTTTTACAACACATAACAGTGACCTGTTATTATTCATTGTAACAAGACTGTCTTTTCATCATCATCATTCTCTTGCCCTTATCCCAAATAATTTGGGGTCGGCGCAGCATGTCTTCTTCTTCCATTCTTCTGTATTACTCGTCTTCCAATCAGACACCTCCTTTCTTGCCATATCATTCTTTACACAGTCTATCCATCGTTTCTTTGGTCTTCCTCTACTCATTTACCCATCCACATTCTTACGCAAAACTTTCCTCACGACATGCATTCGCGTAACAAGACTGTCTTTCCATTGTAGATTTAATGTGATGAATCTCCATCCCTCGATTATAAGTAAAATCTGATTATTATCACCCATTATATTATGTACGTTTATTTTATGATAAAGATTTCTTCATGTAGTAAAACAAAAATCCCTGCAGAACCCTCATTTAGTTTGTTAAGCACCATCTTCAGCTTCTAACGAACTGCAGGTAATCGTCGAGAAATAAAAAGTGTCCTCATTCTCTTACTTTTTAATACATTGTGCACACTCGAATTTTATATTTCGTAATTTTACTCCGTTGGCACATTTAAATTGTTATATTTCTCTTCCTTCTTAGAAACTAGACATTGTTATACGTTATCTATTGAATACTATCAAGGTATTGAGTATAATTAATCAGTCAGATAATAAAATTAAAATTTGAGATATTTTTTATGATTTAGTTCATATGCCAGTCTAAGTTAATACAATTTCAATGTAAAATATCCTTCTTTTGTTTCAAAAGAAACTGTGCTTACGTGGAGTAAGCAAATAATGCAAAATTGAAAACTGGCTCGTATTGCTAAAAGATGGACGCGCACTGATTTGGAACACATGGTAAAGGGACTTTCGAATTTAAATTCTTGTTTACAAGCAAACTACACAACTTACCTATGTATAATACTTATGTAAAAGTTGATAAACGAACATAATTACCACCACAATCTATGTCAACATTTTGCATTGCCTCTGCTGGGTAAAAGCAATGCTGCAATTGCGACGCGTGAATGTGACAAACAAGACTTTCCACTTATAATTAAGTAGGCATCCCCCCCTTTAGTCCTTGAAACACTTCACATAGGAACATAAGGTGGACTTGAAGCCATAAGGTATCTGTTACGTCAAGCAACGCCATCTGTCGAGTTTTATCAGGCAATCTATAAAACGATTAAAAGCGAGAGCTTCCAAAAGCCTCCGCCCAAAGCGCCAGTGTGCATAATACCGAGGACCGTGCGTACGTGACCAAATCTCTCGTAAAGATTGTAATAACGAACATTAAAACCTTTTAATTGGTGTTTTCGAGCATTATTGAAGAAGCCCTGCCTGCCCCCCCTGTCTTCACTGCCTAAACAGTATCTATTCTAAAAATCTGATTAAAAATATACTTTTCTTTTTTTCTTTATGTTGCACGCCGTAACTGCATTTCGGAAACCCGCGGATAAACCTAAGCTTCTCCAGAAATTTTCATGCAATTTCCCCAATTTCCAACTCCACATGCTTATCACACCTCGCACTTTTTCACACAAAACGATTTTCTTTCCCCAAAGAAAACTTCCCGAGAAAAGTTCTCAAGGTTTTAAAATAACGTCGTACAATGGCGAACTATTTTATTTCTAGCTGCGCCACGTCGCGGAGTTCAATCATCACATGTATGGTCTCCGAGGGGGAAGGAGAGGGGAAGGACTTTGAATTACCACACTTACCTCACGGGATTACTGTGGACCACTACCATTTGCTTCTATAAAGGTATGAATGTTTGTTTTTAGCAGAACTCCTTAGACTCTAGCTGGTTAGAATAGAGGTTATTTTTCAAAGACTTTTTCGTGCTGATACCAATATAACTAACATAGTTTCCGATAATAAGCTGCTCTTCACTGGCTGTAAAATCACTGGATAGTATGACGTCTACCTATAAAGCTTCCTGCGAATGACTCTATCGATCAGTAACCCACGTAGCACCATATGAAGTAGAAAGTTTATTCAGGGTCTAAAACAAACCTATATATTCGCCAAATTGTGGGGAATGCAAACCCTCTTGAATCATTTCCACACCGATATTTTGACGGGAAGAGAAAGAAATAAAAAAGCCGACCACCAAAGGCTTCTCCGTATTTTTTCAGCGTCCATTACTCAACCAATACCAAAAAGTGCTCACAAAGGTGAATGCGAATACTCATAGTACGCCAAAGTAGAATACAGTCCGTGAGAATTTTAACTCGGCTATAAATGCTCCGTGGCAATGATCGTAAAGCATTTTCACGGTATTGCGCACTGAACACTGATCCAGATCTAACTGATCTGAATCGGTTCAGACCAGTTGAAAGCGGTTCAAAGCGGTTCCCGGTTACTGCCGAGTATTTAAATGGACTTTGAGCGAGAAGTCACGTTCAAAATCAGTTTGGTATTGGCATATTTTGCTACGTTCTTAACTCAATAGCTTATTCAATGGCTTTGACGTTGATGTAGATATTGTTAGAAAGGTTTGAATAGTATATTAATTTATAATTATAATATTTATTATTTGTTTTGGTTACTTCTTAAGGGTTTTGGTTTGTTTATGTGTCAAGTTCGACGAAAAATTTAAACGATATTCGAGAAAACTCTAAATTAAAATTTGTTTCATGAGGAAATTAAACATTTTGAATAGGCCCAATGTTTTTATTGCTGCTTTTGATAGGTGCTTTATTTTTGCCGAAGCTTTTTGAAATAAAACGTTGATCCAAAGGAAAAGCGGCGACAAATCTATTAACTAAATTACAAACCCATACGAAAAACTGTTTCCGTCCTTTACCTCAAGTGATTCGTACAATATCAGTCGAAAAAATTAGGACGTCGCGTGAAAAACGTCCGAACCGCAGATTTGTACCATCTGATATACTCCACCTTTTTCAATGTCCGATTTCTATAATACACTTCTTTTTTCCTTCAATCGGGGCGTGCAAATGCCATCTGATTGGTGGTAAATCGGTTTCAGTAAAAAAATAAAAGACTCTCTATTTTTATACGGCTTCCTCCTTTTAGGGTTCCGTTTTTGTAATTGGTGCTTTGTCAGGGTGCATCGATTTGTTCTGTA
This sequence comes from Noctua fimbriata, assembly GCA_905163415.1. NCBI lineage: Eukaryota > Metazoa > Arthropoda > Insecta > Lepidoptera > Noctuidae > Noctua > Noctua fimbriata. The sequence goes on along the minus strand of LR990927.1, from coordinate 4,070,205 downwards.
GGTAGTGCAACTTCCGTGTTTAAATGTGTTTAAGTTTCCATTGTTTGAATCATAGTAAGACCTTGGTAACTCGCTTTGAATACCTGAAACAACAAGTAACATTTAATTAAAAATATCAAAAAACCCGACTACAAATTGTATTATGAATCTATTTTTGTAATCTCCTTTTAATATTCTTCATTTTGATGCCTTACTCTAAAGGGTGTAGATAGACCCTTATCATAGCCGAAAGGCACTTGTTCTCCCCGTCTTTGCGATCATTTTTTTGTTTTAGACCATACCTGGGAACTTACTAGTTACGGAGATATTGGGGGTCAAAGTTCCAACTTTTTCACAAGTTTTTTTTATTACATGTTTTTAATGTAAGATTTTTACTTTACACACCTCCACGACCCCGTACTATTCAATCCATTCATCAGCACAATGCTTTGAGTGCTGTCCATCGAGTCCTACCGTAAAACGTGATTTTTCACCCCAAAAAAATAAAGTCGATTCCCAGCAACAATTTTTGCGTAAAGTTACTTAGTTTCATGTACAGAATGCTTGGTTAACGGCTATGTGAAGGGTCTGTTTACACCCTGAATAGGAGAGGTTGAAAAAAAAATTGGGATATACGAGGTTATAAAGAAATTTCTCTCAGATTTTATATTACCATAGACCCGCCACCTATATCGGGTTTTTTGGAACTGAACTGGTGAAATAATAATGGGCGTATGAATGATTAGTAACATTTTATTTCTGAAAATTAATTTGAACTATAATACTTTTTTAGACATCAAGCATAAATTATGATTGAAATCTAGATAAGGCCGACGTTTTTATTAGTTTTAAAGATAATAGATAATGAGATAAACTTGTGTTAAGAGATTGTATGTAAACCTGTCTGAACAAAGGCAAATTTAATTTATAAGGTCGGCGTTTCCTATACGACTACTCTGAGAAGAACACCGAAACAAACTCAGTCGTCACATTCTCTTTTAAAGTCCAGACATCTTAATATACTTCTCTTGTTTTTGGAGTATACGTCATACTCCAAAAAGTTACACTAAGCATGATGTTATGTTAATCTATACATCTATACAAATTAATAAAATTGGAGAGTCTGTTTGTAATTTCAATATAGCAGCTTTTTACTGAATGAATATGAAAGTATAAACGGTAAGTATAATATTTTTTTTTTCATTTTTGTCTCTCTTTCTGTCTGTTTGTTCCGCCTAATCTCCGATACTGCTGGACCGATCTTGACGGGACATAGTAACTTAGGCTTTTATTTTAGCAAAATGATTAGGTTTTCGTCCAAAAAAAATGGAAATTCTTGAATTTGTTAAAAAAATCCGATTCAATTTTAGAAGTAATATTTTTTTAATAATTTCACACGGACGTAGGTCGCGGGCAACAGCTAATGTAATAATAAAAGTATGAAATCTTACCGAGGTCATTGTAACAAGTGACAAGTCGTTTCCCAATGCGGTCTTAATCTTGAACTCCTTGTTCATGTAACTGATGATAATAAGGTAGTTCTTCTTATCTTTGAGACGCAAGCTTGCCCAGTCGAACTCAAGGAGAGCCATGTAGAACTTCGTTTCCTATTTGACGGTAGCAATTATAATATTATTAATCTTCATCATCATTCTCCTGCCCTTATCCTAATTTATTCAGGGTCAGCGCACTATGTCTTCTTCTTCCATACTTCCCTATTACTCGTGATCTCAGTAGTCACCTCCTTTCTAGCCATATCATCATCACACAGTCCATCCATCGTTTCTTTGGTCTTCCTCTACATAAGAGAACATGTGATGATGTTGAGTATGAACTCAACATTTTCGTCATTCCTCCGCATCATATGTCCATATCACGATTATCGATTACCACAAATCTTTTCAGTCACCGTTAATTTTATTAATCAGAAAAAAATGAGTTCATGAAGATCTGGGGGACTAAAATGACCGCTTCAGCAGAATCGTTATAGTATATCCTATTATTACGTTAAAGCGGTCTTTTCGCGACTATCAGACGCGTTTCCACGCAACAGACGCGACAATAGCCAACTTTGCTTACACTCATCAAAAACTGCTCTAATGTCGACAAACTTTTTTTGTATGGCCCCTAAGATTTACAACAAAATACCTCAGTCTTACAAAGCTCTAACCACAAATTTATTTAAAAACAAGATTCGGAATTTATTAACAGACAAATGTTACTATAATATAAATGACTTCCTATCGGATACCTTTTGACATATTTTACCTAATGACATATTTTACCTTTTGATACCTATTGACATATTTTACCTTGCGATATATTTTTTTTATTTTTATGTTTTTACCTGACATATTTACCTTATATTTCATTCTATTCTCTTAACAATTGGACAATTTGTATTTTTTATTTTATTTTTTAATTGTATTTGTAATATGAGAATAATATGCCAACATTAGTTATTATGAATATTTAGTAACCTAGAAAAAATGGCTAAAATAGAAATGTTTTAAATTGTAAACAAAAACCAAATTTGTACACCTCACATGGTAAAACATGTACGGACCTACCCTACCCTACTCACTAAGATCTTGCATGCTCAATTTGTGTGTAAACGCATGTTTATAACAAATAAATTATCTTTATCTTTATCTTCGGGCCCCCTGTTAGCTTACCTTATTTTTGACTGCTTCACCAAGAAAGTTGTAGGCAAATACTTCTATCATTGTAGGTATTAGGTTAGTGAGAAACATCCATTGTATTTGCTAGAACAATATGAATATGTATGTGTTAAATAAGAGAACAAAGTCCTCAAAATCAGATTTTACAAGATGGTTGAAAGTACACAAACAACTGGACATCCCATTGGGAATTGCTTAATGCATAAAGGTTCATCAAAACCGATACGGATAAATTTCGGATCGGCTACGGACAAGGACATCTTACACGTACTGATATTTCTGATTTGTTTGATCGGATCTTAACTAAGAAAAGATTAAGGTAACATTCTGCAACAGCTACAGCACTGAATCGCAAATATATAAAAACGGAAATCTACAGTTATCGTAAAAAAACTGAAATATTAAATAAAAGCGAACATTAGAACCTACCTCACTCATACACAGATATATCAAACATATTGCGAATAAAGTGCTCACTAGAGGGATAACTGTCTGCCACTTGAACATATTCGTCGTAATGTTGAAGTAACTGAAAATTTAAATACAATGCTCATTTAATGATTCAAGTAGGTAATTAACGAGAAAAACAACATCATGTTACAAATGAGGTTCAAAATATGTCAAGCTATTTCCACTGTCATCTCTTCAAATGTCAGATACATTTCAGTTAAGCCCACCGGTTATATATGGTTAAAACTTGAACCGTTTTGATTCGAAAGAACAAGTGAACTGACATGTAAAACGGTGCATCCGTTTTACATGTCAGTTCACTTTTTCTTTAGTTACTTACTCCATCAAAATCGCATGATTTTTATAAAAAATCCTGAGCGTATTGTTCAGACGATTCATATACTCCAAGTCAGTTTCATCAGATTCCTTAGGCTTTATCTTCAACCTATTTACCACACTGTCGCTGGCCATACAGAAACAAAGCATTAGTATAGCAAACCACAGATCAATCACACAATAAGTAAATGCCATCTCGACCAAATAAATGGTATGCAGGATCAACCCGACTTCGTAATAAGGGCTTGTCATTGGCATCAGAATCGATGTCGTCTTCGACAAAGTCACCCTCGTACCGCAAATATAATTCCAGAACGCCACCAGAAGGTACATCATTACCGGGCAAAGGACCCCAGCAAATAATATTTTGACGACAATCTTTACTTTTGCAAATAATTCGTTTGCTTTCTCAATGGAATCTGCCCTTATCATATCCAACAACGATGTTTTCGCAATCAAGTAAGATTTCCGAAAAGTTTCGCGGTCGCTAATGAAAAGCAAGTATTTTAGCGAAAAGAAGATGGTTATTGAGAACGTATAATAAGCTTCGCCTTTAGCTGTGAGTTCTGTCGCATCTTTGAGGTACTCTTTGGTGCCGAAATACACGTAAATTAGTAAGAAAATAATGAAAATTTGCTTCGCCATTCTGTTTTTCAAATTCCAATTTGGATCTAAGACATTTTGACCGAGGATTTCTTGAACTAACAAGGGTAAAGTCACGACTTTGTCAAATTCATTCCGTTCCCCGATGATATTTAAATAGTCTTTTATGGTATCGTCGGAAAATATTTTCATTTTCGCAAAAACGTTTTGAGCGCGCGGTGCAGTTAAGAATAGTGATTCAAGTCGCTGCGAAAGTACTGTCGTCGCGAGTAGTGGAATGAAATATATTATTTGAGAACGCGAAGTTACGCGGCGGAGTCTTTGTGTGATATGCAAGTAAGATTTATTGCGATATTAATGTTTGTGTTCTGGTATTTCCTCCACGAAGGTGACCAGTAGCTCAGATACAAATAGTAAGTTATTAGTTTAGTTGTCAAACAAGTCCTTTAGCTATGGTTTATGAGCCCCATGGGATGTGATACAAACTATACCAACTCTTAAGTTCCGATAAGTTAGGTGTGACGTAGATTAATTGTGAATTATTTTATAGGATTTTATGATGTCCTTAGTTAATACAGTATTGCAGAGAAGATTTCATCATCATATTAGCCGAAACACGTCCCACTGCTGGACTTTAGCCTCTCCCAAGAGTCGTCACATTGCATGTCGTGCTTCTCGTATCCAGTGGATTCCCGTGGCCTTCACCAGCTCATCAGACCAACATGACGGAGGCCTTATAACACTGAGACTTTTTCGTATATGGTCACAACCTTATTTACAATTTTATGGAAACTTAAATAAGATTCAAACTTTATATTCAGTACCTTTTCACTTTTTAAAGTAAATGTACCACAGATAATAACTGGCGTCATTATTCAATCAGTCTAATTAATCTTTTGCCGCCTTATGTCTGTAACGTAACCGTTCTGTGCAATTGAAGACGGTTTAGTTCAAAATTATGGCAATCATGACGCAGGGAATAATATAAAGTCGTAAACCAACTGAATGAACACCTTATCACGGAGGAGTACGGTGTAATTTTCAGTGGAAGCGCTAACATTTTACAGTTAATTACAGAGAATCAAAAGCCATTTCTCTAATTAGGCTGGGAACTTCAAAATTGTGCAATAATAGTTTTCCTTGGCAATAAAATAGCTATTAAAAGTAAGATTTATGTGCTGAAGGCGCAGTTCCAAGTTTTCTATTTTGTAATTACTTAAAATCATTTTTTGGTTTTTAGTCATATTTAATTTTATGATCGTAGTTAATAGAGGATCATAAATTATACGCACGCCATCGTGGATTGGAAGTTGACTTTATTATTAACCGAATTATAAAAAGGAGGAGGTTCTCAATTAGGGTGTATTTTTTTTTTTCAATGTTTGTTACGTTATAACTCCGCGATTATTGATGATTATTTTTCATTTGGTAGAGGAAACTGCGGTGGTCCAAATAACAAAATTCCGAAAGTAAAGTTTTTTCGACTTTTTAGTGTTTTTTGGAAGTCGGTTATTTTTTTTTGCAAAAAATGCTTTTATGTGTGTTTCTATTGTCTAAGTGAACCCAGAGAGCAAAATGATGTATTTGTAACACAATCAACATTCTTTTTTATAAATCGGTAGGCTGCTACTTATTGCTTTTATTTGAAGTGCTACTAACATAGTTTTAAGTCTTATTTATTGACACAAGTTTTGTATTTACTTTATAAAGGGCGTAAAAAGAACCTTAACGAAGCCGAAAGGCGAAGGGTTCTCTTGGTCAATGCGATCATTTTTTTGTTCTAGACCATACCTGGGAACCTTCTACTTTCGGAGATAGAGTGTGTCAAAGTTCCAACTTTTTCACAAGTTTTTTTTAGACACTTTTTTTTAATGTTAGATTTTACTTTAAAGATCTCCATGGCCCCCGTACTATTCAATCAAAACATCAGCACAATGTTTTGAGAGCGTTACATTGAGTCCTACCGTAAAACGTGATTTATCACCCCAAAAAAAGAAGTCGTTTCCCAGCAATAATTTTTGCGTAAAGTTACTTAGTTTGATGTACAGAATGCTTGGTTCACAGCATCGTGTAGGATCTGTTTACACCATGTATACGTTAGTTTATAAGGTAAAAAAAATATACACATCAAAAAAAAGTTGTTGTTATATAAAATAAATGTTGTTGTTTTATTTCCAAAAGGGCCTTCAACTTCGCATTATGTTAAATGACAACACTAAGTACCACCTCTTGATGCAGCCTATCCCATCCTGTCATATTTTCAGCTGCAACTCACGAGTGCACGCTTTAATACATCCATTAAGGTCCCCATTAGGTGTGGTTTTAGGGAACTACCAGTACCTTTGTGATACGCTTTGACATGACACGCTCGTTTGTAATGCGCAGTAATTGGTAACATCGCTATGACAATACATAGCCCTATACTTAGTGATCCATGTCCTTCGTCATGTCGCTGGCACGACAGTGTTTTATTTTTACCCGACTACGGTGATGGAAAAAGGAGGGTTGTGATTTTGACCGGTATGTATGTATGTAAGTATGTTCATCTGTGACAAATGAGGTATTGTTGGATGCGTCTTAATCGTCAGCTGGTGACGTCACATTAAATTGGATATAGCGCCCTCTGGAGAACAAAAAGTCATGAAAAAACAAAATTTGGCTATCTTCTGAACATATTATATTAATTAAATACAATAAATATATATAACGTGTAAGTTCTTTCTTTAATAGATAAATATTGAATAGTTTGTAGGTACATAACAATTTCAGACAAGAATATTTTCTTGTTTCATACTTTTTGTTGGTATAAAACTTCGCCGCTTCTACAGTGTCGACGGTGGCAGCACATAGGTTGTTTTGACTGCATGTCTCTCTCATCCATGATGCGTTCAGTACCCCATTAATGTGTACCTGAACATGAAATTTTTAATAATTTAATCATTTGTAATAATAATGTGGTAATCTATTTTTAATCCATTTAATTGAAATTCTATGTAAGTAACTATTGTATAGGCACAATAAAAACATTGATTGATTGATGTTTTAGACCACAGACGGCACTATGTTTTATCCTGATGTTTGTTTACTGTGCTCCTAAACATGCAAGGATTCATATTCATTAAAATGATTACAGTTTCCCGTAGAGCCGCTAGGTAGGTAATAAGGCCTTCATGAACCCGGAAACATACTCCTACCCCATAAAACATAATTAATTATTAATAATTTGTCGTATTAAAATGTTATATTGAGCCCAATTATTACCCTCAAACCAAGCTTCAACAACGTACGTGATTAAAAATGCTTCTGAAGCACGCGACTGCTACACAACTGCGATTGTTCGGCAATCGGTCGCATGCAACGGGTCGCGTGTTAATTAAGAGCAACATTAAACTCTCTAACGGGTATGACGTCACGAAACAATCGTTAAAAGTTGTAATTAAAAATAAGTCGTAAAGAGCACGGTTCAAACTTTTCTTGGGTAAGATTATTTACTTTAATAATTATGAATTTTTAGTTAGGTCTTAGGAGCTCATGGCTAAATAATAACAGCCGCTCGGGTCGATCTTAAGGTTAAGCCGTGCTTGCCTAGGTTGGTCCGTAGATGGGTGACCGCTCATTACATACCGAGTTTCCTCCGAGCCTCGGAAGAACGTTAAGCCGTTGGTCCCGGCTGTCATTTGTATATCTTTGACAATCGTTATAGGTAGTCAGTGGCCCGAAAGTCTGACAACCAGTCTTACCAAGGGGTATCGTATTACCCAGTACTAACTGGGTTGTAGAGGTCAGATAGGCAGTCGCTCCATGTAAAATACTGGTATTCAGCTGCATCTGGTTAGACTGGAAGCCGACCCCAACATAGTTGGGAAAAGGCTAGGCAGATGAAAAATTATGGATTTTTAGTAGGTCAAAACTATGTTTTTGCTGTTTAAAAATGTTTACTTTTTCCACAAATCAGACTTAAACCTTCATAAACATGTTACTGTTTCCTGACACAGCCAAAGGAGCATTTAATCCAGCTCTGGATACCACTTCAAGAAATATTTGATAACTTGGATTATAAAAAGCCTCATCATGTAGTAACCGGATAATTCAGTTACTAAGAAAAACTGCCTCGTTTGTGTAGTGGTCGCAAGCGCGACTGCTGAGCATGAGGTCCTGGGTTCGATTGCAGGTCAGGCAAAGTGTTATTAGGTTTTCCATCAGGGTTTTTTTTGGAATTAGCAGCCACGGAGTCTGAATTGATGGCAATAGGCTCGGCCCCTATTACATGGGACGCAAAATATAACTGGCGAAATGTGGGTCTACTATTAGGTACACCTCTGCCTAACCCTTCGGGAATTACAGGCGTGATATTATGTATGTAATATTTAACATCAAAGAAGCAGTCTTTTAAATATATTGGTGTAAAACCAAATCTAGCATGGAAATCAGTGTTGCCATACAACGTGGCAACGCCGCCAGTCTCTTGGGCTCATTACCAGCTGACAGCGTTGAGGAGGAGTTTTTCGATGCTCTTTTACAGGTTTTTGTTAGTTTATTCAATATTCTATTTAATAGTTTTAATTAATAATGTAGTTAAGTTTACTCTACTTAATAAATATGTCGGATGTGGGCAGACGATGTGTTTCGTGCAATGAAAATGCACTGGGTGCGATACACTGTTTCTATTAAACTAACAAAATACTTGAAATTACAACTTAACACAATAACACGGGTCACAATGAATCGGGTACAGTTCCAGGACGTCTCAACTCAGCTGCGATCAGACATTCACTGTCCTCCTCGCCTCAAGCTGTAAAAATCGGAGCTCTGTAGAAGCCACGCTGTGGTGTGGGTAGACTTGTAAGTTGGTCGCGTGACGGCACCACCAGCGCACTTGCGATTCATTTTATGTCCGTACTAATGACCGGATCCGACAAATATAACTTTACTTTTAAAAAAAAGTCAATTTTTTATTAACATTGCTCTCTGTGAGTACATAATATTTGACGTCGTTCACATAAGTGTAGTTTATGAGTGGTCGAGCTACCGTGCAACACAATTTCATTACTGGCTCCTTTACGGTGTCGTTAAGTCATAACACGAGGAACAGCAAACACTACTCTATAGGGGTGGTACGCACTAGTTCCAGCTTGGCAGACTTGCAACAGCGACTTCAAAAAAAACAAACGAAATAATTTGCTACTTAAACCCCGCTTTACATTGGTCAAGCACAGTGGCTAGTAGCGACTACAAATACACTGGTTAATGGCGAGCTAGACACTGACTGTTTATTCGATACTATCCGATCGGTTTGCACTACTGTTCTTACTCAATTGGCTAGATTGCCACCCCAGAAAGGGGAGAAAGGCAAAAAAAGGACTGGACGGAAGAATTTGTAACAAGGTGTCAAGAGGCTGCGGTGACAGCACATCCATGAAGCGGGCTTTGTCCGCAGTCGTCTCCTTGATGTTTCGGCCTATATGACATGATGGCAGTGGGGCCATGGGAGGTGGTGGGTTGGTCCTCGCTCACTGTACTTATTTACTTCGCGTTAAGAGTGTGCCACGAGGCACTACGACGCCACTAGTAACGCAACTCATGCGAAGGAAACAATTGGCTCTCGCACGTGTAGCGTCACAAGTCATCTGAGTTCCTGCACGTGTCGTTAGGTTAGGTTACTTTTATTCGACAGTATTTGCTAAATAAAAATGTCGTCAAGAAGCAATTAATACACATATTCGACTTTCAATTGGGTCTTGCCGTTTGAGGAACTCCGTTCGACATATTCTATCAGAGCTGAATCGTGCTCGGCACATTTAGAGCTTTAGCTTCATACATCTATACAAAAATAAATAAAATTGAAGTGTCTGTTTATAATTTCAAAATAACAGTTTTTTACTGAATGCATTTAAAAGCATATACGGTACTTATAACATTTTTTTTTTTCAACTTTTGTCTATCTGTCTGTTTGTTTGTTTCGTTCTAATTTCTGAAACGGCTAGACCTATTTTGACTGGATTTTTACTGGCAGATAGCTGATATTATAAGAAGTAACTTAGCTGCTTTTATTTTAGAAAAAGGATTAGTGTTCCGTGCAAAAAAATTAAAACCCTCCGATTTAAATAAGGAAGTAATATTTTTATAATAATAATTTCATTCGAACGAAGGTCACGGGTGACAGCTAGTATGTTGTAAGATTTTGCTCCCCGGCTCTGCCGAAGCATGGAACGTGTGGGCACCAGCCCTAGTAAAGTGTCTCTAGTACTTCAGAGAAACCTCCTTTGTGCGTCAGTAAAGAGAAAATGTCAATCAGGTAAAGTTAACATTAGCTTGACAAGCATGATGAGTTGGCACTTGTTTTATGGTAAACGAGGAGTAATTGCGGCAAGTAGTTTCCTTTGTAAACACTATGTTTTAGTTAGAAGTTACTATGTTAATTTTATTTGTGTGTATGTCATGATGGGCAAAAATAAATGATAAAATTCCTTTCGTTTTTTTTTCTCATAACATAGTTAATGAATAAAAAAGACAATTTTTATCTTTTAGAAAAAGCCTGTTTCATAATAATGAAAATAAAAAAAATAAAAATTTCAATTACATAATGCTTTAACACAAATGATTTGGAGATCATCTTTTAAGCAAGGAGATGCTTGTGTTAGGTGACTCCCCTCTTCCACTTAAAATTATACAATGTATGCAATTCAAAACAAAATAAAAAGAAAATACAAAAGTATGATGGTGTGTAATCATCTCGATGTATGTGTTGCTCTTTTGTTTATAGTTAATCATTTATTTATTTATTTAAGCTTCATGTACAAGAGTGGTACATAGGCGGACTTAATGCCACAAGGCATAAAAAAAAAAACAAAAAAAAAATCATCATGATATCAGCTGAACCATATTGGACTGGTCAAAAAACTTTTCCACGGCCTAACGTGGATATTGGATAAGCCCCTCATAAGTATACGTTGTGGGAATTCGTAGGATGCAGGTACCGCAGAGTAGATTTTCTGGGCATAGCAATAGCATCAACGACAGCAGCAAAGGATAGCAGTGATAGCCTGGTGTGACCGTCGGACTGCCAAGTTATAGGTCTCTAATTCGAACTCAAGACACGCACCTCTGATTTTTCGGATTCATGTGCGTATTGAATAATTATCACTTGCTTCGGTGAAGGAAAACATAGTGAGGAAATCAACATGCCTGAGAGTTATTTCTTTGCATGTTAAAGCCAAGTCAGAGGCCCATGGGTGGAATAAAAACTTTGAGATCAGGTTTGGCACTACCCGTACGATAAAGAAAAACCAGAAGAATGAAATATAGCTAAAAAGCAAAAAATTCTATGTTTAAAATCGAGGCCACTGAAGTTCCAGAAAGCCTGCGAAATTAATTTACTTTTAAACTATTGAAAAATAACAACAATTTCTCAAAGTAAACGGCCCCATAGCTAGCCCTAACATTATAAACCACGGGTCAGTATAGCCCTACTCTTTACCACCGCAATATATTTAATCGTGGCTCCTATTAAACCGGACCTTTCAATTATGACTGCAGTTAACTTAACAACTCAGGTAACTACCGTTGAAGTTTTATTAAAAGTTTCGATAATGTTCTTTGTAGTTTCATGACGTCATACATGGATAAATAAAATGGCGGCCGTATAACTGAACTCATGTAATCATGTTTGAGTAGTAGTCCTTACCAAGATGAGAATTCCAAAGGTAAGGAAGCTTAACCTTTTTGCAACTGTTGGGGTCGCCTTCGAGTCTACTCGGATGCAGCTGAACATCAGTATTTTGCATGAAACGACTGCCTTTCTGACCTTCACAACCCAGTCTATACTGGGTAATACGATAACCCTTGGTAAGACTGGTTGTCAGACTTTCGGTCACTGACTACCCATAACGACTGCCAAAGATATACAAATGATAGTTGTCCACCAACGGCTTAACGTGCTTTCCGAGGCGAAGGGAACTCGGTATGTAATGGTTGGTCACCCATCCACGGACCGATCTCGACAAGCGTTGCTTCCTTGAGAATCGACCCGTGTAGCTGTTTTCATTAGCCACGAGCTCTTCTCCAATGGTATTAACTGTGGTCAAATAAAACCGTTTTTAAAATACCTAGTATTAACTTATGGGATAATGGCATGTCTGCCACCACAGCCGGTACAGCGGGATATGTGCATATCGCAAGACTGGAGCCCTGAAATAGCTAGACGGGGTCGCGGCAGACCGAGGAGAATATAACTAGACGCCTTGGTGGATGACTTCCCCGCGAATTGGCCAGAAGAAGCACACCATCGTGAGAAGTGGAAGACGCGGGGGAGGTCTTTGTCCAGGAGTGGGACAATACGGGCCAATTTATTGATTTTTTGCAGAACTTTTTTTTAAAACTGCATTATTGTCTAAGTAGGTAATATACTGGTTATTCAGCTGCATCCGGTTCAACTGGAAGCCGACCCTAACATAGTTGGGAAAAGGCTAGGCACAATAACTGATGAATACTGATTTCGGCCACAGCGACTCCATTCGATGGCTTTCTAGGGAGGCTGTCGAGAGCTACACACACACGATAACACTATCACAATAACTATAAGTTAAATGAAACTAGTTATTACTCAACATCAGTAATAACTAAGGGTATCTGAAACAGGTAGGTATGTATGAATCGCAAGCCATAGGTTGAACCTATCGATATAAAAGTCAGATGGGCGTAAACGTCTGATTATAATTCAGATATCCAGGTTACACCGAAAAAAGTTTTTTTTCACATTTCGCATGAAAGTATAGTTCAAAATATACGAGTATAAATTCACAATATTGAAAATCAAAGTCTCTTCTTTTTACAATTTATTTTTCGTTTCACAGAAAAGGTCGGAGATTTTTGCATACGGTATGAAAAAAAATATTTTTTTTTTGTGTTGTCTGCTTTTTCAGGTAAATTTTTTATTTCGTTTTCAGGTTTCAAATGTTAATAACTTTTTCTTTAAAAGTTGACTTATTCTTATACTATAAGTGTAAGGTTATTCTAAACCGACGCACAAACGCTAAACACATATTCAGTTCTGAACCCGCGGCCACATAGAGGTACACACACAGATTAAACCGTGTAGGTAGTAGGTACACTTTTATAGGAACCGGCTGTTTCTTTTTTTAAATTACCGTTGCAATTTTTCTATGTTGGGGCGTTCAGAATGATGTAGTGTATACGTGGAGAGCGTTTTATGTCAATGTCCCTTCCACTCTCTATAATAATTTAGTTACTAAAGCAATTAGGGCGCGTACTATATTCTAATTAAGGTGACGTCAGTAACAGCCTTTAAATTAACGCATCTAGTTCATTAGCTCTAATTATGATGACCGTCTGACCTAACCACCTTTATGACTTTTAAAAAAGTATAGGTAGACATCAAAAAGCTTCAGAAAGACGGCTTGCCCTCTGTCACGCAATACAGTCCCCATAAAGAGTAAGAAGAAGGTGGGTAGAGATGGCGCGAGGAAGAATTGTCACGATTAAAAAAAATCTTGCCTCGTTGGTCGTGTGGTCGCAAGCACGACTGCTGAGCATGAGGTCCTGGATTCGATTCCCGGGTCGGGAAAAGTGTTATTAAGTTGTTAATCAGGATTTTCTCAGTAACAGCCTCCGCATCTGAAGTTGTGCCCGGTTGATGGCAATAGGCTCGCCCTAGCCTCGCCCATTACATGAGACTTAAAACGTAACTGGCGAAATGTGGGTATACTATTAGGTACACCTCTGCCTAACCTGTTAAAAAAGCTTAAACCTCGAGTTGATGCTATCACGTTGAAGACGTAACGGAAACCCATGAGAGATTGCTATAATCACCATACTGCCATCATTTATGATTCCGAGGTTAAAATAATGTACTTACTTTTCTTTTTTTAAGAACGTTAAAATATAATACTGAATAACAAACAAGCTTAGCCACAGCTCAGACAGGCTTAATTTTAAAAAGAAAACACTTTATTTTCATAAAAGAAATTTTAGATATTCTAAATCTACGAAAACATTAGCGGTTTAATAATCCCATTAAAATCATATTAACAAAAGTAAGTATGGAATCTATTCTGTCTTCAGTCTCTGGTTCAAATTCCGAATGAAAAGTTTTCCTGACTTGTTCTCTTACATAAACTCACATGATAAACTCACGCCTGTAATCCCCGAAGGGTAAGGCAGAGGTGTACCCATTAGTACACCCGCATTTAGCCAGTTATGTTAAGTCCCATGTAATAGGGGTGAGCTTATTGCCATCAACCGGGCAAATCCAGTCTCCGTGGGTGCAACTTAGAAAATCCTGATAGCAAAAACCCAATATCACTATGCCCGACCTGGGAATCGAACCCAGGACCTCATACTCAGCAGTCACGCTTGTTACCATTCGACCAATAAGGCAGTCAGATAAACTCACAATGAACGAAAAATTCTGCGTTGTCCATAATTTATATTTAGTTGACGATCAGTTTTATAAATATAATTTTTGAAGCAAACACGCTAGGACTGAAATAATTATTTTATCTGCGTTGCTTAAAATAGATTATTTTATTGATTTTAGACCGCTGCGTCATATCCTAAAGTGAGGGTAACTTTTTCAGCATTTTTTAATATTATGTTCAGGATTCTGATTGCGTGTTTAAAATGATTCTTCGTGACGTCACTAGCATCAAACTATCAGACAGTAGGATCGAATCTGTTTCGTGTGATGGCCTGTCAAGATGAAGACCAACAGTGTTCAGAAGAACACTGTTGTATGGTATGTATGTATGGTACCCACATGAAGTAATTTGTCAGTATCAAGGTGTTGACATGGAAATCTAGGTTTTTCCCAACTATGTTCGGATCGTCTTCCAGTCTAACCGGATGCAGCTGAATACCAGTATTTTACATGGAGCGACTGCCAATCTGACCTCGTTAGTTAGTAATGGGTAACACGATACCCTTCGGTAAGAGCCTGGTTGTCAGACTTTCGGGCCACTGACTACCTGTAACGACTGTCAAAGATTTACAAATGACAGCCGGGACCAACGGCATAACGTGCACCGAGGAAACTTGGTACGTAATGGGTGTTCACCCATCCAGGACCAACCTAGGCAAGCGCGGCTTAACCTAAAGATCGACCCGAGCGGCTGTTATTATTTAGCCACAAGCTCCTCGACGAGCTATCTAAATCTAAATACGCTAAGAGATAAATAAGACGCCAATTTTCAGTAGACTTCTGCCGTTACTAAGGCTCACCTAAGCAATCAGTACGAAATAATACAATAGGTACAAAGATAAACCGGGTCATTCATCATGCGACTGAGCCACACCTCAGATTTCCACACAATAGTTGCAGCAACCAGTCGCAGTCGCTAACAATGCTTGCGGAATGTTAATTGCTGTCGTTTGTCGCGAGACACTGATAAATGTTGACGCTTGTCACTTAGAGATTTGGGGTGGACGCACTGGGTTGCGTAAACGTGGCGGTTATGAACACCTTTTAGCAATATTATTATTTTATCATTATTATTATTATTTATCATTTATTCTCTCTTCACAAAGCTGACTTAAAGTTAATGTGTACAAAAAAGCCTCAGCTGTATTCAACCTTTGTGAGAGACTGGTGCCTGATGTAGGTTTTTGCGGAAAAACCTGTGTTACAGGTCACCAGGCCCCTTCCAGGATTGAATTAGCTTGTACAGAGATTCCGTGTGCGAGAAGAAGTTAAACAATATGCATTACAAAATTAAAAGCACAGTAAAAGGCAAACAATACGAATAACAAAAACATAAGAAGAAGTAATAAAAAAAAAAAAAAAAAAAAATCTTGCAGAAGTTGTTATATAGTCTAGAAACGGGATATTTACCATGTTTACTGTTTTTATTGAGTTCCCGATATTTCGGCGCTGTTGCAAGCACCATGATCACGAATAAACTCAGTCGGTCGGTTTCTAGTCTATATAATTATGTCAGTGACCATGATAGTTTAAATTTTTTTACCTATTAGCAATTACAACATTATATTATTTTTTGTTCAAAGCATAAATACGTTTTCAACGGTACCAACTTCAGAATTGTTCGATGAGATTAAAAATTGTTTGTGTATGAACTAACATTGGCATCGTAACGTCTATAGTATCGTGTTAAAAAGCCTTAAATTATCAAAAAAAAAAAAAATACAAAATCTAGTCAAGTCTTATTTGCTTACTGACAAATCGAAGTCAATAAAACTATTGTGAAATTGGTATTACTTATGTAGTTTGCTTTTGAAAAAACAAACTATTTTCATGTCCAATTAGTAATAGGATTTTATTTTTACTGAATGGTATTATAGTACATTGCCTGCTCTTTGATAAGGATCGGTACTCAAAAATCTTTTAAGCTGATAAGGTCAGGTAAATTCTATTTATAAAGCGTTTATAAATAAAGACAGTTGAAGGTGGGGTCAACCACTGACCAATTCGTATGTGAACTTTGTTTAATACATTACGAAATGAGTTATTATTGTAATGCTGAGCATGGGGTCCTGGGTTCGCTTCCCGGGTCGGGCAAAGTGTTATTGGGTTTTTCCATTAGGAATTTCTCAATAGCAGCCATGGAGTCTGGATTTGAGCCCAGTTGATGGCAATAGGCTCGCCCCCTATTATATGGCACTTAAAACATAACTGGCGCACAACTCTGCAATGTCCTTCGGGGATTGCAGACGTGAAATTAAAGAGCTAACTATACATTTCATCACGCCTTTTTACGAAAGGTTTTTTTTAAGAAATAATCGAATAATGACATCACATGTATGCCAACTCCTTGGTTGCCAACAGTAGTACCTACGCCAGTTCTTGGCTTGAACTTGGTTTGACACGCTGCCGTGTGTCTAGATTCTAATAGGAACCGAAGACTTTTTAACTTTGAACCCGGACAAATACCTAAGAAACACGTCTCCCTGTCAGAGAATAAAACCTACCTACTTTTCTTGAACTACCTATAAAATAACACGTGAGAATGATCTCATTTCCAACTTCGCAATCTTAAAAAAAAACTGCAACGGTAAAAACACTGAGTGCGTAAGACATTCCGCGAACCTGTCTCGAATATAATCTCGTGAATAGAGCACGATTCACCACAAACATCTTGCAAGCATCTCTACAATTTGATAGAGCGGGCGAGACGATATTTTTAATAGAGTTAGCCTCCCTGTGGGATATATTGAAGTAATTTCATCGTTTTATTGTTGTTTGACGAAATTTTGTTGAAATAAAAGTAAGAGATTGCGCCGAGGTAGAGCAGTTTTATAGTAGAGTTTGGAAGTTTTGTGCCTTTTTCTTTTGAGATGTGAGCTGAAACTGAAGTTAGAGGGTGTTGCACTGTTGGGGTGTTATATAATTTATGTTTTGGTTGGTGTTAGATGAGTCACGAAAACAAGGGAATACATTTGTATGGAGTAAACGCTGTAGAGTCAGAGTCTATCCTCTATTATTATATTATATTAAAAGAATATTATTTTTGGGAAAGAAATGCACGCCAAATATTGTGCTTATAGGTGCATGCAACGCCAGGTACACATATGTCGTTAAAACTTTTAAACATTCCATATCTCCATTACTCGTAAAATATATTACAATATTCGCAATCATAGCAAGAATACATAATATTGGTGCAGTGATAGCCTAGTGATGGGACCCTGGGACTGCCAATTCATAGGTCGCGAGTTCGAACTCGAGACACGCATCCCTGATTTTTCGAATTAAAAATAAAAGAAATAGCAAGAATATGTCTTTCAGCTCTTATTTAACATCCCTTATACGATAAAAACTACAACACCTGTCACAAGTAAGCAATTTCATTCAGAAAGATTTCTAAAATACGTCAAGCGTCTAACAATTGCTTTATTCCACTAACCCAAAATATATTTCACTCCCACACGCCCCGCTATGCGAAGGCTAGTTCTAAATATAGTACGAAAATAATGTGTGTGGATTTGACATCGTTAGTGCCAGAATATGTGAACACTGAAGGTCACGTAGCTTTGTTATTTGCTGCCCGGTCGATTGAGCTTGTAGATTAAAGTATACTGGACACATGTGACCGGCCATATTAGCCAAAGAACTGATTACCGTTGTGGTTGAAGTGAGCTTAAGTGTCATAAAGCAGGATGCTCTCAGGCCAGGTGGACGAGCTTCGCAGGGTTGATGGGACCAGCTAGATGACAGTTGCCAATAATCGATTTAATGGCAAACGATTGGGGAGGTCTTTATCCAGCAGTCTACTGCTGCAGGCTGACGATAGACACAACCATAGATAGTGACTGATCTTAACTCTTTCAGGGCACTTAAAACCATCAGTCTTGATTATAGAAGAGTGTTCCACAAGACCAGTCCTAAGCACAAAAGTCTTGGAACTGGTCTAAAGAATGTTGCACGATTATCTAACGATTTTACTAATAGGATCATGAAATCCTTGTGTATTTCAATCAATCAAATCATTTATTAACAAATCTTCCAATAAAATTTGTTATCTTAATTACATAATTATATTTGGAAAATTTTGGAAATAGTTCCTAATAATGTCAAAATAATTAATAATAATAAGTCAAAATCACCATCAATCATGTCAAAATAAATAATAATTAATACAAAAAACAGGAGATAACAATAAATAAATAATGGACAATAATCAAATATGCAGTAACTAGCGACCCGCCCCGGCTTCGCACAGGTGCAATATATACATATAAACCTTCCTCTGGAATCACTCTATCTATTAAAAAAAACCGCATCAAAATCCGTTGCGTAGTTTCAAAGATTTAAGCATACAAAGGGACATAGGGACAGAGAAAGCGACTTTGTTTTATACTATGTAGTGATTAAAAGAAACATTACTTCAAGGCACGATTTGAAGGTAGTACTTGTGTTGTGGTCCAGTGCCTGAGTGAGTGTATAGAGGTTTAGAAGGCGTAATGTCTGACAAAACAAATACAATCATATTTACCTAAGTCCTTCTTAATTTTGATTGCAAAAGTCATCGTAATTTAATGTCCGTCACCAATTTATGCGCTACGATAGGGAGCTATAGCATCCATGGAGTACAAACTATGAAACTACTATAGTATTCTACATATTTTGACATAATGTAGCATGTAACACGCTGGCGAGGTAATGTCTCCGCAAGGGAACTTTTTCACTGCCTTTTACCTAAAGACTAAAGTGTAGTTTGAAACTTTTTAGAATAGTTGCCCGGGAGATGGGATGGATTTTGTAGAAAATATAGCTTTTTTTGCCGGATCTGGGTTTAAAAAAAAAATCTTTTCAGCTCATTGTAAAACTGAAATGGTCAAAGCTGGCCAAACAAATACACAGGTACAATTAAATCCTGAAAGCAAACTATATTTTTGTCATTTTAAATATTTTAATAAATACTATTTGAGCATTCATGCATGTATGTACACTGATCACTTTGATCTTGTTTAAATTAGATGAGACGTAGATTAACATATTTCACATATTGGAGTATTTCTACTTTACCTCTAACATCCAGGTCAGGTCAACCTCAACGGGGTCTCGGTTTGTGTGTCATATTACACACATAATGACAACAGACGTAATACAGAGCTATTTGGTTCAGCAACTGAAAGTAATACTAGGGTAGTAAAGGACACCAGTACCATTGTGTTACCAGTTTGAACAAGACCCTCCATAGTCTTGTGAATGTTTAGAAACGTCAAGTTGCAAGAATAAATCAACAGTTTATACACCGTGACTTTTTAGTTGTCTTACAAAGGTGGAAAGACAACTAAAAACATAAAATACCTCTAGACGAGATTTTTTTTTACCATTAATTAAGATAATAGGTACAAAGAAAAATTTATAAAACATTAGAATTATGAAACATTCTTTTAATAATGTTTACGTGTCAAACGGTAGAACATACCTATCCAGCGCACGAGTCGAGTAGATCATCGCTTGCAACAGGGTGTTTCAACTACGTCATGCGTCATAATAATCAATAATAAATTTACTTTTAAAATTATTCAAATCTAATAAATACCAATATTTTTATCAATGTCTAGTAGTCATTGGTTACATGAAGTAGGCTGCCGTTGTAAGACGACTAAAAACTCACGGTGTATAAATTCAGTACGAGTATCTTCATAGTACACAGTTTATCATCCAAAGGGGACAGTTACATCATTCACCTACCATATCCATCATTTTACACGTCCGTTCAAAAAAACACAAACGTAAAAAAAGTGTGCCAAAAATATTGGTACATTTATTTTCGTTCCGACTCCCGTCCCAAATGTTTTATGTAATACCGTCAAGGGGTTGGGACATCCAAAACTCCTCGCTTCACGACTGTACAACAGAACTCCATTACTTGGCCCACCTTGGTCCCTGCCGTCCCTGGACCTTTTTAGGAGATTAATGGCCATAAAGCATTATTTTTCACGTCAACCTTTTTAGGCAAATATTTTGATTAAAAATGCTGATTTTCCGTTAATGGGTGGACTTACGAGGCGGGTTGGGTTGGGTTTGCTAATTATTTTGGGCGAGATGTTTCTATGTAATTAGAATTTTCAAGCTCCTTTACATAAAAAAAAACATTATATTAAAGAAAAAACAAGTATACAATCGTAGTCTTTGTTTAAAAAAAAACATTAGGTAAAGTTTATTGAGGAATAAAATAATAACATTCCTTTTTCACGAGATACGTTATTTTCTATTTCCCACATATTTATATTTTCTATTTTATACCTTGTATGATTACCGGTAAAGTGTATAAAATAATCCTGTAATATAAATAACATTTATACAACCAAAAATACACCAAAACGAATAGTTTCACTACAAACTCGCTGCTACAAACTGGGTTTTATCAAAGGACTCTGAATTCTGCGTTGTCAAGCCACAACATACTGAGATAACTCTGTCCATTACAAAGCACTTGCTGGAACATAGTACAAAGAAAATAGTTGACGGTCGCGGCGCCCCCTGGCGGGGTGGCGTGATTCGGTTAGTTTGGCTTGCATTTAGAGTGAGAGGATTTCGATTTATGTGTATTTTTGAGGAGAAAATGAATAATGTACTCGTTATTTGATTAAATTTTGTTACAAAGTAATGTTAGTCAGAATGTTTAACCTTTTGTTTTTTTTTCATTTTCGTTTTCAATTGCAAACACTATATTACTGTTCAACGAAAGAGCGGAGTGTGTCACCTAACACAACCATCTCCTTGCTTAAAAGGTGATCTCCAAATCATGTTTGTTAAGCTTAATGTAATTGACATAAACATTTTTTTCTTAATTTGATCCCGCAGCTAAATAGCAAAATAAAGTCCGTTATAATTATAATACTTGATCATTTAATAGTTATTTGAAATCACTTAAAAGCTTTGACATTCTAATACCCGTTACTTCAGTCCTCCGACAATTTATATTCTCAATTTCTCAGCCTTCTGGTTCAAGCTAAAACTTTTATGATTAACCTACAAACAAAGGCACCTACTCATACATATTTCATTAGTCTTAAGCTCCAGCTCCAAATTAATTTCCAAAGTGAAATCGGGTGTAACATAACATACTCAAAATTAAGCCAAAACAGGGCATAGCATTACAACTTGGAGCGGAACCTACGGAACTATGTTTACGGTCAATTTGTAACATGGGCTGGCACTAAGGGGCATCACGTCACGGTGGCTGACAGAGGCACAAGTTAAATTGTGCGGCCGCGCTGCCGCTGTAAGCTCGTACGTACATTATGAGGAGATGCTCGCGTTGCTGTTGTCGAGTTACAGCTTTGTGATAGAGATTATGTTGAGTCAGTCAGGCGTGCCTAGGTGCCAACAATACGGCAAGCGCCCATTAAGCATGCAGACTGTTCAGAAACCGTAACATCATGAAAAGTACTAGGTTATAAGGGTACGTCAAGTTTTTAGACTTGTTTGATATCATCGCCACTGTGTTGAGTTACAGATTATGTGCTCATCAGTAGCGAAGGGTCAACTTTTGTAAGAGGTAAAGCGGAGTACATAATATTTAATGTAATTATATTATTTGTCTATAGAATACTGTCTATGCCATGTTTCAAAGGGAATACGGACGGTAGGAATCGAAATGCACTGGTGCTCATGGATGTTTTTTTGAACTGTGGTAATTTTTATTCTTAAATACCATAACGTTCTAACAAACCATGAAGAGGAGGTTTTATGCTCGAAGCACAGAATTATTGGCATTTGCTGTCACAGAAAAAACAATAAATTGGGGTTTCCTCGATTTGAGTAAGAGAGCACCAGGGATGAGGTGGTATCATAATACCGCGTAAAAGTATGAAGAAACAACTTTATTTTGCGTTGTTTTTCCACAGACGAAAGGGATTCATGAATGAGGATTTTTTTTACCAAAAAGATTTTTAATCTATGTTTTTATGTGTAACAGTCTGTTTAGGACCATCGGAAACTGCATTGTTGAGTGATTAATTAATGCGTCAATCATAAGACTTTTATTCTGGTTAGTCAAATAATGGATCGGGGGAAACTGTAAACCAATGATGACCTCCAGTTAACGTCAAAACGGGCATCGTCCGATCGATATTCATAGTAATTGTCATCGTTGTTCCCGATTTGCCTAAGCTGCTTCAATATTATATGTGAGTAAATGTAAAATCAAGGAGCTCGTTGTGAAATATTGACAGCTGTACGGGAAGATCTCCAAGGTTAAGCAGTGCTTGCCTAGGTCGGTCAATGGATGGGTGACCATTATTAATACCAAGTTTCGTCTGTGCCTCGGAAACCACGTTAAGCTGTTAGTCCCGCCTGTCATTTGTAGATCTTTGATAGACGTTACGTACTCGAAACGTCTATCAAAAGCCCGACAGTCTGATATCTAGTCTTACCGGTATCGTATTACCCAGCTACTGGGTTATTGAGGTCAGATAGGCAGTCTGCATCCGGTTAGACTGGAAGCCGACCTCAACATAGTTTGGGAAAAGGCTAGGCCGATGATGATGTTAGGTCAAATTCTAATTCAAATCTTCGGACGAAACCGATTTTCGTAGTCAATCTCCTGTCCATAACGAGAGCAACAAACAAGTAATAATTAAAGACACGGTACCTACGTCAAAATGATGACTGAAGTATAGCGTAATATATTAAATTATCTCTCTGACCATATTACATATTATATGCTCACAATATAACCAGCGAAACGTAATGGAGTTTTTAGTAATTTGCCATTTCATGTTGATGGAATGGGTGAGTTGGGTTCTTTTGGCTTACTCGCGTCTTTCTGGGTAGTGTTTTTAACAAAATGCTAAGTCTGTTTGTTTCGATGGAGTTGGCAGAGGCGTATACAACATGTAAACGGACTCTTCACGAAGCTGTCAACCAAGCATTCTGTACATCACATTTAAGTATCTATACGCAAAAATTATTGCTGGTAAAATACTTTTATTTGGGGTGAAAAATCACTTTTTACGGTAAGACTCAATGTAACGCACTCAAAACATTTTGCTGATGAATCTTTGAATAGTACAGAGTCTAGGAGGTATTTAAAGTACAACATTATTTAAAACTTGTATTTAAAACCCAAACCAACCAACCAAAACCAACCCAATTCTGGGTTAAGCTCGCCTTTGTACATAAGCTATATGTTGTAATTATGTGTGTATTTCTCTAATTTTTGTGTGCAATAAATAAAGGATAAGAATAAAAAAAAGTTTTTCTTTTACCATCAATATCTCCGTAACTGGGTTCTTTTTTTACAATCAATGATAGTAGTTGTCTAGTTATGATAGTAGTAGTCTAGAGGCGCTCGTGGCTAAATTATAACAGCCACTCGGGTCGATCTTTAGGTTAAGCCGTGCTTGCCTAGGTTGATCTGTGAAAGGGTGACCGCCCATTACATACTGAGTTTTCTCCGTGCCTCGGAAAGCACGTTAAGCCTGGTCCCGGCTGTCATCTGTATATCTTTGACAGTCGTTAGGTAGTCAGTGGCCCAAAAAGTCTGACATCCAGTCTTACCAAGGGGTATTGTATTACCCAGTACTAACTGGGTTGTGGAGGTCAGATAGGCAGTCGCTCCATGTAAAATACTGGAATTCAGCAGCATCCGGTTAGACTGGAAGCCGACCCCAATATAGTTGGGAAAAGGCTATACAGATAATGATGATACTATTTGTCTAGTTGACTAGATTATTTTGGCCTAGTTGCTGCGCTTAATGTGACCACACATTGATCACAGCTTCCGAGAGGTCAGATAGACAGTCGCTCCGCGTAAAATAATGGCTTGCAACTGCAACAAATTCGTAAATCGTTCAATATCAAATTATCTGTATACAATTATGCAAGCTCTGAGTATACAGATTGTAAACAGACCCTCCACATAGCCGCCAACCAAGTAACTTTACGCAATAATTATTGCTGGGAATCGACTTTTTTTTGTGGTGAAATATCACGTTTTACGGTAGGACTCGATGGAAAGCACTCAAAGCATTGTGCTGATGGATGGATTGAATAGTACGGGGGTCAAAAACATTTATTTCAAAATGAAACTTGTGAAAAAGTTGGAACTTTGACCCCCAATATCTCCGTAATTAGAAGGTTCACTAGAACAAAAAATTATCGCAAAGACGGGGAGAACTCAGCTATGTTTAGAGTCTATTTACACCCTTAATATCTTATCACAATAAACAGAAATATAGCTAACAGCACCTGCATTTAAATTAAACGCGTACTGAACATTGCACTTGACAGGTAAATTATCTAATTAATTGTACGTTTGCATGGTATAGTTATAGTATACATGGTGAAGCTTGTTACTGGGATATCAATAATTAACTTGTCTAACTGCCCATTACAGCAGTATGAAGGACTAGCTTATACCCTCGGGTTTGCCCACGTGGAGTTCAGTAATTATCTCATATAACAATCCACGTAATAAACTATCTGTGTGTCCAATTTCATGCAAATCCGTTCAGTAGTTTTCGTGTGAAAGTGTAACGAACATCCATCCATACATCCATCCCCTCAAACTTTCAAATTTATAATAGTAATAAGATGTGAGAAAAACAAATAGTAGATTATTCACCAAGGGTATACAATAATGTATTATATTGAATCTCGAACGTAACGAAGGATTCTAGTACTCCCGAGAGCAGTGAGGGATCTCTAAGTTAAGTTCCTGAGCAAAGTGAGCGAAATAAGACTAGAATACAGATTGCGGCTTAGAATTCGAGTTCAGCCAAGATGACACCTTCATGCCTGAGGAGCACTACTTTTTGCACCCACTAAATAAATACTTATTTGATTTTTGACTAAGTTTCTTTTTGGTAAAAGTTTTTACGATTATGTAGGTAGTGTAAAATTAATTAATTTACTTGTTATTTTCAGTCATTCCGGAATTAGACGAACAACTCAGTGATGAAGCAAAACAAAGTGAAATTATAGAACAGTGAAATTCATATACCTAGTAAAAAAACACTTTGATACATAAGGGTGCAATCAGACCTCGGTCGTCCAACTTCGATCGTTTGTCACAAAATAAATGTCACCTCATTCATATATTTTATGTCACAAAATATATCAGATGTCATCGATCAACCGCGATCTGGTTGTAACTTTACACCTCTTTTGTTTCGTATAGCTTTACGTCATTCTGTGTCATGAACAGTTATTCACTATGGTGTTATTTTAAATTGATAATGCTAGCTAACATTAATATTGTTTTCTAGGTATCTATAATTCATTGTAGATAGTAACTAAAATTAATTTTAGCTGGACATATACCAAATTAATTATGTTTCTATGTTACTAGTTAGTAAATAATTTACTGAATTTAATTATACGACTTACTGAAATTTGTACAGTCATCAAAATAGATGACAAAGATGAGCATCTACCTCTTTTAAAAAATCAATTTGTTTGCTTTGTACTCAAATCATTGCCATTATTTTTTTGTGAAAAAAAAAAAGTGTTTTCAAGCGC
This sequence comes from Noctua fimbriata, assembly GCA_905163415.1. Lineage (NCBI taxonomy): Eukaryota > Metazoa > Arthropoda > Insecta > Lepidoptera > Noctuidae > Noctua > Noctua fimbriata. Next base: position 4,044,207 of record LR990927.1, on the reverse strand, counting down.
AATAAACAGAGCGAAAAAGTTAATTTCTGGGTTGAATAAGTTCCCTTACCTAAAAAAGTCCAACCTATTCGTTGAAAAACAGTATGTAACCACAAAAAAAGTAAAACCTTCTTGAATAGAAACTAGGCCGACCCGGCAATCCTATCGGACCTAAAGTTCTCACGAAAGCGCTTATTCATGCAAAATTAATGTAGCAAAATGAATTGGACGTAGGTGTCGGTAGAAATCTCGAATGGCAACACATTACTCCATAAACATCATCTGAGTCGGCTTGGAGCGAGATTTATTGACGTTTCACGAAACGTGAGCGTAAGTCCGAAAGTTTTGAGGTAACCCTATGAGGTGGTGCAAGGGATGGATGGAGGCGGATCTTAGTGTTATGTAAAATTATAAAAAAAATTGTTTAAGTCTTACCAAAAAAAAAAATACAATTTAGTAGGTACTACCTACCTGCATGAAAATTATTACAATTGTTTTTTCTGTAGTGGTTATAAGGAGGTAAACAGAGAGGTATTGACTCTACCCCTTGAACTAGGCGGGAACCTGTATCTTAGGGGATAAATTGTGAAGTCTTGTTTAGCGTTGTAATAAATGACTCTAAGTTTTAAACGCCATCATTTCAAATTTATTGTCACAAATAGGATAAATATTATTGTAAGGCAAAGTAATACGTACGTTGTATAGAAAGCTAACATCCGACAATAGATGATAACTTATTCAAGCTGTACTTGCAGCCGTAAATAGTGGAGACAATGTCTTAAAGCTGCCTTGACCTCAATGTAATAAGTTTTTATTTGTTACAAATGTAACCTAATAATAAATGTAATAACTTGGACCCTGCTCCCGCTACCGGCGGACCACTATTTTTTATATTTTTAAATGTTTTTTATATAGTTTTTGTTAAGAAATATTTAAAAATGTAATAAGTGTGTTACAAAATCAATAAAGGAAATAATAAAATGTAATAAATAAATTCATTTATTTCAGGTAAATAACACCCATTGCCACACATAAATTAATAGAAATCCGAAGACATGGACAAATAATATCCGATAAAAATTACAACAATTACAGCTATATAAAAAATCAAGGATTTTTTTTCCGAAAACTCTTGTAACTTAGACCACCCACCCAAGGTCTTAAGGGACCGCTCATACATTATAGTTGCGTATAAACAGCGTCGGCTGCTGAAATTTTGAGTACTACATCAACGTTCGACGAGGTCATAATTTAATTTGTTCCATGACGTCACTTATGACGTATCTACATAATAAATTGTATGGAGATGAGGACTAATTTATGGACAAGGGATGTTTCGTTATGCGCCGTATGCCTACAATATGTTATTGCTATTATCTTAGGGATCATGATAAAGGGTCGCTTGATATTTCAGTTGATGGATGCGAGAGGGTTGGGCTGAATGTACAATTGAATTAATTCCTTTGCGATATTTGATCCCTATCATCTTCACTAGCTCTCAGTGTAATAAAACTAGATTATTTTTTGTTTTATTTTTTTTAAACCTGTAGTGGAAGCTACTCTTTTCAAAAAGATTGGCAAACAACAGCACTGGATAGGGATAAGAGGGAAGGGAGGCCTTTGCCCTGCAGTGGGACACAAATGGCTGATAATAATAATAGTGGAAGCTGTGGAGTCGGGACCAGCAGAAGCTGCGCAAGCTCAGTACATAAAACATAACTTGATTAAAATGGCAGTTGTCATGATCTAATCGATATAAAACTTGACCTAAAATAAAATGATTTAATGTTTATTTTGTTAAAAAGTTAGGTTGAAAAAAAAATTAAATACCTTTCTTATGCGTTATATTGTCTAAAATCAGGATAATTGACTTTGATTACAGAACTGTACTAATATCCCTCCATGTAAATTCGGAATAAATAAACTTTTAACATAATTTCATGAAAATTCTGCTGTTTTTTTTGGTAATATATAAATAAGTACTCGCTATCCGGAAACAGTCCCCTAATATTTAGTAAACAGTTATCTCCGTCGTTATGCGGATGATATCGGTCGGGTCCGCTGCTTGTAGATAAGTTAGGGTCCCTACAAATTGATACATGTGGCGAAAGGATACAAGTTGGGTCCAACGCTAGGGAATTGGTTGAGATTATGATAAACGTGTCTTCAAGTCAAGTTGTTACTTCCTACTCGGTTTGAAGGTTAAATTCTGAGATTTATCTGCATATTCAAATACTGCCAGAATTGTTTGTAAAGTTTATTTTGGACAATTTGGATGTTTCTTACTGAATCACACGTAAACGGCATAAATTATTTGAATGTTAGTTGGCACTAAGATATCTAATTATTTTTGTAGCCAGGCTGTACTGCCCACTGCTAGGTAAAGGCCTTCGTGTTTTTCATCGGTCCCGGATCTTCCTAAGGAAGACATACAAGTCGCCCCGCCATCTCGTTCGTGGCAGAAAGATATAATATCATAATTACTGATTTTATCCTTTTTACTATCACAAAGGATATACTTAAACATCTTATTCTTGAACAGAAGAATACTATCCAGTATTTCGCCCAACTACAGAATAGCAGCCAGAAAATATTTGAGGACAGAAAACAATGCTATAAAGCCAAGCACACATTACAGCCGCATCGCAGCTCATCGTATTTCAATACCTTGCATTGTGCGATGGTTCCAAAAAAGTCTTCAAAGGAGAATTTTAACAATATGGTGCGGCCTGCCTCGTAAGCATTGTAGTACACTACTACTGCAGAGCAGGAGGTCGGTTTCGATTCCCAGGTCGGGCAAACAATCATTGGGTTTTTCCATCAGGCAATCCTCAGTAGCAGCCACGGAATCTGAATTTGTGCCTGATTCATAACGCTAAGCTCGGCGCCTGTTACATGGAATTTTAACATAACTGACGATTACGTGGGTGTACTGTCACACAGACATCTCTGCCTAACCTTCCAGCATGCGTACGCGTGCTGGTATTACAGGCGTTATGTTATTCAAACTCAAACTCAAACTCAAAGCATTTATTTAAATTAGACCATCACAGGTACTATTGAATGTCAAAAAAACAAAAAGAAGCGAAGCTACAGTCACAGTCATAATTTGAGAAAGTACTGTAGTTGCACATTCCAAAACGTAGATCTCTATGGAGAAGAATTGGCAAGAAACTCCATAGACATTCTTTTAAATCAAAATATTGTTACAAAATCTTGGTTACATCATTCATGTTGATATTATACATATATGTGAGAACGATGTAGAAAGACGTGCACATTAAGAGCGTCCAGAGTAAAAGATTTAATCATCAATGAAAGAAAATAAAGTAATTCAAATAAACCGTGGCAGCTAAGAAATGACCAGTCCCAACTGACAGCGCCCGTTCACGAACATGACGCATGGATCAGCGCCATTCAACTCAACCATATTTATGAGAGCTAAATGGCCCGACACATCCGCCACCATCAGCGAGACATTTGAGTGCGCATGACATTCTCTCAGCCACCAAGGCACATTCAAGTCAATGAAAGATAAAACAATGTAAATTGTAGCCTTATAATTGTATATGCAATTATATAATACTAACTTACGGAACCTATACAAAGCAAGGATATTTTACAATCTTCAGCAGCTTCCACAATAATTGAACATGGTAATTATTTGTTTGCCCCTATGGTTGTGGAGTAGCTAATTGTTGCTTCCTTAAGTGAACACAATGTAGAGATAGAATAGAAAAAAAAAACTATTAAGACCTTAAAGATTAGGATAAGCCCTACTAACCATAATAGAAAGTCTACATGGTGGTACTCACATTTACAAATACTGAAATAATGCTTCTAATTTATATAATACAATGGTAATCAAAGTAACTAAGTTTCCAAACGAAAAAAAAAAGTTAAAGAACTAGAGGGGGAGCATCTCTTCCAAACATTAAAATCTTAGTCCGTGAGCCCAAGTGGCTGTGGAGCAGGACCAGCATTAAGTAAGCCAAGCATTTTTATCTACAATATGGTCTTCCAACTTATAATATGCTCGCTTACATAGTGTGCGTTTTAAATTTCTTCTCATTAAGTTGTAGAATATCTAGTGGTATTTTATTGTAACATTTTACGCGTACTTTTGATAATCTGAAACTTATTTCTAGTATTAACATTATGCCCGTCGCTTATTTGACTAAAAAGATGTATGTTTTTCCGAACATACATAATGGTGCGACCAGCCCAAATGTGCATAAGCTTTAATAAACCAAGCCTAGCAACACCTCTGTTACACGATTGCCAATAACAGACATACGTAAGAGGCTTTGAAGGCTCCGGAACAACGCCACGTGACCGTTCCGCTGGGTGTCTTTGACGGCTTGTCTATTCACTGTCTTGTCTTGACATAGACAATCGAATGGTCATATGACGTCAATAGTACCTGTAGGTACATTTCAATATTGATCATGATTTGTTTGGGCTGGTTGGAGATTGACGTTATATTGAGTCTAAACATACCCTTGACTATACTAACCTTCTAGTTACGGAGATAATATTAAAGGTCAAAGTTCTAACGTTTAACTAGTTTTTTTTTAATATAAGTTTTTAATGTTTACTTTAAATACCTCCCCACGACCCCCTTACTATTCAATGCATCCATCAGCGCTGTGTTTTGAGTGCGTTACTACATGAGTCCTACCGTAACACGTCGTGATTTTTCACCCCAGAAAAAAGTGATTTCTTTTTTCCCAGCAATAATTTTTGCGTAGAGTTACTTAGTTTGTTGTACGAAATGCTTGGTTGCCGGCTTCGCAAGGGGTCCGTTTACACCTTGTATGCAAGTGACACACGCCAATTCTGCCGTCATAATGAAAAAAGGCACAACTAACATTTTATAAATATGGAGAAAATCGACTTTAAAGTTTATAACTTTTCTTTATGTTATGTTGTAAGTGTGCCTTTTCAAGGTAGTTTTTAGTAAAAATCTGTATGAAGTAATAGTAACATCTACGTATTTGTGCCTTTTCAATATAATGGTAAATAAATGTGCCTTTTCATTCTATAAAACATGAATATTAGTCTCATTTGTGCCTTTTGAGCCTACTGTATCTCCGAATTCCTTGAAGATAAAATTCTATAAAAATTTAGTAGATGTGCCTTTTTTTTTTATTCTAAATATGTATGAAGGATTTCCGAGCTGACGATAGCGTTCAGTCGTATCCACGGGCCGCAGAAAATGAGGTTTTGACAAAAAAAAGCGAAAGCACTTTACACAACTTTATTTTCGTTAATAAATTAACGACACTTAATTTCAAAATAACAATACTAATTCTTTAAAAAAAAAAACAACACCAAGAGGTATGCGGAATTGCGAGCGTACGGCCAGCGCCACGGCTCAAGTCAAAAGAGTCTTTGTAAAGCGCGTCGGCTGCTTTATAAAGGCACCGGTCGCCCCACTACCCCCACTTCACTACAACAAGCGTCACTAGCGCTGACGTCACTCGCAAGCCCACACGGACTAAGCAGTCCCCTCTTTGGTTTAGTGACTTATTTTAAATTACAAAGAAAATCTAAATCAGAGTTAATAATGCAAATAATTCGATATACAAACAAAAATCAACCAAATTCATTACACAAATTAAATAAAACACGCAAAATAATATGAACGCGCCGTCACGGCCGTCCTGCGCCTTCACACGTCCTCGTGTGTCTCGTCATCGGAACTATCTGTAAAGAGCAAAATTACGGTAAGTAGTACACTCAAGCTCGGCCATTCTGGCCCTATTCTTTCTTTAATCAACATCACCCAAAATGGTTGTCATTCAGACATATCTAATTATCTCATAGAGGGATAGTAATATCAATGGGTTAACACAAACATTTTGTCACACAGACGGGTTGTCACACAGACTGATTGTCACACAGACCGATTGTCACACAGACCGATTGTCACACAGACCGATTGTCACACAGACCGATTGTCACACAGACCGATTGTCACACAGATAATTTGTCACATGATAGGTTAACACTGCTATATCTACTTACTTTTGCCGTCATCGGCACTTCCAGGTATCTCCAAATTAGCACTCAATTCCAACGGAACATAACAATCTGGCATAGCACGTACACGGTCGTGAGCATATTTGTATGTTCTGTTGGAATTCAAGGCCTTCAGCAAATACCTGTCCCCATCAAGCAACTGAACCACCCTAAAAGGGCCTTTAAATTTTGCCTCCAACTTGGTTTGATTCCGTTCATGGTTTTCCAAAAGTACGAAATCGCCTACTTTAAAGTGATTAATTTTTGCCTTTGTTTTGTCAAATCGTTGTTTTTCAGTAATAGCACTATTTTGTATGGCATGTGCTGCACGTTGACGAACTTCCGCTAAATCAACATTATTTTCACTTGTGTCATCATCTAAGGTCATAAGGTCTAGGGGCCTTGCTACTTTACCTATCAATAATTCCAAAGGACTCGACTTTGTTGCACGATTAATTGTGCTGTTTAAGGCTATTTGTACTTCAGGCAGCGCATCTTGCCATGATTTGTTGTTTCCAACTTCAACAGCTGTAAGCAAGTTCTTTAAAGTACTCATTACTCGCTCAACTTGACCATTGGCTCGACTAGTCCCCGTGGCTATAAGATGAAGAGTAACACCGTGTGTATTACAAAAGTTTTTAAAATCTTTGCTAGCGAAACATCTACCCTGATCAGCTATCACGCGAGTTGGGGCACCAAACAAAGAAACAATATATTTAAGAGCTTTGATAGCACAGGTGGTATCGATATTAAGTGTGTGATACAGAACAGTATATTTTGTAAATGAATCAATCATCACAAACACATATTCTTTGGTATCATTCTTACCACTAAGCTTCCCTGTGGCATCTATGTGAATGGTATGCCAAGGTGTAGATACTTTAGGGATGGGATGCAATTCGGCTTGCACTTTACCCGAATGAGATTTGGATAACCTACAGGTAATGCAGTTTTCAATGAATTTGCGTACGTACTTATTCATGTGTGGGAACCAATAATGACAATAGACTTTTTCTAAAGTTTTCTCCCACCCTAAATGCATAATGCTTTCATGTATATGATTGATTACAGCCCACTGAAATGACCTGGGAACAATAGGCAACCAAGCGCTCCTACTATTCCTTTCTATTTTTCGGTGCAAAATTCCACGTCTGAGTTCATATGTTCCCGCAACATTAGGGTCAAGGCTGTTATTTTGCAGGCTTGATATAATTGATGTTATATCAGGATCCTTTTGCTGTTCTGCTTGGAACCAGCTATCACTTATTTCAGTGAGATTAACCCGCTTTTGAATTATTTTTGTTTCAGGTATTTGAGGGAGGGGGTTTCGAGACAAAAAATCTACATGTTCCATTCGTTTTACAGGTCTATACTCAATATCAAAATCAAAACTTTGTAGGAAACACCACCATCTATGAACACGAGGTGTTAAATCTGTTTTAGACTTTGATGCTTTCACGGCATTACAATCCGTTACTACTACAAACTTGCGACCCTGTAAATAATGCTTAAAATGCTTTATTGCGTTAACTACTGCTAACGTCTCGAGTTCATATGAATGGTATTTGGATTCGCAAGGGGTTGTTCTTCTGCTGTAATATTCAACAACATGGGGTTTACGATCTTTTCTTTGCATAAGTATGGCACCATAGCCTTCAGAGCTGGCATCCGTATGCAATTCGGTAGGACACTGAGGGTCAAAAATAGTTAGAACTGGCTTATCAGTTAAGACTGCAATAATTTTTTGGATGTTTTCAAATTCTGGGGTCCACTTTATGTTGCCTTTGCCGGATGTAAGTCTGTAAAGGGGCGCGGTGATTTGAGAAAAGCCTGGAATGAACTGGCGGAAGTATGATGCAAGACCAATAAACTGTCTCAGCTGTGTGACAGTCTGTGGAGGAGGTAGTTGGGACAAAGCATTTATTTTACGCGAGTTTGGTCTCACTTGACCAGATGACACCTGATATCCGAGATAATCTATGTGGGTTTTAAGAAAAGCACATTTCTTTAAGTTTAGAGAGAAACCAGAATTTGTTAAAGTTTTCAATACTAAATTTAATCTTTGAAGACCTTCCTCAATAGTTTGGGATGGAATTATAATATCATCTATGTAACAGACAGCAAAAGTTTCAGAAAGGTTGCCAAGAGCTTTATTGATAGTTCGTTGATACACTGATGGTGCATTTCGGAAGCCAAATGGCATTGTAACATATTCAAATTGCCCATCGGGTGTTACAAAGGCTGTTCGTTCTATTGAGTTGGGATGTACAGGAATCTGATGATAACCACTGGCCATATCTAAGGAACTAAAATATTTAGCTCCAACTAAGCGCTGTATCTGATCACCGATCAAGGGTAGTGGGTATCTATCTGGAATAGTGTTGCTATTCAACTCGCGATAGTCCACGCAGAGACGATCGGAGCCATCCTTTTTTTTTACAAGTAGTATTGGGCTTGCAAAGGGAGAACAACTTTCGCGAATAACACCAGCGGCAAGGAGTTCTTTAATTTTTTTACGTACTAACTCGCGTTCATTAGGGCTCATTCGATATGGGCGACGTTGCACTGTCCGACTAGGATCTACAAGCTTTATTTCGAGATGTCCCGTGCTAACTTTGCCCATAGGTATACCTTCAATAAAGAAGTCTGAATATTTTTCAAGTAACTGTTTCAGTTCAGCAAAAGACTCAGGGGGAACATCGGTATTGATACTACTAAAATCTTTCACTTTTTCACCGAACTCGCATTGCAAAATAACTTTAGTTTTAGTGATAGTTAGACTATTTTGTGAAACTTCGACTGAAAAGCCCAAATTAATTAAATCTCGTCCTATTAAGATGTCATCACTTAATGAAGAGTCAAGGACCACATGAAACAATAACTCAACAGAATAACCCTGAAGTGTAACCGTAGCAATAATTTGAGTATTGCAACGTAGGCTTGATTTTCCTATGCCTAAAAGTGTAACTGAATCATAATTTCTTTTACCCGGAAAACGTTGAGCTACTGTTTCTTTTATCAATGAGCATTCAGATCCGGAATCAAAGCAAAATGGAAACTTCTCACCCTGATTGTAGAGGTGATCCGTTGCAGGCTTGATGGTGCAGATATTCACCCTTCGCTCGGCTGTGGGTGTATCTTCACGGTCTTCGGTCTTCTTCTCCTTTTGGGTACAGCGCGGTGCTATGTGCCCGGCCTCACCACAGCGGAAGCAGACAACTGGTCTCGGTTCCTTGCGTTGCTGCGAGTTGTTTGTAGTTGTTGGTTGGATACGATTCACGTTGTTCTGATCCTTGCTGGTATTGCCACGACAGTCGATAGCTAGATGGCCAATCTTGCCGCAGTTATAACATCGTCGCGGTGGTTCCAAACGTGGCTTCTTAGCATCATTTGATTGATTAATTTTGTCAGAAACTGGCAGGCTTCTCTTTCTATACACAAACGGCATTAGCTCACGTTGTAGTTGAATTCTTGACTTGATTTCTGTTGTAAAAGCCATTCTTTGGATTTGATTGTCACTTCGTGCCACATGTGCCAATGCAACACTTATTGCCACTTGCTCCACAGTCATGTTCTGCCATCGTGTCGTTAATGTGTTTAAAATTCGAGACACATACGTTGTTCTCCGTCATTTGGACTGCTTGATAAAATCTTGTATAAGGTAGCAGCTGGTGTTTCGATAGTATCGAAACGAGATAGGAAAAGGAGCTTTAGTTCTGACCATGTAACTTCAGGATGACTGTTGTGTGCCAACCATGTGGCCGCAGATCCTTTCAGAGCCCTGCTGAGAAGCATTACCAACTGGCTTCCGCTTGAAGGGTTCTCTTTCAAACAGATGTCTACTGTATTACACCACGCCTGTGCATCCGACTCTTGGTCGTCAGGATTAAATTCCGGAAAAATAAGTTGAGGCTCCTTTTTCTTCGGTTCAAGGATAGTCTTCATCAATTCCATCATACTGCGATGTTGAGATTCCAAAAGACTTCTCCATTGATCTCGCTCAGTACGTAATATAGGACTGGCGCGTCCTTCATTATGGTTTTCTGCTTCTTGGTCCATCCCACTTCTGATGAAGGATTTCCGAGCTGACGATAGCGTTCAGTCGTATCCACGGGCCGCAGAAAATGAGGTTTTGACAAAAAAAAAGCGAAAGCACTTTACACAACTTTATTTTCGTTAATAAATTAACGACACTTAATTTCAAAATAACAATACTAATTCTTTAAAAAAAAAAACAACACCAAGAGGTATGCGGAATTGCGAGCGTACGGCCAGCGCCACGGCTCAAGTCAAAAGAGTCTTTGTAAAGCGCGTCGGCTGCTTTATAAAGGCACCGGTCGCCCCACTACCCCCACTTCACTACAACAAGCGTCACTAGCGCTGACGTCACTCGCAAGCCCACACGGACTAAGCAGTCCCCTCTTTGGTTTAGTGACTTATTTTAAATTACAAAGAAAATCTAAATCAGAGTTAATAATGCAAATAATTCGATATACAAACAAAAATCAACCAAATTCATTACACAAATTAAATAAAACACGCAAAATAATATGAACGCGCCGTCATGTATATAACTCAATTTTGCCAAAAATGTTAGTTGTGCCCTTTTTTCTTACGACGGCAGAATTGTCTAAAGAAGGATTGACTGTATAAAACGGACTTTGACAGATATCATCATCATCATTCTCTTGCCCTTATCCCAATTCATTTGGGGTCGGCGCAGCATGTCTTCTTCTTCCATACTTTAAAACAATATCTACAAAGCCTGTCCGGAGTCCGATACACGATTGTACCTACTGATTTTACTACAACTTATGTTTATTGTTTTAATGTATTGCATAATTTCTTGGAGTGGACTGCCTCGTTGGTCTAGTGGTCGCAAGCGCTACTGCTGAGAATGTCCTGGATTCGATTCCCAGGTCGGGCATAGTGATATTGGGTTTTTTCATCAGGAATTTCTCAGTAGCATCTACCAAGGCTCGATTTACGTCCGGTTGTTTGTAATAGGCTTGCACCCTACTTCATGGTACTTAAACTTGGCGAAATGTGGGTCAACTACAAATCCAGACTCCGTGGCTGCTACTCAGAAATTCCTAATGGTAAAACCCAATAACACTTCACCCGACCTGGGAATCGAATCCAGGACCTCATGCTCAGCAGTCGCGCTTGCGACCACTACACCATCGAGGTAGTCCATTGTACTTAGCCAATAGGTTTTACCTCTCTATTTGGGACTTTAAGCATGGTTGAAATCCTTTGTTCACTTAATAATTCAATTAATAGTACTCAGTACCTAATACCCAACTATGTACCTAAATTATTTATTATGCTTGTTTGCTTCAATACTTATTTTCTTATGACGTAAACTCCTGAGAGCTGATAGTGACGGCTTAGATACGGAGGCACGTGACCAGTTGTGTTCGACAGCTGTTCTACTTTACCGATTTGTTTAAAGTGTGTTTCAATGGCGTAAGAGTTTTTTCTTGTAGTGGTACAAATGTGTAGAAGAAATTAGACTCGCGTCTGAAAATAAAGGGTGTAAACAGACCATTAACGAAGCCGAAAGGCACTCGTTCTCCCCGCCTTTGCGATCATTTTTTTGTTCTAGACCGTACCTGGGAACCTTCTAGTTACGGAGATATTGGGGGTCAAAGTTCTAACTTTTTCACAAGTTTTTTTTAAATACATGTTTTTAATGAAAGATTTTTACTTACACACCTCCACGATGCCCTTACTATTCAATCTATCCATCAGCACAATGCTTTGAGTGCGTTCCATCGACTCCTACCGTAGAACGTGATTTTTCACCCCAAAAAAAAGTCGTTTACCAGCAATAGTATTTGCGTAAAGTTACTTAGTATAGAATGCTTGGCTGACGGCTTCGTGAAGGGTCTGTTTACACCCTGTAATACGTCACACACTTTTCCATCGCATGCAATGTTTTTTTTAAGAACTTCGATTCAAAAGTTTGTACGTCCCTCTTGATGACAGCGTAATGTTGGCAAAATTAATAACATTGGGAATGTGAATTGTGAGTATCTTACGTAATTAATACGCTGTTCCTCTAGTGTTTATTTGATAGGCGGCTATGATACATCCAAGAGATTAAAATGACATGTAAAGCTGCTTACGTTACGTTCCGTTTCGTAGAATTTATCTTACATACTTCACTGGATCCTGCGACACAGGGAATCCTAGTGTGGGATCCAGTGTCATACCTAAATATTGTAACACTTTTTATGAATCAATAAACTTTTTTTATTATTTATTTGTCGGATATGTCATTATTCCGTTAGGCTCGTACATCATGTGGACAGATGATGGGTTTCGTGCTATGAAAACACACTGGTTGCGATACACTGTTTCTAGCAAACTAACAAATTACTCGAGATTACAACTTAACACAATAACACGGGGCACAATGAATTGGGTACAGTTCCAGGAGATCTCAACTCCGCCGCGATCAGACATTGACTACCGTCCTCGCCTCACGCTGTAAATATCAGGGCTCTGTAGAAGGGTGTGAGTAGACTTGTAAGTAGGTCGCTTGATGTCACCACCGGCGCACTTGCGATTCATTTTATGTCCATACTAATGACCGGATCCGACTTATTATTTTGTTTTGTTTTATACAAACGAAAGACACTTTCTTCTTTTTAGGAGCCTACAAATCCCAAAACCTGAAGATAAGATCTTCATACATTGAATACCTTATCATTGGTTTCCTTCAAACTTCAAAAACACAACCTGCAAACATCATCTAACTCCATATTTATTTCAAGACTAACTTTCAAGTGCAAGAACAGGCTTCCAAAACTTTAAAGCGAAATTAGCATATACGGAATAGACAGTGGTGCAAACACTTAGATGTTGAAGTTAGACTCCGACGCTTTAGACCCCAGTCACCCACCTATGCACAAACTAAAGTGGCCCCCATAAATTCAGACGTGTAAGTTTAAACGGCAGTTCTGGAATTAGGTACAATGGAAACGGTTTGTGAATGAGGTCGGATGTACAATCGATAGGTTTGCTTTGTGTACAATCTTGAAGTTGGCCGAGATCAATATTGGGACTATAGGCCGATTTCATAACGTGGTGCCAATAACTTTATTTATTCTCAATGATGTAAGAGAGAAAACAGAACTGCCCATTCAGTAGTTATAATATTTCGATTAGGTAGTTATTATTGTTTATTTCATGGATGTTAATACTGCTGTATAAAGGCCTCTCCGTATCTGCCAAGGCACACTTTTCGTGCCATCTCGAATCAACCATCGCAGTGCGCGTCCAGATCATCTCTTCAATTCTTTCTGGGTCGGTCACGTGACACGAATAAAGCAAGTTGATAAAAATCTTAATCGAGCTTGTGGCTAAATAAGAACAGTCGGGTCAATCTTCAGGTTAAGCTGTAAGCCTAGGAAAGGATGGGTGGCGACTCATGAAATACCGAGTATCCCGTGCCGCGGGAAGCGTGTTAAGACGTTGGTTCCGGGTTTGTAGATCTTTGACAGTCGTTACAGGTAGTCAGTGGCCCAAATGTTTGACAATCAGTCTTACCAAGGATACCCAGTACTAACTGGGTTTTGGACGTCAGATAGGTAGCCGCTCCATGTAAAATACTTTGATTCAGCTGCATCCGATTAGACTGGAAGCCGACCCCGACATAGTTGGGAAGCAGATGGTGATGTCCTGAATTATCGTCAAATCTGTAACATAGACCATCACTAGATTAGTCAGATGCCGTAGCTGTAATAGGTCATTTGGAAGCGATTTCTTTACCCCCCGAACACAATCCCACGCCAGCCACATCCAGTACCCCAACATCCACGCCCCAACTTTTCCCTGAAGGCGTATATTTCTCTATACACGGGTGTCTGTGTCTAATAAAGTGGTCACAGTCGAAGCAAGATTAACAGCGTCTCTTTATTATTGTTTGTGTTCGGGTGCGCGCATAATGGAACCATGGAAAAATATGGCGGATTGGGAATCGAAGAGTATGTTCGTATTATTATGATGTATGGGCGTTTTGTGGTGCAAAGGTTTTTGGATTTACGTCTGGGAATTGAATTTTTGTTTGAGTGAGTTATGGTTTATTTAATGGTGAAGGCGTTCTTGGAATCACCATGTCGGTATGAGATTTATTAGAGGTTCCAGTGGTGTAACAATAATAGCCATTTGGATCGATCTTTAGCTTAAGCCGTGCTTGCCTAGGTTGGTCTGTGTATGAGTGACCACCCATCACATACCGAGTTTCCTCCGTGCCTCGAAAAGCACGTTAAGCCGTAGGTCCCGGCTGTCATTTGTAGATCTTTGGCAGTCGTTACAAGTAGTCAGTGGCCCAAAAAGTCTGACAACCAGTCTTACCAAGGGGAATCGTATTACCTAGTACTAACTGGATTGTGAAGGTCAGATAGGCAGGCGCTCCATGTAAAATACTGGTAGTCAGCTGCATCCGGTTAGACTTGAAGCCGACCCCAACACTTGGGAAAAGGCTAGGCAAATGATGATGATTTTCCTGATCTTATACCTTAGTTCTTCTGTCTATGATCAATTAAACATTTAGTTGAAACCGCGTAGCATATGCAATACGTATTGTGTATTTTCTAATTTAACCTTGCGGCTGCCACGTCAATAACGAAAATCTGTGTGTCTCTACGCCAAGCGCTTTAAAAAAGTGTTATTTTCGACGTGCCATGACGTCCGAGGCGTCGTGAGCACTTTTTGATTTGACGCCCATGGACGTCCGTGGTGGTCAATAGGTTAAGTTAAAACACCATCAAGCAAGTTCCCCATACTGTCAACACTCATTTAATTACAAACTGGAAATTAAAAATGATTTCATATCCTTCATATTTTCAATTGAGATCAAAAGATATTACGGTGAACACCCAATCGAAAAGATATCCCTTTTTTCAATTTAACAAAAGAATAATCGATTCGCCACATAATATCAACGCCATGAAACATTGTAAAACGGCCCATAACAAAACAGGGTTCTATTTCCTGGCCGTTATCTCACCATCGGGGGCTATTATCCGATGCCTTTCCAAATTATATTCGTGAATAGGGACAAAGCGACACGTTCAAATTTTGTTATTAGGTGTTTGTAAAGAGGAGGCCATGTTTGTGTTCCGGAGGACTGGCCTTTGAATTGTTGGAGGAAGATTCAGAAGGTGTTGATTTTGATAACTATGTAAGATTTTAAACTGTCATGGTCACTAACATTATTATATAGACTAGAAACGGTAAACAGTAAACATGCCGTCCCGTTTCTAATCCATATAATAATACTAGCTGTTGCCCACGACCCTCGTCCGCGTAAAATTTATATTTTTTAGCCTATAACCTTCCTCGATAAACGGGCTATCCAACACTAAAAGAATTTTTCAAATCGAACCAGTAGTTCCTGAGATTAGCGCGTTCAAGCAAGCAAACAAACAAACTCTTTAGCTTTATAATATTAGTATAGATTGATAACTATGTGTTTTGGTTTTGTCGGTCGCTAAGTATAGAGTTCTCATGAAACAAAAAACTATCAAGATTTCAATTTTTATTACTTTGTATTATCAATCAATAGGCTCGCCCTACATGGGACTTAAACATAACTGGCGAAACGTGGATGTACCATAATTGTGTACACCTCTGCCTAACCCTTCCGAGATTACAGGCGTGATGTTATGTTATCAAACAATCAATCTTAAGAAAGAAATCAATTTACAAAACAATTTTTTTTAAAGTAAGACCTTTTCTCACTATGAAGATTTTTTTATTAAAAGTACTAGTTTTTATATTTTTTCTTCTTTATTTTGACTGCTAATAAGAGAACTCCAATAGCAATAAATTCTTTTTTATTAGGAGTAATCGTTCCTGTTTGTATACATATTTCTTCAGTATCTTGACTAGTTTTGAGAGACAAACATTGAATAGTTAGAATAGTTGGTTGCTATGCAATCTTTTCACGAAGAATCAAACCCACAAAATGAACCAAAGCAAAAGCCAATAACTTTTCAACTTTACCAATTGGACGATATTTGGCTATACAGACGTCGTCGGCTCAAATTCAGCGCTGTATTCAAGAGAAAAAAAAACAAAAGGCTCTCTCCGTTATCACCCACTATGTGCACACCTTAACCGGCGCACCACTTGGGAGAAAATTTGTATAAATTAAATGAAAACGGTACAAATGAAAGAATTTATCATTTTGTACGTGTCTCGACTTATATTGAGTATCGCTTTTCTTTATTTAATTTGTGCCTGTCTGTCCTGGGGAATTCCATTTTCTTTACATATACGTGACAAGTTATTGGTTTCGTGTGATGGTTCGGTATATTTAAATTGGAACGGTGACACGAGTTTTCCGAAGGCGATGTTATAGACGAGTGTAATATGCGTCTCGTTTTGTCGGCTCGTCTTAATATTCCGTAAGGGAAATATTTGGCGTACCAGCTGATTATTACTCGGCATTTTTTCTGTGGACTCAATATATGGGGAAACTCAAGGACGTATTCTGGCAATACAAACGCTCTTTGGGTATTGGAAAATATGTGATACCACTTTACTTTTTTGTGTGACATGTAGTTGAAGTGCCGAACGTGTGGTATGGCTTTTCATGCAAAGCTTTATCAACTCCTTTGTCGAGCACGGTTGTATCGATGACTCAAACTTAGCTTTACCATAGACACTGATTACATTGGACAAACTGGATTTATTCACCCTTGGAAACTCTTCAAACCATTTATGATAAGAACAGCCAGTCTGTGTGATTCTCTGTTCCCTGGTCATTATAATCTGGATCTATTCAAAGTTCGAGTGAATCGGTTTCTTCTAGGCAAGCGTGCTCCACCCTAGGCCGCCTCATCGCTTTGAAGTTGAGTTTGAACCGTTCATAATTTGACATAAGTTTCGGTTAATAGGTACATATGAGTTGGTACTCATATGTACCTATTAACCAAGGAAGATGTTAGAGGTGTCGATAAATGACAAAAATATCACATTTTCACGACGGTGCTGTTTAATGAGGTAGAAAATGTATGTCATGCTATGTATACTGTTGAATTTTGGTTTGTTGCCTGTCACCTGTCACCTATCGGTTTCAATATATTCTCACAATATCAGGAACACTCCTCAGGAGGGGCTCATGGCTAATAACAGCCCCACGAGTTGATTTTTAGATAAAGCCGCACTTTCCAAGGTCGATCCGTGGATGTGTGTTCATCCATTACATACCGAGTTTCCTCCGTGCCTCGAAAAGTACGTTAATCCGTTGGTGTCTGCTGTCATTGGTAGATCTTCATCTGTAGATCATGGAATCTTGTTACAGTAATCAGTGGAACGAAAGTCTGACAACCAGTCTTACCAAGGAGTATATTACGCAGTACTAATTGGGTTGTGGAGGTCACATAGGCAGTCGCTCCATGTAAAATGCTGGTATTCAGCTGAATCCGGTTTGATTGGAAGCCGACCCCAACATTGTTGAGAAAATGCTATGCAGATGGTGACGAATACCCGTAACACTCTTTAAACATCTGAGAACCGAGAGATTAAAACGCAAATAAATCATTATTAACCTCTCCCTGCGTTTTTCCATGTTACTTGGGGTTGGTGCAACATTTTTTTTTGTTACATTCTCCCTTTTCAAACATTAACCCCCTTCTTTCTTCTCATTTCTCACACAATCCATCCATCGTTTCCTTGGTCTTCCACTCCATCCACTATCATCATCTGCGTAGCCTTTTCCCAACTATGTTGGGGTCGGCTTCCAGTCTAACCGGATGCAGCTGAATACCAGTATTTTACATGGAGCGACTGCCTATCTGATCTCCACAACCCAGTTAGTACTGGGTAATACGATACCCCTTGGTAAGACTGGTTGTCAGACTTTTAAGGCCACTGACTGACCTGTAACGACTGTCAAAGATCTACAAATGACAGCCGGGACCAACGGCTTAACGTGCTTTCCGAGGCACGGAGGTAACTCGGTATGTAATGGGTGGTCACCCATCCACAGACCAACCGAGGCAAGCACGGCTTAACCTAAAGATCGATCCGAGCGGCTGTTATAATTTAGCCACGAGCACTGACTCCATCCACTAAACGCAAGTTAATACAAAAATAATAATAAACTTTCCACCGACCATTTTCCCGTCTCCTTTAAAACGAAAATATCAAAACAATGTCCTGGACGATGGGTTTCTTATTAATTTACTTTAATTAAAACTGACTTTTGCTAAAATAACTTGATTACAACGCTGGGGAACGTTAGTAAAAAACGTTATTACAAAACACTTTGGCACAAAAGGAATTTCTCGTTCTTTCGATTATACTGAGTTTCAGTGAAAATGTTTTTGTATTAAATTGCTTGAAATAGTAGACTGTTTAAGCTGTGCCGTCTTTTCTTCTAGATATTATGAAGATGTTTGTTTTAATTATTTTAATTACTTAGGTAAGTAATAAACTGTTTTCATATTCGTTTTTACATAGCCTTATTCACAAACTAACTTTTATAAAACAAGTCCAGTGTGAAATGGAATTTTCCATCGACAAAAAATATGAACTACTCAAATATCGGGAACTCAAAACAAAAGAAAACATGGTAAATATCCCGTTTTCTAGTGTTAATGTTAGTGACCACATCAGTTTGAAAACTTACATGAACTACTACACATTTTTAGCAAACCCTTTACGAAGCCACGTTATTGCTGGAAAACGACTTTTTTTTGCGGGTGAAATATCACGTTTTACGGTAAAACTTAATGTAGCGCACTCAAAACATTGTGCTGATGGATGCATTGAATAGTAAACGGGTCATGGAGATACTCATATTAAAAATAAAGTCATAACGTTACAAAGTAGTATTTAAAAAAAAAACTTGTGAAAAAGTCGGAACTTTGACCCCCAATATCTCCGTAACTAGAAGGTTCCCAAGTATGGTCTAGAACAAAAACATGACTATAATGTCAGGGTGAACAAGTGCCTTTCGGCTTCGTCACTTTTACACCCTTTATATGACAAAAATTCTTTCAAATTGCGATAGAAACTGAAATGTTACGCAATTGAGTTGTTCAAGCTTACCCTTTCATCCACATAAGACCATCCCTCAGAATCCTCGCTATAACTCGAGATCTAAGGATGGCATCACATTGGATGTATCGTTCTGAAATAAGGTCCGATCTACATACACCCGCCTAGGTGGGACACCGACGTGTTTTACATGAAAAAGGAACGGTCTATACGAGAAAAAGCAATATCGTGTTAGTGCCTGTGTTTTGTTTTTGGTTCAAGTGACGGGAATGCAGCGGATATAACTTATCTAAAAGGTTAATATGATCAACTGTTCTAGTCTAAAAAAATGAATAATAAGTCTTCACTTAGAATAAAGTAAGTTGAGCAATTTGAATAACTTTTTATCAGTGAATATTTCTCGAGTGAGTGAAGCCCATGACGTGGTGGTATAATATGATCTATTACAGAAACCGTTTAAATTTACTAGCGACCCGCCCCGGCTTCGCACGGGTGCGATGTAAATACACATTTACATATAAACCTTCCTCTTGAATCACTTTATCTATTGCTGAAAACTACATTAAAATCCATTGCGTAGTTTAAAAGATCTAAGCGTACCTACAAACAGCGGGAGCGACTTTGTATTATACTATGTAATAAAGATGTTCGAACAGTCCATCCAAAGGTAGTCTGGGAGATATGGTAACTGTAACCATAGAATTAGCAATATTATAATGGTAAAACAGTTGTGTTTCCATTTTGGTGCACAATAAAGTATATGTCGGATATGTCAAGATTTATTCCGTTCGGCTCGTACATCATGTGGGCAGACGATGGGTTTCGTGCTGTTTCTAGCAAACTAATGAATTACTTGAGATTACAACTTAAAACAATAACACGGGGTACAATGAATCGGGTACAGTTCCAAGACGTCTCAATTCCGCTGCGATCCGACATTGAATGTCGCCCTCGCCTCGAGCTGAACACCAGGGCTCTGTAGAAGCACGCTGTGTTGTGGGTAGACTGGTAAGTAGGCCGCGTGATGTCACCACTGCACACAGGCGCGCTTTCTAATTCATTTTATGTCCATACTAATGACCGGATCCGACATATATTTTATTCTATTCTACTCGTATAGGAAGAGACATTTACAACAAAATTGGTTCTTTAAACTATTTATGATGCCACAGAAAATCCTATATCAACTTCAACAGAAATATTCACGTTTTCATTCTCGTCTTAATTAAAGAAAGAATATTAATAAATATTTTTACCCGCGTTTTCCCTGAATTCTACGCCATCACCCATGTGCACTTGTGATAAAATGACACAATGTTCAGTAGGGTCATTGTGGGAGTAACCCAACAATGCGCGATGCGAACTAGCCTAGCCCCGCGTGTTGATACTGTTAATGGGGAACGAAATATTTTAAGCCGCGCTTGCCTAGATTGGTGACCGCCCATTACATACCGAATTTCCTCCGTGCCTCGGAAAGCATGCCAAGCCGATGGTCCCGGCTGTCATTTGTAGATCTTTGACAGTCGTTACAGGTAGTCAGTGGCCCGAAAGTCTTACCAAGAAATATCATATTACCCACCTAGTCGGTTTTTAAGGTCAGACAGGCAGTCGCTCCATGTAAAATACTGGTATTCAGCTGCTTCCGTTAGACTGGAAGCCGATCCCAAGATAACTATCTTGGGATCGGCTTCCAGTCTAACGGAAGCAGCTTGGTTGGGAAAAAGCTAAGCAGTTGATTATTATTATATGATTATAAGCCTATATTGTCCCACTGCAGGGCAAAGGCCTCCCTTCCTTCCTTCCACATGATGATGGAGAACGAAATATTTTGGATAACCCCTTTTTTTTCTTTTGCTGAAAATCTAACTTTTGATTAATTGAAGGCTATGCAATGACTAACATGCTAAATCTATAACTAACACTGACAACCGGATATTTACCTTGTTTACTATTAGTTTTTTTTGTAATAGTACACCCACATTTCGCTAATTATGTTTTAAGTCTCATGTAATAGGGGGCGAGCCTATTGCCGTGAACCAGGCACAAATCCAGATTCCGTGGATGCTATTGAGAAATTCCTGACGGAAAAACCCAATAACACTTTGACCGACCCGGGAATCGAACCCAAAATCTCATGCTCAGCAGTCGTGCTAGCGACTATTCGACCAATGAGGCACTCAATTCATTGACGATCTCTAAACAAAGCAATCTATACTAAGCGAAAACAAAAAAAAAAAACAAAAGTAACATTGCGTGCATCACTAAGCGTGGTTCCATAATAAGAATTACTTACCTCAGCTTTTAGGCTAGAGGCCCATAGGGATGACCCTAGTTAAGTTCTCGTTAGCCACTAATGAGTCCAATAGATCTTGATTAGCTTCGCCCTTTAGTAATTTTGCTTTCGGCTTAGTAATGGCCGCTTATTTAGTTTGTTGATATAATTTAGTTTCGGCCTCAAACTAAATAAAATATGTATATTTTGGGGTACTTTAAATTGAGGTTTAAGTGACACTAAAACAGTTTCTAGGTTTCGGTTTAAATTAGTTTTGGTATATTTTCAGGTAACTAAGTCCTATTTGAATGTGATTTAGAATCTAGTACAATGTGACTGATATACTCATCTTACTTATCTTCTTTATTACATAGTATAAAACAAAGTCGCTCCCTCTGTTCGTACGATCTTATAAACTACGCAACAGATTTTAATGTAATTTTCAGCAATAGATAGAGTGATTCAAGAGGAAGATTTAAATGCACATGTGTCATCATCTACATTGCACCCATGCGAAGCCGGGGCGGTTCGCTAGTGTATTATAACATGACGGAACAAGAACTTAAATATTGTAAAATGTAAACGACACGCATAAAATTCAGTTTGCGCTCCACACTTTTATGACATTTTCAATAGTAGTTATAAAGTTGATTATTGGTTAAATGAAAACGACATGAATTGGGAATAAGAATTTGAATATGCAATACACAGGTTTGTATGAATAAATTGAAGTGGGAGAATGAGGCCAAAATAAATAATTTGCTACAAATTTCTGATGTCAGACAATTATCAAATAAATGAGATAGTCCTTCAGGCTTAGTAACGTAATTTTTGTTAACAGAACAAGTCTTCTTGAATTGAGTATTCAGTTCATTAGTTTTTTTGTGCATACGGCGAATCAATCGTAGAATTTATAAGACACAGAAAGTGTGTTATACACACACTAGTGCAGAAGCCTAAGGCTCTTTGTAGTTGAATTTGTCGACTGACTCATATATAATGCCGTAAGTATATTTTTACATAACACTATCTTTTGCCCTCGGTTACGTTCACCAGGGGGTCGGAAATTAACCCACGGGAACGAAATACAGGGAACCCTATATACTTACTAACCGTGGACTATCTGCATGCTAAATTTCTTCCAAATCCGTTCAGCCGTTGCAGCGTTACAGACGTATACAATCTCACTTTCACGTTCTACTTAGGATTATTGCTTAAGTGTATGTTTTAGAAGTGAGATAATTCTATTTATTTCGTAATTTAGAAGGTAGATTTCTAATGTACTCGTATAAATAATTAAAGACGGTGCCTTGTTAATGTTAATGTTAACAATTTCTAAGGTTTCACTTAGTGTCAAATCAGAGAGACGTTCTAGGAATTTCTTAGAGTAATTTTCTATGTACAATATAACTTCCTTATAGCTACGTGTGCTTTACAAATTAGAGGCCTGACATCGTGTTATAGACGTATAATAAATAAATAAATAAAAAAGCCTTATATTCCATGCATTCACAAAATAATTTTACAATGTTGAATACAAATCACATGCTTGATTATTATGTTTTTTCTTTGACATATTACAAAAAATAGATTAAAATTAAAAAATAATCAATTCGGTTATATGTGTCTAAATTCTAATATAACAAATTGTATATAGACGTATAATTAGAATATACTATAATTAATCTAAATCGATGTTTCTTTTAAGACTTAATTACTTCCTTATATATGAGATTATAATATACAAAGATGAACTGTAATGATCCATAAAGTTATATCTTTCACTAACTAATATTATAAAAGTGAAAGTTTGTGAGGATTGTTGGATGGATGGATGTTTGTTACTCTTTCACGCAAAAACTACTGAACGGATTTGGATCAAATTTTGCACACAGATAGTTCATAACCTGAATTAACACATAAGGTTTTTTATCTCGGTAGAATTATCCACCGGGACAATTATCGAACTACACGCGGGCGAGACCGCGGGCATATGCTAGTGTTTTATAAAATTAAATCATTCAAATGATACACACACCAGAACCGTACCCAAACTTCACAAATACCCTCATTTATGGAGAAACCCTAACTCACATCCAAAAGAGAGTAATGTAAATGACAGGACATTATCTTTCTGCTATACTGACATCACTATATTAGATTACGAATTACCATGTGACGTGACATTTGTGACGTCAGAGTAGCTGTCAGGACAAACTGAGATAACTTTGAAAGTTTGCTTTGTTTTCGTGGACGGAGGGAAAAGGGGAACCGTTTTGTGACATACATTTATACAATTTGATACTTAGATGAGTAGATGAAAGGGGTCCCCATATATAGTTTATTATAAAGAATTGTTATTAGTACTTCTCCAGTAGATTTCCACAGTCAGTATTAGTACTCTTCATTATATTTTTGTAAGACAAAGTTCGTTTTTTTTGTTTTTGTCAGACTGGAAGCCGACTCCAACATGGTTGGGAAAAGGTTAAGCAGATGATGAGTATCATAGTTCTTGGAAAATTATCCGCTTCGGCAACCATGGTCTATCTTCAGAAATACGAGATCTAATATATTTCCCCTGTTTATTTATTTAACACTTCAAGCATAAAGTACAGAGGCAGACTTAATGCCATAGACATTTTGTACAGTCAACCTGTTTTTCTTTTGTATTGATGATACGTCATCAAATTATTAACACCCGGGTGGCAACGTTAATCGCAATTTCAGTAGCGTTTTTTACAGTAAGTGCTCTAAAACGCAGGTGTGCACACTTTGGACACTCCAGCAAGTCGACCATGGTCTCAGAATTAAAAGATTTTTTAATTTTTTTAAGGATGTTAACCGTTGATACTCATAATTAGTCATGATCTATCCTGGGATATATCATGAGTTGCATTTATATTTTGCTTTCGTTCATAAACTTTGACAATGCCAAAAGAATACGCGTTCAAGTGAGTGAAACCGCGGGTACAGCTAGTACTACAAATATTGATTTACTTAGTGTGAAATGACGAGAATCAAATCTTCCAATATCTTCCATGTACGTAGTGCTTATTGCATGAATTTAGTCTAACCATAACCAATTGATGTATGTTGCATCTCTAAGTGGTCTCAGTGGAGATCGTGCAATCGTGCATAGTTCACGATTTCCTATTAATTAATTCCAATATATCATGCGTTGTAAGCTATTGATTACGGGAATCCGATTCTGTATCTTATGATTGATTTAGTAGGGAACATATTCGTGGCAAAGAGTGTTTTTGTTGGTGTTTTGTTTGTGGATGGGGTAATATGGAAATAAGTGGCCCATCTGAAAAGTAGGTATTACAGCTATGGATGGTAAAAACACGATACGTCAAAGCAGAAATGGCAATTTATAGGAGCGATGCAAGCAATGATAGCCTAGTCGTGTGACCGTTGGCCACTCCTCTGGTTTTTCGGATTCATGTGTGTATTGCATAATTATCACTTTGCTTCGGTGAAGGAAAACATCGTGAGCAACCAGCAAGCCTGAGAGATATTTCTCGACGGCATGTAAAGTCAATTCAGAGGCTCATGGGCGGCATAACCACTCTGGCACCTGGTTAGACACTAACCACACGTTAAAAAAAAAGACAAATTGATAACCGCCTCCTTTTGAAAGTCGGTTAAAAAGAAGATGGAAGCGATTCTGAATAGTGTTGAAGTTTTAGGCCAACATTTGAAGCATGTGACACCAATAAGAAAAAATGAAAGCGATGTCTGTTAGTATTATTTCGGCTGGATGTTTAAATAATCAAACATTTGCTTTGCCAATACGTTTATGACCAACTACTACTTCAAACAAGTCCGTTTTTCAATTGCACGGTTCAACCAAAGATTTATGGGTTACGATTATCATTGTCATCTTCCTGTCTTTGTCCTGTGTTACTTGGGGTCGGTGCAACATGTTTTTTTCTTCCATTCTCCTCTGTCAACCGTCACGCTATCATTTACTACTACATATATTTATACAATGTGTGTGTTAGTTGAGTAGATGAAAGGTAGTAACATCACAGAATAAATAGTACAAGAGTATAAAGTTTATTGTTGTTTGGTTGGTTGGTTGGTGGTGGTTGGTGTTGGTTGGTGGTTGGTTGGCTGGTTGGTTGGTAGTTTGGTTTGGAATTGGTTATTGGTGGTTGGTATTGGTATTGGTTGGTAGGTTGGTGGTGGTTTGGTTGGTTTTTTGGTACTTCGTCTGCAGACTTCCACATCATCATTCACTCAGCATGTCTTCTTCTTCCATACTTCTCTATTACTCGTCATCTCATCAGACACCTCCTTTCTTTCATATCATACCTCACACAATCCATCCATCGTTGCCTTGGTCTTCCTGTCCCTCTCTATCGGTTTAAACCTTACGATTTTAGCCTCAAAATTAATCGGCAAATTATGAATACCACTACTGAATATTACAATGAGCAGAAAATGAGTAACGAATTCAAATTTGCGGGCGTGCGGCCGCCGACCGCGTCATTTGCAGTGGGTTCCGTACGTATTTGTGCGGTTCTCTATTTACGCCCCACGAACCCTGATTACGGGTAGTGCTAATGGTAGGCGGTCCATGCGGTGTACAGATGGTATTTTGATTTGTTTATCTGTCATTCGTATGGTATTGATTAGGTCAGGTTTAAACGTCACTATTTAATTAAGTGTTAAGTAAGTTTGTTTGTAATTTTCTTTTTAAATCATAGCCAATCTTCAATAGAAACATATAAAATGAAGTGTCAGTTCGTAATTTCAGAATAACAGTTTTACTGAATGTATATGAAAGTACGGTAGTTATAACAAAAAAAACCTCAATTTTTAATTTTTGTCTGTCTGTTTGTTCCGTCTAATCTCCGAAACGGCTGGACCGATTTTGACGGGACATTTACTGGCAGATAGATGATGTTATAAAAAGTAAATAAGGCTAGTCTGTTAGGCTAGTCTATTAAAAAAAAGAATTAGGGTTCCGTGCAAAAAAATAAAACCCTTGAAATTAATAACAAAATCAGATTCAAATAGAGAAATAAATTAATATAATAATTTCACGCGGCCGCAGATCGCGGACAACAGCTAGTTTCTAATATAACAAACAGCTGGTTAAATGCATCTTTGATTTTAATTAATTTTGACCTAAAACTTGAATTTACTTCAAAATAAACTTAAAAAATGGCGTCAAAAAACTCCTCCTCAACGTAGTCAACTGGTAATGTACCCAAAAGACTGGCGGCGTTGCCACGCTGTATGGCAACGCTAAGCCTTTGGCCAAGGTAAAAGCCAGCCCTTGGGTCACGGGAAGAGTCAACTAAACGTTTAGAAATGTCCTTGAAAAGGCTGTGAGCACTCGGACCCCACGGACCCAGAGTTTCAACCCCAAACGGCTCGAAAATATAGTTACCAATAAGGTTACTATATTTACGCCGCTTGAGGTTCTCTGCAGCCGCAGCCGCAGCCCCAGCACAGCACGATGAGCTAGGAAGATGGGATGGCGCAAGAGTATCGACACAAGTTGGTTAAATTAGGTAACATCTGGCAGATGAACAGACCATGATCTGTTGATCTGGTCAGTTGGTCAATTGATCTCGGTAGCACGTTCCCGTGATATCATTTTTTACCTACACGCGGGTGAAACCGCCGGGAAAAGCCAGTACCTATGTACACACGCCAGCACATAAAGCTACCCGAAACTGTCAAAATGTCCCAATGTACCTTGAACCTAATGCTTTAGCGATAAAGTTGAAAATCTATTAAAGAAATTTGACAGATTGTAGTAGCTTGATGTGCTGGCGTCTGTACATTTGTTTGGTAAAATCGTGCTATGATTACAAGAAAAATATTCACACAAAATTTTATAACGTCGTATAATTAATAAAATAGAAAGATTCAAAATTAAAATCAAAATATTTTATTTCACATAGGCCTAGATGGACACTTATAAAACGTCGACAAAAAGGTGCACGGTTCGGGTTGGTCGTTTCCTATGGAGAAGAACCGGAAAGAAACTCCATGGTTACTCTTTTCAAATCATTTGGTATTAAAATAGTATCATGGTGCCAGTATTTGTACTTAAGTATGGGAGGACAGCGTAGGCCCGACAATAGGTCGTTGCTTACTACACAAAAGATGTAAAACAAGATAAAAAGTTAACAAGCAGCTGGAAATCTACAAAGCCTATCTGATTAAAAGAGCATTACCTTTCCTCTCAATAGTGAATATTTAAACATTGTATTTACATATTTGTTTTATATATTTTAGCGTTATGTTTTTATACAGGTATACAATATTATTTTTAGTATATGCGAAACCTGAATATAGTTTGTGCAGAATAAGTAACTGAATCGATTCCAATAATTTTGAAACCATGTTATATTTTTTCCCAAAAATATTTAAAAAAGTTAAAAGTTGGACACCGAGCGACTTTGAGTACCTATCTCAATAATTTAGGTACCTACTATTAATTATTATTATCAATGAGCTCAAGACGAAGCTGGAAGAGCGCGCTGCGTGGTGACCGCGTTTTTGTCCGGACAACTAGGTAACAGAACAAGTTTATAACTTTGTGATTTTTCATGATACAGTTTTGAAATTTTGAACATAGATTCTTTACATAAAAATACTAGACAAGTGTATCAGGTTTCGTATATACTAAAACTAATGTTGTATAATTATATTATGATTATACTTAAATATGTACTTATATTTCATATTTAGGTTAAGACATTCATACTGTACATGTTGTTCTCTTCCTGCTTTCACACACTACTGTCTATATTTCTTTTTTATCGCTGGCCGCCTGGTCGAAGTTTCTTTTGAAAAAAGCTGAACATTACCAAATAGGAATACCAAATAATACTTGCCTCGTACTCAAAATACACGCTTTGAACGTGGAGTTGTAGACACCTACCCGATATACGATACAATACTTACCCAGACGTGAGTGTTGAATTTCAGGGAGTCGCATTAGATCGAGTCAAATAAATTCCGATATTTTAGTTGGAGCAATTGACCGTACTAACCAAGATTAAAGTTTCCCAAAAAAAGTGGAATGACCTTTATTGCCTTATAAAGTTCAAGGCTAATCTTTTCCATTGTTTTAAAATCACAATTTTTCATCAAAACCATAATTTCCCAAACGGGTCAATTCATTTCCATTTCAGTTAACCCTATCATTGAAAAAAAAAACGTTAAAAGAGACTTCATCAATATTCACATAAAATGTTTTAAATCAAGCGTTTTCAATAAATACATACGATTCTGTATCATTTACATTGGGACAATGGGACGTGGACTTTTTACGGGAGCTTTTAATTTGAACTTTTTCAGAGCACTGGGGGTTATTGATCATCGGACCGTATTAAAACGCAAACACGGGGGTCTTAATTTGCATGTCTCTGTAGGGTTGGTGATGCCACGCTTTTTTGCTCTTGTATTTTTTTGCTTGTTGTTTTTTTTTTGGAAAAATCGATAGTCGGAGCGCTTGACAGTGTGTATTATGGTAGGGACAAAATGATAGGAACTCGTCGCTAAATAATATCAGCCGCACGGGTCGATCTTCAAAGTTAAGCCGCGCTCGTCAAAGTCGGTCCGTGGATTGGTGTCCACCATTACATACCGAGTTTCCTCAGTGTATTGGAAAACACGTTAAGCCGTAGGTCCCGGCTGTCATTTGTAGATCTTTGACAGCCGTTACAGGTAGGCAGTGGCCCGAAAGTCTGACAGCCAGTCTTACCAAAGGGTACCGTATTACGCACGTACTAACTGGGTTATGGAGTTTAGATAGGCAGTCGCTCCATGTAAAATAGAAATATTGAACAGCATTCGGTAAGACTGGAAGCCAAGCCCAATAAATTTGGGAAAGGCTAGGCAGAAGATGATAGATAAAATGACATTCTTATAATGATAACGATGATATGAGAGTCGCTATAGAAAAAGAAAACTCTTTGAAAGCAATTGCCACTTTGTTTAAGCTTCTGTTGTGGTGTCCAATTACCACTGGGTAAACTGTTAAGATCACTTGGTCCCTGACCGACTCGCAAAAGTCCAAACTCAAGGTTTGCCAAAGGGCGATGGAACGCAGCGTATTGGGTATTAAGCTCAGCAACAGAATTCGTAATACCACAATACGCTGAAAAACTGGAATCGCTGTCGTGGGCAATAAGACTGCTGGGCCACGACTGAAGAATGCATCAGGAGCCAGAGCCAGGCCAGAGTCGTCTCGCTGTGGGTGCCAGAAGACGGGCGTCCTCGCCGAGGCAGTTCTAGAAAACGCTGTCGTGACGACTTAGATGGGTTTGTGAGAGATTGGCTGGAGAAAACCGCACGGAGAGAAGAATGGAAGACTGTGGGGGAGGCCTTTGCCCAGCAGTGGGACAACAAAAAACTAAGATGATTAAAGAAAAAGAAAAAGTTAAGATGATTAGAAAAAGAACAGTATGCTTACTCCACCCTTAGCTTTATAATAACTAATACAAGTTTTCACTAATCCTAGGCGACCTTTTTGCCTGTATGCTCTCAGCGCTAAGCCTTATGTTGAAAATCCAACAATGTTCCCCTATTTAAATATCATCCACATAACATAACGCCTGTAATCCCAGAAGGGTTAGGCAGAGCTGGTGTACCTAATAGTACACCTACATTTCGCCACTTATGTTTAAGTCCCATGTAATAGGGGGCGAGCCTATTGCCATCAACTGGGCACAAATCCTGACTCCGTGGCTGCTACTGAGAAATTCCTGATGGGAAAAACCCAATAACACTTTGTCCGACCTGGGAATCGAACCCAGGACCTCATGCTCAGCAGTCACACTTGTGGCCACTAGACCAATGAGGCAGGTCTGAATTACTATAAACTGAATACTCACTATCGACTGTAGATTGACAAATATCTATGTCAAGATTCTGTTCAATCTCACTGAAATCAATTATATGTATCATCAAACTAAAATTCAAATGTTTATTGCTCAACACAGTACATTTTATTAATTTCCAGATGTCAAGTTAATGCGCAGTCCTCTGTGTTGTACCAATTCAGGCATACATAATTTATCATTCAAGTTATTCAATCATACATCCCATATGTATCACCATACAAAACCCTATTCAATCAAAAGGGTACCCGTAATCAATACCCAATAATCACATCACTCTGTGAACTTCACCCAACATGCCTCAAATCAAAGTCACAAAACTCACAAAACATTAACAACAAAACCAATTGTAATTACGTAATCCAATTGTAACAACGACTAATTTTTGTGACAAAATTATTCATGTAAGCCCTAGGGAAGCGGCAACCCTACAAAATGAATATGTAACGAGTAGATATTAAAATATCAAGTGTTATTTACAGCGGACCCGGAGTCGTGCGTGTAGGTAAATTATTCCGTGTCTGCTGTCGACGACGGCTTAGTGGGTCGTGATGTTTATTATAAAGAGTTATTTTACTATAGGTGGTACTCGCTTTTGTATTTTCTGTTCTCTAGACAAAATTACATTATTATCAGCAGTCACAATGATAGGACACTGATATCAAGGCTGTTGCAGGATGTGAAATACAAAAAGGCTTTGAAAGCGGCTGCCCTCAAGTCGGAATCCTTTGTAATTTTTTGTAGTTTTTTAAAATGACGTCACGAATCATTCCGAACTACGTACACAAGCAGAGTCCAAAGCTGATTGTTTCTAGTGAGTCATCAAATCAGTTGAATCCATAAACTTAATCGTACACAATATGAATGAGTATGAATCGTAATTCATTGTAAATTATAATAATAAATTGTAATAATTTGATGATTAGCTTTCGAGAAACTTCATAGACAACAGGTTCAACTTCGTAACTGAAACTGGGACAGTAGATGTTTCAGCATTAAAGTTAAAAGCAGCTGTGCAGTGAAAATTTTGACCAAAGACAAATATTTTTTTGGAAAAATTTAACATTAAACATTTGTCAGTACATCTTCACAAAAGAATCGATAAATCATAAAGTCATTGCCCAGCTCTAACAAAACAACAAACAACAGTGAACAAAATTATAAATCGTTACACCAAAATACAATAAAACCCTGTTTAATATTAATAAGAATTCCATCAAAATTCCCTTACATATTTAAGTCTGTCCCACTTCCAATTCTGTTTACAAGTTTCCCTCATCAATTCCAAGTATTTAAGATGTAGTCAGCGGCAAAGCAACTCGACTCAAGAACTCGACTCAACTTAGCAACTTCTAAAGCTCAACACCTGTAATGTGTATAGTTATTGTTGTAAATTATGTTTACTTGTTCTAAATAGTGTTGGAGTTAGGCTGTTGTTGGTCTATGTAAACGACTTCTAAATAACCTAGGGTGCTTAGTGTGTTTGTTTTGTATCTAAAGCACTATGGTTATTTAGAAAACATATTATTGATCAATCATGGTTATAGATGAATACCGTCCAGTGTTAATATTTTGGGTCCACGAAATTGAGTTGACGTAGCGTAGCTGATGTGCTACGTTACTACGCCGTCGTAGCCGATTATCAAATCGAAACAATTTTTTGTATTGAATATTTTGTTAAGGGCCCAGTCTACGATAATTGACAGAACGTCAAAATGTTGGCGCAGGTTTATATTATTATTTTTTTGACTAAAGTTATTAATTAATTGCTTATTTTTAGTGCTAGATTATATTGTTTTTTGGTTAATAACTACTTATTTATCTTTGAAGTTCATAAAACTCGCTCTTGTTATGTAAATCGGGCGTTGAAAAGAGGTCTCTCGCGCCCAACGCAATTCCTAGTAGCGATTAGATTCGATCCCATATTCTTGTAGAACACCCTCGATAACCATGAAAATGACACCCATGACGGAAAATTCACAAATTTTAATGGCCTCTTTGATTTTAATTTTTACCTCATATCCGATTAGAGCGCCCCAATAAGCATACAATGAATAAGAATAAGGATTTATTAGATATTTTAAAAATATTTCTATGAACTAGTATTAGTTACCACTAACCAGTGTACAAATTTATTGTCGTATTGTAATCGTAATCTCTTTTCGTCACCTTGTATAAATAGCGCCTGATTAAAAAATAATATTCACGAAATATCATTAGTAAGTTGTGTTAAGGACGGACGCCATTGGAGCTATATTGCTAAAAGACGAGCGGCCTATAGAGTACGCTAGCCATCTCCTTAATCCAGCAGAAAGGAATTACAACACTACAGAGCTTGGGGTTCTTTCTGTCTATGTATATGGGCTTTCGAGCGATTCAAAGGCAACGTCGAAGTCTATCTCAAAATAATAAATGTATTTCACATAGGTGCAGGGTACATAGTAGTCATGAATAAAACGTCAAAAAGTTATTGAACGGTTCCGGATGGTCATTTCCTATAGAGAAATCGGCCAGAAACTGCATGGTTACTCTTTTAAAAATATTTGGTAATACAATGGTATTGCAGAATATGAGGACAGAGCGCAGGCCTGACAACAAATAAATTTATTAAGCCATTGTTACAAACATTTTCTTAATCTAACTTAGAGCTACTATAATATAATCGTAACAAATTGAAATTTAACATGGTAATTAGTAAACATAGGTCCCCAAACTAGGCTGCGCCTGTATCTTAGGGGCCAGAGTTGCGTTAACTTAAAATTAAAACACATATTGTTGATGTGATAGTTATGTTAACAAGGCGTTTTGGTAAGTAGGTAATTGTGGATTACCTTTTACAAAAAATAAAATAAAATCATATTACAATAATGAAAATAAAAAGTATTCTAATGTTAATTCAATGTCGAGTGAGTGTGTGTTGGTGTGTGTGTGTATGTGTGTGTGTGTGTGCGCGTGTGTGCTATTTGCAGTTATTTAGTCTTTCTTTGTTTAATTAACTTAAAATTTCTTCCGTTTCTTCATAGGATAGTTTGATAAACCATTTTATTATGGTTTTCTTGCATGAAAATTTGTTCAAGTCTTTAATGTCGCAGTTTTTGCTGATTCTATTATAAATATGGATATGCGAGTAAAACGGGCATCGTCTGGCTAAGAGGCTATTTGCTTCGGGAAGGGGAAAGTTTAGATACCAGTTTTCTATAATCGCGTCTATTTTTTATGGTTTTCTGAACTTGCAATGTTGCGTTTAAGATGAATAATTGCCACACTCTTAAGACAGCGAACTCTTTATGAATTAGGTCTGTTGGGTAGCGAAAAGGTTTTCTTAAAGCTACTTTTATAACGGCTCTTTGAGCTCTTTCTATTTCTATGAAAATGCTTTTCCCGGCTGCACCCCAAACAGAAATCTCGTATTGAAGTACTGACTGACACAGACCAAGGTAAATTGTGCGTAGAATTTCAATGGGTGTACAGTCACGTAGTTTTTTCATCACATATATCAGCTTCCTGACGCGACCAGAGAGCAGGTGTATATGTGATTTGAATGACAGGTTTTCGTCTAGTGTGATGCCTAGATATTTGATTGAGGCAGTGTGATCTATAGCTAGGCAGGTACAGTGTGTAAGCGGTGATATCTGGTAACTGCAGCATGTATGGTATTTAAGTATAAGTTGACGTGGAGGTCGAGAAGCTATAGTTTTAAAAAGGTTATGAATTTAGTTTTTTTAATATTCAGAGTCAGAAGATTTGCATCAAGAGCCTCAGAAACAGTTAATAGTCCGAACTCTGCAAGGCGGTACACTTGTTCCCAGGTTTTAGCGTGGAAAATTATAACAGTGTCGTCAGCATATGATATTATTTCTGCATCGTTAAGTTGTAGGTTTAAAA
The DNA here is from genome assembly GCA_905163415.1 of Noctua fimbriata. NCBI lineage: Eukaryota > Metazoa > Arthropoda > Insecta > Lepidoptera > Noctuidae > Noctua > Noctua fimbriata. Next base: position 4,010,154 of record LR990927.1, on the reverse strand, counting down.
TATCGTTCATGTAGAAGGTGAAGAGAGTTGGACCGAGTGTGCTGCCCTGTGGAATTCCAAAGTCGATGGGAAGAACGTCACTCGAGTGTTCATCTACTTTGACTAGCTGTTTGCGATTAGATAGGTAACTTGTGAACCAATCAAGTGCAGTCCCTCGTATACCTGCACATTCTAGTTTTCTCAGAAGCAGTTCAAGTGATATTGTATCGAAGGCCTTTGCCAGATTTAGAAAAACACCTATGGACTGTTCTCCTTTTTGAGTGAAAGTAGCTGCTAAGTTAGTCAGTAATGTAGCCGCGTCCTCAGTTGACTTTCTTCGCTGGAATCCGAACTGTTTTTCTGATATCAATTTGTGTTTTTCAAAATAGTTCACTAACCTGTTGTTAACTAATTTCTCCAGTACTTTGGACAGAATGGACAGAAGTGCTATTGGTCGATAATTTTCAGGTACGTCTGTAGGGCCGCTTTTGTGTATTGGTCTAACGGAAGCAACCTTCCAGCACTCCGAAAAGGTTCCAGATCCTAAGCTTAGATTAAAAATGTGGGTGAGAGGTTTAAGGATTGCATTTTTAATTTTTATTATAAATTTTGTAGTGATACCATCAAGTCCTGGTGCGCTGTCAATTTTAAGTTGGTGAATATATTTATTTTTTTCTGTTTCGTCTGTCGGGTGAAGAAAGAATGAGTGTGGGAAATTTTCACAAGTTTTGTATTTTTTTACTAGGGTTTCTTGAGTCTCAGAGATTCGTGATAGTATTAGATGAGATAGATTTATGGTTGCTTGCTTTGTTCAAAAATGAACAAGTTAGCAAGTCGAAGCATCTAGGCTTGTACAAGGCCTACAATGTTCATGATGTAAAAAAAAAACTTTACTAACTAAAAATGTTTTGAAAAAGACTATAATATTAACCAAGTGACTCAGGATGATGTTATCAGTGCTGTAACTATCTCAACAAAAAGTGATTATTCTATATCAAAATATTGTGAAATTAATATTACGTAGGTTGTACAACTACTAGATTAAGAAGAAGGGGAAAACTCAAATTGAGAATAGTTAATAGACATCTGCATATTTGTGCCGTTTATGAGCTACTTGAGAAGCCGTATGCGCACAAGTAAATGCTAACTTTCTAATATTATAAATGCGAAAGTAAGTTTGTTTGTTACCTTTTCACGCCTGAACTACGTTGTCAGGTGTACAGAAACGGCCATACGAAACGGGGGTGGCGCTTCATCCCGAAAAAAATTACTGTTCCCGAAAGAAACAACAATTACTTTCTTATAATAATAGATGGCGCCACGTGTCTTTCGAATCATGATTGTATTATATTATTATAGAAACTTTAGTAGTGTGTTAAGAGTTTAATAATCAAATTCTAAATTAACGCGAGCGAAGCCGCGGGCAAAAGCTATAGTATGTAATAAAATAAAACCATTTACTTCTTGCAAACTAAACATTATCCTAATAATTAATATATGTGTATATAAATAAGAATTATGGTTTAGTAGTGTTGTTTCTTTTTTAAAATGGTTAGTTTTAACTAAATGGTATGGTATACATAAGTATTGTTAGTATTTATATTCCAGATTTTATTTGTGAATTATTCACTATCTTAGTCTGCAAGAATCCCTGTACGGGTATAGGACTCCTCCAAAGATGCCCATATTTCTTTGTCTTGTTCTACTTTGGGCAACAATAGGCCGGCCATTTGTTTCACTACATCCTCCCAGCGCGTCCATGGTCTACCTCTACTGCGTTTACCCAGTGAACCGATCCACAGTGTAGAAGTAAGGGGAAGTTTGAAAGTGGGGCCTGTTCCAGACATAATGTAATGAGGACGGATAAAACTCAATTGACTAAAATAGTGATGGCTATGAATGTTGATGGATGGGGAAGGAGAGGAAGGTAAAAGAAAAAGTGGATGGATTGCGTGACGAATGATATGAAAGAGGAAGAAGTAAATGATGTCGTGACGTTTGACAGGGGAGAATTGAAGAAGCGCCGACACCAAAAAGAATGGGGTAAGGGCAGGAAGATGAATTCTATGAAATCTGTGAATATCATGACTTTTGTAGAAACACTATTGTATCCAAAAGTATAGGTTTTTTTTAAGCTGGTAATTATATTTATGATTTTGTCAATTTATTATAACAGGTTTGCATGAATAAGGAATTAAAGATCCTATAAATTATTATTCTTCAAGGTTATGGCAGCTTTAACATCATTTTCAATTTCATCAATAAAATTAACTGCTTTGGTGTGGTTAGCTCGAGCGTTGTAGTATCTGGTGTGGTTGGTTCAGGCGCTGTAGTGTCTGTTGTGGTTTTCTCTGGTGTTGGAATCTCTTGTGTGGATGGCTCTGGTGTTGGTGTCTGTGGTGTGGCTGGGTCAGGCGTTGGAGTCTCTGGTGTGGCTGGGTCAAGCGTTGGAGTCTCTGGTGTGGCTGGGTCAGGCGTTGGAGTCTCTGGTGTGATTGCCGCAGGCGTTGGAGTCACTAGTGTGGCTGCGTCAGGCGTTGGAGTCTCTGGTTTGGCGGGGTCAGGAGTTGGAGTCTCTGGTGTGATTGTCTCAGGCGTTGGAGTCTCTGGTGTGGCTGGGTCAGGCGTTGGAGTCTCTGGTATGATTGGCTCTGGCGTTGGAGTAACTGGTGTGATTGGCTCTGGCGTTGGAGTCTCTGGTGTGGCTGGGTCAGGAGTTGGAGTCTCTGGTGTGGGTGGGTCAGGAGTTGGAGTCTCTGGTGTGGGTGGGTCAGGCGTTGGAGTCTCTGGTGTGGCTGGGTCAGGCGTTATAGTCTCTGGTGTGGGTGGGTCAGGCGTTGGAGTCTCTGGTGTGGCTGGGTCAGGCGTTGGAGTCTCTGGTGTGGCTGGGTCAGGCATTGGAGTCACTGGTGAGGCTGGGTTAGGACTTGGAGTCTCTGGTGTGACTGGGTCAGGACCTGGAGTCTCTGGTTTGGCTGGGTCAGGCGTTGGCGTCTCTGGTGTGGCTGGGTCAGGCGTTGGAGTCTCTGGTGTGATTGTCTCAGGCGTTGGAGTCACTGGTGTTTCTGGATCAGGCGTTGGGGTCACTGGTGTAGCTGGGTCAGGCGTTGGAGTCTCTGGTGTGGCTGGGTCAGGCGTTGGAGTCTCTGGTGTGACTGGGTCAGGCGTTGGAGTCTCTGGTATGATTGGCTCTGGCGTTGGAGTAACTGGTGTGATTGGCTCTGGCGTTGGAGTCTCTGGTGTGGCTGGGTCGGGAGTTGGAGTCTCCGGTGTGGGTGGGTCAGGCGTTGGAGTCTCTGGTGTGGCTGGGTCAGGCGTTGGAGTCTCTGGTATGATTGGCTCTGGCGTTGGAGTAACTGGTGTGATAGGCTCTGGCGTTGGAGTCTCTGGTGTGGCTGGGTCAGGAGTTGGAGTCTCTGGTGTGGGTGGGTTAGGCGTTGGAGTCTCTGGTATGGCTGGGTCAGGCGTTGGAGTCTCTGGTGTGGCTGGGTCAGGCGTTATAGTCTCTGGTGTGGGTGGGTCAGGCGTTGGAGTCTTTGGTGTGGCTGGGTCAGGCGTTGGAGTCTCTGGTGTGGCTGGGTCAGGCATTGGAGTCACTGGTGTGACTGGGTTAGGACTTGGAGTCTCTGGTGTTTCTGGATCAGGCGTTGGGGTCACTGGTGTAGCTGGGTCAGGACTTGGAGTCTCTGGTGTGACTAGGTCAGGCGTTGGAGTCTCTGGTGTGGCTGGGTCAGGCGTTGGAGTCTCTGGTGTGGCTGGGTCAGGCGTTGAAATCTCTGGTGTAGTTGGCTCAGGCGTTGGAGTCTCTGGTATGGTTGGTTCATCTTCGTAGAGTCGGCAAGTGCTTTCATCCACACCAGGCGGTATGTAGCGAAATGAATCGACCAAAACAATGGAATTTGGCGACGCGAGGCCCAAGATGGTTATCTTAAACAAAGAAAATTGTTGGTAGATCTATGGACCACTATTGTACATACAGCTTAAATAAATAAATATTGCCAATACTTACATAGCCTTGGTAAGTGCCTTCGCGGTTTAAGGTTATCTTTACAGTATGCCATCCGCTCACGAAGTTTGGGTCATGGGCGACATTCCAAGCATTTCCTAAAACTGCTAGTGGGCCTAATTGTGAGGCTATAACTAAGATTTCATTTGAGGGTTTTGCATCCATATAAATGTTCACTTCTATTGTACCACCATGGTGCATAGTAAAAATGAATGATGACACACAACTTAGTTCAAGTGGAGCACTGGGCGTAATAAAGGTAGTACTTTTTTCATTTTTCTCACTCAAGTCAATACTGTTGTATTTGCTCTCAATCCAAAATGGCATGGAGCCACAAATCACATCCCACTCATGCGTCATCCATTCATTGAAACTTTGCTCAAACGTGTACTTCACACAATTATCACTGACTACGTAAGTTACGAAAATAGATAATATTAACACTTTGCGAATCATTTCGTTTTGATACATGGAACAGTTATGGCTGTAGAAACAAAATTTCTTTCATATATGTGTCATATTATATTTTAATCTAATAGATATCTTAGTTATTTATTATGGGCTCTGATAAGATAGAATCTATATATGTATAATATTATGGAATCACAAGATTGCGTCCGACTGTCTATGTATTTGTATACTATTTGATGCACCTTGGAACAAAAAGTTTACTAACAGCACCTCCTTCAACATCATTTGGTTACCAAAAGAACCAGGTAGATAATAATATATAACCTAGTAAGAGACGCGGGCTTTTTAATCTCAGCAATATCCATACTTCCATACTTACTAATATTATAAATGCGAAAGTAAGTTTGTTTGTTACCTTATCACGCCTAAACCATTGAACCTATCATCCTGAAATTTTGCATGTACGTTGTCAGGTGTACAGAAACGGACATAGGGTACCTGAAAAAAATTACTGTTCCCGAGGAAAACAACAATAACGTTCTTATATAGATGATGCCACGTCTTTCGGTTACGGTCTTTCGAATCATGTTTGAATAATATTATTACAAGCAGAGTCAACCCGAATTGACTATCAAATTCTAAATTAACGCGAGCAAAGCCGCGGGCAAAATCTAGTATAAATATAAACGGCTTAACGTGCTTTATGAGTCACGGAGAGAACTACAACTACTGTAAAATATAAAATTTTGTGTCTTTAGAGTTTTGGGTTGTAATAAAGTCTTACGAACATACCTCGTTTTTTATGTTTTATAGATGATTAACATGAGCGTAATGATTAACTTTTTACGTCTCCACTACTTTTATACGGGCCTCCTATCGGTGTGAGGGAGTGCGCTGCAATCCACCACGCTGGCCCAAGTTGATAGGTGGTGATGGTTTCTTAAAAAAAATGAATTTTGAACGTCTGTGTGCAAGTTCGTCATTTTTAACAAGATTCCAACGTTGTACACGGTTTTAAATAAACTAAAATAAGTTGACATTAGTTATTGTTTGGGAGCTAGACAGTTCTATATGACGGAGGTTCGTTATCAGTGGGTCGCGACATCGGAAATAAAACTCACAAAACCTTCGTTTACACTTTTAATTACTTGCTAACACGCACTCAATACAAAATAATCAAGGATGCCTCAGATATGGCTCGATTAAGAATTTAGGAACGCGGGAAGTTTAGCGCGGAGTAACGAACGTCTACCCAGACTGCCGGACCGATTCAAAGTGCCCTCTCTCAACTGTCACCGCACACGTGTACTACCCCCGTTACAGGTTAGCCAACCTACCTGTCAACGTCAGTACCTGTCAGTGTCGAATACCTGATTACACTTCCGGATCGACATTTGACTCGATTATTCGCTCAGTGTCGCCATTACTCCACGCTAACCATCCCCAAGTTATTACTTGACGTTCCCAAACATTAGTTGTCAAATCTAACTACATGGTTCCTCCAGTGAGAGATAGATGGCGCTGATCCAGACCGACTGATATGCGTCGACGCTTCGACATATATATTAAAAGCTTTTATTTAGTTTCACCTGTCCCGTTGTCTGTAATCAAATCTTACAAGTTAAAGGAGATGGCTAAATAGACGTATGGACAACTGCCCCAACAATTTATAAACATGTTACCTAGCAATATGTAATGCTAAATATTAGAAAGAAAGAAAGAAAATACGTTTATTTGGCACATGCCACAAGTGCACACAATATAGGAGCTGATCTGATGATAGAGCTGGAAGGTAGCCATAAGAACTCTGGAATGTAACGACGCAAACTCATCGAGTTTGGACTCGTTTGATTCGTCTTGACGAGTACTGTCTTTAGATGATATCCAGGGTCTTTCCTGCTAACTATACATTTTTCTAATAATTATAGTTCAGGATTTAATTGTAATGTTAGTGTTTTTTTTTTAATATGGTTAATTTATCTAAATGTTATGATATTAGTAGTCCAGCTTATGTTTGTAAATTATACACTATCTTAGTACGCAAGAACCGCTGTACAGGTAAAGGCCTCCTCCATAGATGATGCCCATGTTTCTTTTTCTTGTGATACTTTGGTCCACAATGGGCCAGCTATTTGTTTCAATTCATCATCCCAGCGTGTCAATGGTCTACCTTTACTGCGTTTAGCTAGTGGACCACTCCAAAATGTAGAAGTAGACAAACTTTTTCTTCTTCGTAGTCCTTAATTTTATAATAATTCTGCTTTTTAATAAGAACACGTTTTGATGTCATTTCAGTTCTGTTACTGATAGTCAGTTACAGAACTGACCGAAAGTTTGTTAAGAAAAGACATGCAAGTGTTTGTTGATTTGAATTATGGTTTTAGAATTTCTTGTTAATTGCGTGTATTTATATAGTGGAAATTGAGGTTTTGGTGGAAATAGAGAATATTTTAGAATACAATGGGAAGGCAGAGAGAGTATATGGATATCTTCAATTAAACCAGTAAGTGACTCGTGGCGACCCATTTTATAAATATTATCTGTGAATTTAATGAATTTTGTAGAAACAGCATCGTATCCAACAGTATGTGTTTTTTTAAGCAGGAAATTATCTTTATAATTTCGTCAATATGACAGGTTTGCACGAATAGGGAATTAGAAGATTCTATAAATTATTGTTATTCAAGGTAATGGCAGCTTTAACATCATTTTCAATTTCAACAATAAAGTTAACTGCTTTAGCTCATATTATCTTATGCTAATTGGCTCAGGCGTTGTGTACTGTATGGTGTCGGACGTAAAGAATAGCACCATCCCATATCTTCCCGTGGGTGTCGTAAGAGGCGACTAAGGGAGTTACCAGAGAATGGGCAGCAGCGTTCTCTGTGCTTTTTTTTTTTAACAACCGTACTGCGATCGCCAACCCGCCTGCCAAGCGTGGCGATTATGGCAAAAACCCCCCTTTGGGGGAGGCCTATGTCCAGCAGTGGACGTCTTTCGGCTGAAATGATGATGATGATGAATTGGCTCAGGCGTTGGAGTCTTTGGTGTGGTTAGCTCAGGCGTTGTAGTGTCTGTTGTGGTTGGCTCAGGCGTTGTAGTTTCTGGTGTGGCCAGCTCAGGCGTTGTAGTTTCTGGTGTGGTTGGCTCAGGCGTTGTAGTCTCTGGTGTGGTTGGCTCAGGCGTTGTAGTCTCTGTTGTGGTTGGCTCAGGCGTTGTACTCTCTGGTGTAATTGGCTCAGGTGTTGGAGTCTCTGGTGTGGCTGGGTCAGGCGTTGTAGTCTCTGGTGTGGGTGGCCCAGGCATTGGAGTCTCTGGTGTTGTAGGCTCATGCGTTGTAGTCTCTGTTGTGGTTTGCTCAGGCGTTGTAGTCTCTGGTGTGATTGGCTCTGGTTTTGGAGTCTCTGGTGTCGTTGTTGGCTCAGGAATTGTAGTCTCTGGTGTGGTTAGCTTAGGTGTTGTAGTTTCCGGTGTGATTGGCTCAGGTGTTGAAGTTTCTGGTGTCATTGTTGGCTCAGACGTTGTAGTCTCTGGTGTAGTTTGCTCAGGCGCTGTAGTCTCTGGTGTGATTGGCTCAGGTTTTGAAGTCTATGGTGTCGTTGTTGGCTCAGGCGTTGTAGTCTCTGGTGTAGTTTGCTCAGGCGCTGTAGTCTCTGGTGTGATTGGCTCAGGTTTTGGAGTCTCTGGTTCGTCTTCGTAGAGTCGGCAAAAGCTTTCATCCATACCAGGTGGTATGTATCGAAATGAATCGACCAAAACAATGGAAAATGGCCCCGCCCCGCCCATGATTGATATCTGAAACAGAGAAAGTTTGTACATCTGCCTATGTACCATCACTGTACATACAGATTAAATAAATAAATATTGCCAATACTCACGTAGCCTTGGTGAGTGCCTACGCGGTTCACGTTTACTTTTATAGTGTGCCATCCGCTCACGTAGTTTAGGTTATTGGCGACATAAAAAGCCCATCCTAAATTTGCTTGTGGTTCTTCTAACTGGGTGGCTAAGACTAGGATTTCATTAAAGGGGTTTGCATCCATATAAATGTTCACTTCTATTGTACCACCACGGTGCATAGTAAAAATGAATGATGACACACAACATTCAACAGGATAGGCAGCGGGCCTAATAAAGGTGGTACTTAGGTCATTTTTATCACTCAAGTCAATATTACTGTACTTGCTCTCAATCCAAAAGGGCATCCAGCTAGGACAAGCCACATCCCACTCATGATGGGTCAACCATTCATTGAAATTTTGCTAAAACGTGTACCTCACACAATAATCACTATGCGAATCATTTCGTTTCACTACTGGGAACAGTTATGGCTGTAGAAACAAAATCTTTTTAATTTATATGTCATATTATATTTTAATCGAATATATATCTTAGTTATTTATTAGGGGTCTGATAAGATAGAATCTTTAAATGTATAATATGGAATCACCCGATTGCGTCTGTCTGTCTATGTATTTGAAGACTATTTGATGTACCTTAGAACAAAATGTTTACTAAGAACACCTCTTTCAACGTCATTCGATCGCCAAAAGATCCAGCTACAAACAAATCGAAACCTGAAATCAAAACTTAAATGAAATGAAAGATATTTGCATGACAAAATTAGTTTCAGCATTCGAGGCACTCAAAAAACCGAGGTTTCAAAAATTATCTTGTGGACGTCAATATTTGGATTATCCTGTATGTTAACGACATCCATGTGGAGGTCCCATCAAAGATCGCTGTTTCTAATTTACGAGGTCTCGTTTTATACATCCCTTGCTAGATTATTGTGAAAACTCAGTGGCGGATTTGGTTGGCGGCGAGCTGGGCAACCGTCTAGGGCCTCTCTCGCACAACAAGCCAACAAGCCGAGAAGAAAAAAGTTGACATTTAAAACTTAATAATATCCTTAGAATTTAGTTAAAATCTAAACCACTAAAATAAGTATTAATAACGATATCTTAATGAACGATTAGAGATTTCAAAATTAAGTAACTTCATCAATAGATAGTTCTATTTTTATTGTTAACTCTAAAATGTAATTGAGAAATTCATAACAATTTGATCTCGCGCCTCGCGTACTCCTAATCATTACTACTTTTGATTAGTACAAGGATCGGGGATAATAATATGAGCCACACAGACCGATTTTCCAGGTTAAGCAGCGTTTGTCTAGATCGGTCCGTGGGTAGGTAACCATCTATTATTTACCGAGTGTCCTCATGCTTCGGAAAGCACGTCATTTGTAGATCTTTAACAATCATTACAGGTTGTCAGTGATTTGAAAGTCTGACAACCAGTCTGACTAAGGGGTATCGTAATATAAACATCCAATAGATCAAATAACACAGCGATTCCCGAGGCAATGATGCAGCGGACGAACTCGCTAGAAGGGGATCGGGCATGGCAGCAGTGGGACCCGAACCCATCGTGCCACTCCCTTTCGGGTACCTTCGCACACTGGTAAGGAAACGAACTAGTGAACAACAACACCACAAGCTGTGGCTGGACCATGGCGTGTGCATGCAGGCCAAGGAAGCACTTCCTACTATCGACACCCGCTTCACCAAACGAGCGATTCGATTGACCAAACTACAGCTGAGTACAGTTACAGCCGCCATCACTGAACACGGCTCTTTAAATAAACACCTATTTAGCATAGGAGTCACAGACAGCCCCTTGTGCTGAGCCTGCATGAAAGAAGACGAGACAGCAGGCCACATGCTTCTGCACTGCCCAGTGGTTGCACCATACAGGACAAAGTACTTCGGTAACCCAGGTACTCTCCGCGAGATTGTCAGCGACCATGGCGCTGCTGGCCTTTTAGGGTGGATCGAATAAATTTTCCACCATGTTGTGGAGGTCAAAAAGGCAGTCGCTCCATGTAAAATACTGGTATTAAGCTGAATCTGGCTAGACTGAACGTCGACTTCAAAATGGTCGCAAAGTTTCATGTTTGTTGGTCTTCGGTGAGTGTGCCCAAGAGCTCCACGAGCTCATACCACTATCTCCCTTCTTCCATCGGGTGTCCAGTCGTACTGCAGGTTTTCACCCATACCTTCTCGATGTTCCACACATTCGCACGAAGCGCTTTGCTACATCAATTATTATGCGCACAGCCAAGGAGTGGAATTCCCAGCCTGCGTCGGTGTTCCTAAGTTCATTATGACCCGAATCTATTTAAGAAGCGAATTAATAGGCCTATTTTGGGTTAGCTCGTTCCATCGACGACCTCATATCTGTCCTCAGGACTAGATTGAGGTCAAGAGTAAGCCCAATTATTATTAAAAAAAAAATGAGGAAAAGGGAATCCCAGTATTTATCAGTTTCGTGTTTTAGTGTATATCAATTTCTAGAAAATCATGTACGTTGATCAACGTTTTTATCAGAGTATAGTTTTAAACTTGTTTTTAATTAATCAACAGATAAAAACGAATAAATCCACTTAATCGCGATGACTGCACTAAACCTGTATAAATCAAATGGGATTATAATATAACAACGGCAGTAAACTTAGTATCATAAGCCAAGTAAATAATTATCAAAGTACTACTCGAAAATATGTGCATTAGTTGAGGAATGTTGTCGGCAGCAATTTATTATGATTTTATCATACAAATATTCAGTAATTCTCATTTTGGTTTATTTTATCCAAAACCGTTGCGTTTTCTTTAATTTGACTTTTTTATAATATCCACAAATAAAATCAGAGCAGATTCTAATACAACACCCGTCACAACACGTCATAATTATAGCTGCTTAATATTTAAGTATATGGAGAACAAGTTACCTATTTTTCTTAAAAAACTATTTAGTCCACACCGAAATCTAATGTGAGCACGTTTCCGTACTTAAGTGGCTGGCTATATTCTACGTGGCCCGGTCACAAGTAGCCATGCATGCAAACCGCACGGGGCCATTAGTTGTGACAATTTGTGGCAGGCTTACGTCCTGCTCCTTGGTACACATCTTAACTAACGACATAAGGTACCGTGCATGTGAAAATGGGAAATTGGGGACGTAGAGGAGAAGCGGGGATTATGTCATAAGGGGACGTAGGGAGTGTACTGCAGTGTCATAATTATAACAAAGAACGATCGCATAGCCAAGAGTTTCTTGTAAATAGAACTTGGTTTTCATTTGTTTTGGTATTGTTCAACTATGTACCTACCCCCGTAGCATGACCACCGTAGACAAGGATTTCTTTGACGGAAGAATCGATAAAATGACAGATTGTGTCGACACTATGACAGATTTCTTTGCACTATCTGTCATTTTGTCGATTCTTCCGTCAAAGAAATCCTTGTCTACGGTGGTCATGCTACGGGGGCTAGTGTTCTTTTCAGGCTTTCGATAAAGAGATACCTTTCGGAAACTACATGTGTAATGTTATGTTTTGTTATGTCTATTAATCGCTATTTGAAAGTTAATACATAATAACAGCCTGTTAATTATCTGATGAAAACACTTCTTTCAGGAAGAGATCATGAAAATTAAAAATTCAAATTCAAATTCATTTATTGCAAATATGGGTAGTTATACAGGTGGGTATTTGAAGAACAGGAAAATTGTTAGTGTCACCATATTCTGCACTAGGTATGCAACATTTAGTTCGGAACGTGGTTAGTCCCTAAATAAAAAATTTAAATACATTAAAGTTCAACCAACACCGATAATAATAATCACCGATTTACAGCATTTATTTGAAACGAATAAAGTTGGCTTAGGCAGACGTGTACTTAATAGTACACCCACATTTTGCCAGTTATGTTTAAGGTCCGTGTAATAGGGAGCGAGCCTATTGCCATCAACCGGGCACAAATCCAGACTCCGTGGCTGCTACTTAGAAATTCCTGATGGAAAACCCAATAACACAATGCCCGACCTGGGAATCGAACCCAGGACCCTATGCTCAGCAGTCGCACTTCCGACCACTAGACCAACGAGCTAAACAAAACACAGTTATTAATGTTTTACAGTTAAAATCAAATGTAATGCTTCTTAATTGCAAAAATTTAAAAATACAGATTTTTTTTCATATCTTTCATTTTATATGTAAAATCATTTTTCAAAAATTGATATTCGCGAAATATCTGATGCTATATAATACTCAATATATATAATTTCTATGTATATAATACGTTGGCCATCTCCATAATCCAGCAGAAAGGAATTACAGCACTACAGAGCAATGAGGCTCTAAATGTCGCATGAACTGTCGATGGGTTTAAAGGCAACGTCGAAGTCAAAATGAAAATAATAATTTTATTTCGCATAGGTAGGCCTATGCGAAATAAAATATAAAACGTCATAGCCACGTATAAAACGTCAAAAATTATTGAACGATTCCGGTTGGTCGTTTCCTATGGAAAAGATCGGCCAGAAACTCCATAGTTACTCTTTTAAAAATATTTGGTTTTATTGTTTTACACTTTTATAGAGTATGACGACAGCGTAATCCTGACAACAAATGGTTGCTTACTTCACAAAAACGTAAGACAAGATATAACACAAGTTAGCAAGTCGAAAAATCTAGGACTGTACAAGGCCTAGAATGTTCATCATCATCAATAAGGAATTAAATCATTCTTCAAATTATTATTATTCAAGGTTATGATAGCTTTAACATCATTTTCAATTTCAACAATAAAGTTAACTGCTTTGGTGTGGTTGGCTCAGTCGTTGTAGTCTCTGGTGTAGTTTGCTCAGGCGTTGTAGGGTCTGGTGTGGTTGGCTCAGGCGTTGTAGTCTCTGGTGTGATTGGCTCAGGCGTTGTATTCTCTGGTGTGGTTGGCTCAGTCGTTGTAGTCTCTGGTGTGGTTGGCTCAGTCGTTGTAGTCTCTGGTGTGGTTGGCTCAGGCGTTGTAGTGTCTGGTGTGGTTGACTCAGGCGTTGAAGTCTGGATTGTCGTTAGCTCAGGCGTTGTAGCCTCTGGTGTGGTTGGCTCAGGCGTTGTATTCTCTGGTGTGGTTGGCTCAGTCGTTGTAGTCTCTGGTGTGGTTGGCTCAGGCATTGTATTCTCTGGTGTAGTTGGCTCAGGAGTTGAAGTCTCGGGTGTTGTTGACTCAGGCGTTGTAATCTCTGGTGTGGTTCGCTCAGGTGTTGTAGTCTCTGGTGTGATTGGCTCAGGTTTTGGAGTCTCTGGTTCGTCTTCGTAGAGTCGGCAAAAGCTTTCATCCATACCAGGCGGTAGGTAGCGAAATGAATCGACCAGAACAATGGAATTTGTTCCCGCCCGGCCCATAATTGATATCTGCAACAAAGAAAGTTCGTAAGTCCGCTTATGTACCACCACTGTACATACAGTTTAAATAAATAAATATTGCTAATACTTACGTAGCCTTGGTGAGTGCCTTCGCGGTTTAAGTTTACTTTCACAGTGTGCCAGCCGCTCACGAAGTTTTGGTTATTGACGTGATACAAAGCCCATCCTAAAATTGCTTGTGGGTCTTCTAACTGTGTGGCTATAACTGAGATTTGATTAATGGGGTTTGCATCCATATAAATGTTCACTTCTATTGTACCACCACGGTGCATAGTAAAAATGAATGATGACACACAACTTTCATCAGGATAGGCAGAGGGCCTAATAAAGGTAGTACTTAGGTCATTTTTATAACTCAAATCAATATTACTGTATTTGCTCTCAATCCAAGAGGGCATGGAGCCAGGACAAGCCACATCCCACTCATGATGTGTCAACCATTCATTGAAATTTTGCTCAAACGTATACCTCACACAATAATCACTAACAGCGAAAGACGCTAAAATAAATAATATTAACAATATGCGAATCATTTCGTTTTGCCACATGGAACTGTTATGGCTGTAGAAACAAAATCTCTTTAATTTATATGTCATATTCTTTAGTAAAAAAATAGTTATCTTAATTATTTATCATATGGGCTTTGATAAGATATAAGCTTTAACTGTATAATATGGAATCACTCGATTACGTCCGTCTGCCTATGTTTTTGGTATTTGAATAAAATGTTATCACCTGGGGTTACTCAAAAGACAGTCAGAGAGTGTTCATCACACAGAAGAAATGTATCCGCGCCATAACGGGAATACGCCCATGGGAATCTTGCAAACGCTTTTTCAAAATGTTCAAGATGTATATCTTGTCTATCTTATCCAGTCTGTATATATTTGAATGCACTACATTTTTTAAAATGCTCCCGGAGTTATTTAAAAAAGCTCATGAAATATTTCCTAAAATACTTTTACACAAAACACAAAAAAAAAAATACTTAAAAATACTTGTAAATACTTTTTACTTCTTTTAATTATAATTCCAAGGACAGAATTAAACAGTAAGAATAGCTATGCAATGTGTGTTCGTGTATTTAATGCTATAGCTAACTATTAAAATCTTACCAGCTAATAAATTTACTAGGTGTCTTAAAGTATTTATTTATTTATTTAACACTTCAAGCACCAAAGTACAGAGACTTTAGTCCTAAAGTAAAAAAGCGGCGGCGGTTAAAGTATTGTTAAGGGAAAAGAATTTCTACTCACTAAGTGTTGGAAAATAAATAACTACCATAATCTTTCACCCTCTAACATTAATAGTAGTCTGAAAAATGTATTTGACAATATTGAATTACAATTTCAATAATAATTAATTATAAACCCAAATGTTTGCATGTCACATAATTATGACTAAGCATTATGGATCTGAATTATTTATGTTAAGACCGAAATTGTAGCAATACTTTGTAGCAAATAAATTGATGCGATTTGAACGTTTACTAACAGCACCTCCTTCAACATCTTTCGATCGCAAAAGATCCAGGTAGGTAATAACAATAATAAATAAATACTTGCATATACACAACCTCGTTGCCAGGATTATCCACCAGCAACTTGCTTTGAAGTACAAACTTTTAGAAACAGAAGTGCAAATTCAAATTCAAATTCAAATTCAAATATTTTTATTTGTAGAACATAGGTAAACAAAAGTACAGATGTCAATATAAATAAAATGAGCGCTATGTCTTGCCTTCAACGGCGTACAAATATTCTAATTATAATTTCTTATGAGTAATTGGTAAATAAAATAAAACAATCGGTAAAAAATAATAATAAAACAGTCGGTAAAAATAATAAAACAATCGGTAGAATTAATTGGTAAAAATAATAATAAATCAAAATTAATAATGGATCAAAATAACAATAAATGTAACCAGATATCAAAACATTAAAATTAAATCAGATTAAATAAAACAATTAAATTATTAACAAATAAATTAAAATAAAACAATTAAATTATTAACAAATAAAAAAAAAATAAAAAAAATTAATAAAAATAAATAAAATGTCATTAGATTACAATTTGTCTTCTAGGTACTCATTGACTGTGTAGTAAGCTTTTTCGCCTAGTAAATTAAGAAGAGCCTTTTTGAAATGGTGCATGCTGTCAAGATCTTTTATACATATGGGTAACTTATTATATAACTTGGGTGCCATTCCTAAAAAGCTTTTTGAGTAGAGCGCAGTCTTGTGTGGAATAGCACAAATCTCTCTATTGCGTCGCTTCGATCTAAGTTTTTGAAAGAGATTTAAGTTTGATTTTGCAAATACTGCTGTCTCGTAGATGTACATAGAGGGCAAAGTGAGAAGTTTATATTTACTAAATAATGGCTTACAACTTTCAGTCTTTTTTAGCTTAAACACAGCACGCAAACACTTCTTTTGAGCTTTGAACGCAGTATTTTTATCAGTGGAATTTCCCCAATACATTATTCCAAAACGTAGCGTTGATGAGACATACGCTTTGTATGCTATCAAAACTACAGACTCATTTGCTATTTTCGCAAGATTGTAAAGCGCATACGAATACTGGTTTAGTTTTTTACACACATTTCCTACATGACATTTCCAATTAAGATGACTATCCAAGTAAACTCCTAGAAATCTGGCGCTGGTGGCTTCCGGTATTTTTTGGTCTGCGTACTTTATATTTAAATTTTGTTTTTTTTTTCCTTTGTTCGAAAGTTATAATCTGTGTTTTTTCTAAATTTACTTTGAGTTTATTCTTACGTAACCAGTTTATAATGCAATGGATGGCGTTATTTATTTCATTTTCATAAGAATCTAACTTTTTACACGGTATAATGATTGTACTGTCATCGGCAAACAAGACGGTTTGATAGTCGGTACACTTCGGCAAATCATTTATAAAAATGAGAAACAACAAAGGCCCAAGGACACTCCCTTGGGGTACACCGCAAGTTGTATACCTAATGGATGACTTGTGAGCAACTTCTCTTTTAGATTTGGGACAAATTCTAGTTAAAACCGTGATTTGTTTTCTTCCATACAAATACGTTTTGATTAGGTTCAATATATTTCCTCGGACACCATAACGTTCTAATTTACCCAGTAATATTGTATGATCCACGTGATCGAATGCCTTAGACATGTCCATGAGTACTGCGGCAATAGGATTTTTTTTGTCAACATTATCAAGAATTTTAGCAACTAACTCATAGACTGCGTTGTTGATATTCCTATTTTTCCGAAAACCATATTGTTCTTTAGCGAGTATTTCATTTGTTTCAAAGAACGAGTTAAGGGATTTATAAATCACTTTCTCAAAGATCTTTGATAATACCGGTATTAAGGCTATTGGACGATAATTTGAAATGGTTTCTTTATTACCTTTCTTATAAAGTGGCTTAATTATGGTCGTTTTTAATAAGTTCGGAAAATGACCATGTTCTATGCATAGGTTAATTATAAAACTTAGAACGGGTGAAATTATATGCGACACTAATTTTAAAACTTTTGTAGAAATTTCGTCAAATCCCGTGCTATTGGTATTTTTTAGCAAATTTATGATTTTGAAAATATCCATAGCATCAGTCGGTCCCATAAAAAGGGTTTTTGGGCAGTGATTTACAAGAGATATAGCATTATCATTTGCATAATTTTCTGCAGGATGTACCGAATCTATAAAATAATCATTGAAAGCCGTAGCTATGTCTTTAGGTTCGTTAATTTGTTGATCACCAATAAAAATTTGCTTTATAGATTCCGGGGGAAAGTTAGATTTACACCTATTAATTAATTTCCACGTAGCTTTGGTTTTGTTTTCTGCGCTATTTATAATATGACTGTTTTGAGATTTTTGTGTTAAATGTATTACTCTTTTTAATCGTTTTGAATATTGTTTAAGTAAATTTTTGTTTTCAATATTTGGTGATCGCCTGTAACACCATAACATCTCTCTTTTCCGTTTACTACAGTTTTTGATACCTTTAGATATCCATCGCGGAGTTTTACGAGTGGAAATCTTTTTCCTCACGGTAGGGAAGCACAAGTCGTAAAAAAGTTTAAATATGTCATAAAACGAATTAAAAGCTATTTCCGGGTTTGTGCTATTGAACACTTCAGTAAAACTTAAGTTCCTAATGGCCTCAATGAACTTAGATATATTCTCAGGGCTATAATCTCGACTCAATACATACCAGTGATCAATTGCACACGATTTCCTAACAGGGCATTTAAAAAGTTGGGCGGTGTGGTCTGAAAGGGCCAACTCTAAAACTTCGCCAGTACCACCTCTAACATTATGCATAACGTTATCGATACAGGTTCCACTAGATACTCGTGTGGGTTTTTTTATACTTGGCTTAAGATTGTAGTTCAGTAGTAGATGTTGAAATTCAGTGGATACTCTAGTTTTTTTCAGAATATCGATGTTAAAGTCACCGCAAAGTAAAACCCCTTTTCCCAAGTTTCTTCCGCAACAGTTTAAAATATGCTCAATTTTTTCAAAGAAAATAGTAGTAGCATCTCTCGTGTATTTTGGAGGTCTATAAATACAAATGATAATTAACTTGTGAGCTACTAGTTCGATGGCACAACACTCTATAAAACTGGGCATACTATATTCTTTAATGTCTATGACCTTGAACTCGTGACTTTGTCTAATAAGTATACATGTACCACCCTTCCTGGTGTTTCTTGAAGAATATGTTGCGATTTTATATCCAGGTATATATAAGTGCATGGTATCATCATCTTTCATGTTGTGTTCCGTGATACACATAACATCCACTGCTTTCCCTTCACAGAAAAGTTCATTTATACTAATGCTCAACAAATCGGACTTTCCTATTAGTCCATTAATATTTTGATGTAAGATATTTATTTGATTATAAACGAAAAAGATCATGCTCCGCATTGTTAGAAGTGCTTTCAGTTTGGGTTGACTGATCATTATATAACTTGTTATTATTGTTGACTGACTGGCTTAAGATTTCCCCGACAGCAGTATAATCCAAACAATGTCGAGAATAACAATTAACTTCCGCTTCTGAACCTAGATAATTAATATATTCCATTAATTTTTTAAATATTTTAGCAACTGCTTTATTGTTTACTGTTGCAATATATTTTCGGAACATTTCATATGTGTATTCCACAAAATAATTGGAATCAAAGAGATAAGCGTATTCCCATAATTCCTTATCTAAATACATCAAATGATTAAACATTTCAATACGCTTATTGAATATAGAAAAATTGTTACTTAATTTAAAATTAGGCGAGCAAATCACAATATTAGTATTATTCACATTACCAAGCTCCTTCTTTATGTAGTCTATTAATAATCTATAATTGTTGGAGATTTCAAAATCTCTTTCACCAATATAAATGATGCAATAATCATCATAAGTAAAGTTTTCGAGTTTCTTATCTAAATTTGCAAACAACTGCTTTATTCCTCCATTTGGTATGATATAATGACAGAATTTATATCCTGCAAACGTACTTTTCCCTATGTCTAATATTTTATTCACATTGTTACTAGAAATCATACATATCTTTCTGTGATCCTGCTTACGGATTTCAGATGGCGTTTTGAGGTGGCTGTGAGTAATCGTCGGTAATGTTTGTACTTTCGGAGTGACACTATTATGTAAATGCGTATCTTGAGGTTCCTGAGCATATACGCGTTTAGTATTCTTGGATCCTTTATTGGCTAATGTAGGTTTTCCCGAATTAGCCATAGATTTTCTCAGGTAAGTTAAATCTTCAACAGTCGTTTGTTGTTTTAAATGCTTTAATGGAGTTGATAACTTTCTCGTCTTTGCATTTGGTGAGCCTACGTCGGTTGTTAGCTTCTTCGCTGTTTTTTTCAAGAGTTCACATTTGTTTGTGATTTCAATCAGTGATGATTTTAAACTACTATTCTCAATGGACAGTAAGTTAATCTCTTCATGGGCTGATAATAAATCCAATTTAAGTTTTTCTACTTGACATTTTAGATCTTGTGTTTCATCACTTTCATCGTCGGACATATTTGGCAAACTACTTGTGCTGCCATCTAGCGTCGAGTTATTTATACTAGACTTTTCGAATGTAGTCTCCGCTAATGACCGAGTTCGTGTTCTTCGAAGAGTGATATTCTCGAAAGAATTCATTATAGGAACAAATTAAATTATTTAATATTAGAAAATATAATGGAAAAAGTTTATCGCCTAGCGGGGATTGAACTTGCGACCACAAGTCTCGCCTCGCCTTTTCGGTAATGTGACCACTAGGCTAAACGAACATGTTTGATACAGTTGAAATTGTTGATCGCATCTGGGTTTTGGTTGGTTAATGCGTCGAGTACAGTCCAAAGGTCATTTATTTGTTCTACCGCCGTTAGAATTGACTGTTAAATGACGGTTGAAAACACAATAATTCACCGTTGTTTCTTTGTTGAATTCACAATTTGATCAATAGTTCTGATTGTTCTCAAGACAAGAATTAACATTGAGATGGTTTATGAGTTGTCACACGCACTAGAGAAGAGTATTTAAACTCTAGTCCGGTTTTTGAATTACTCCTTTTATGTTTTTTTTTTAGTTGATTCAATCTTCACCAATTGTCACAATAATCACTGCAGAACAATGTCACATGTATATTGTTGTGTCCTTTCACTAATTTAGACGTTTTTACACTGTATTTACGACTATATTATTTTTAAAACAATTTTTAGTACGGAGCTATGTTTACATGGGCGACAGCGCCATCTACCCTCTCTGATATCAATCAACGTGCCATACTATAATTTTGCGCCCGACCCAGTTTTTGATGATGGTAATATCACGTTGTATTGGGATGGATCTATCGTCACTGATAATAGTCCTGACAATTGTTGCCAATAATCCTGACATTGTGGTGATAGATCGATTGGAGCGTCGCACAATGATTGTTGATATAACGGTTCCGCATGACGATAACCTCGTGAAAGCAGAGAAAGATAAACAATTCAAGTATCTAGATATGTGGGACGTGAGTACAGCAGTCATTGTGCCGATAGTCGTGTCAGACACTGGTTTAATAGCCAATAGACTCGACCAACATCTGAAGAGGCTATCGCTTGGCAGCTGGATCAAGCCTTGATTCAGAAAGCAGTACGGCTTCTGGACACGGCGCGTATCGTTAGGAGGTGCCTCTCTCAAGAACCCTAACCACCGGTAGCTCGGACCCTGTTCCCGATGCCGGTGGGCTACTATTTTTAATACTTTTAAATGTTTTTATATTATTTTGTATATGAATATTTCAAAATGTAAAGCATATGTATTGAAATGAATAAAGGAAATAATAAATAAACTAGTACGCGATGTGGGCTTTTTAACCTCAGCAAAAAAAGTTATTATCCATACTTCCATACTAATACTAATATTATAAAGGCGAAAGTTAGTTTGTTTATAAGATTTTAAACTATCATGGTCACTAACATTATCATTAACACTTCAGTTTGTTTGTTTGTTACCTTTTTTAGCCTAAACCATTGAACCGATCATCCTGAAATTTTGATTATACGTGGTCAGATGTACAGAAACGGACATAGGGTACCTTTCATCCCAAAAAAAAAGTACTGTTCCCGAGGAAAACAACAATATCGTTCTTATGATAGTAGATGGTGCAACGTGTCTTTCGAATTAAGTTTGAATTATATTATTACAAGCAGAGTACAACCTGAATTAATTGTCAAATTCTAAATTAACGCGAGGGAAGCCGCGGGCAAAAGCGACAATCGTTTATCGTTTAAAATTAAAGTTCGCGAGTACATTCAGAAAAAGCTGGCAGTTTCGTCACAACGTTAATGTTTTCTTCATTGTTTGTCTTTTTATTTTAGTATATCCGTGTAAATTTCTATTTACATATATATAATATATTGATATATATTTATAGTATTTTGATATATAGTTATAGTATTTTATATATCCTTGTAGTTTAGCTTAGTAATAAATTAAATTTTTGCAGATATATTTACACCTACCACTGTTTGTCTCTGCATCACCCAAAGGTTGACTGGTAGAAAATGCCTATGGCATTAAGTCCGCCTCTGTACTTTGTGCTTGAAGTGTTAAATAAATAAATAAATAATAATAAAAGCTAGTATAAATATAAACGGCTTTACGAGCCACGCAGAGAACTACAACTACTGTCCAAAATAAAATTTTCTTTCTTTAGAGTCTTTGTTGTATAAAAGTCTTACGAACATATCTCGTTCTTTTATGTTTTATATATCAACATGACCGTAATAATTAATTTTTTACGTCTCCACTGCTCTTATACTAGGACCACGCTGGCCCAAGTTGATAGGTGGTGATGGGCTCTTAAAAAGGTTGAATTTTGAAAGTCTGTATGCAAGTTTGTCATTTTTAACGATGGGAGATTCCAACGTGGAACACGGTTTTAAATAAACAAGGTGTGGTCAGTGATTAGTTATTGTTCAGGAGCTAGACAGTTTTATATATTACCTACGTGACATCAAACTCTAATAAATATTCTTCTGCTTTGCATTTTTTATAATACCTAAAATATGGTATAGAATCGAATCTGAACCTGAAATCAAAACTTATCTGAAATGAATGATTTTTGTTCGACAAAATTCGTTCCAGTATTAGAGGCACTCAAAATGGCGGGTTTTCTAAATTTTTCTGTTTGACGTCAATATTTATGCTACCCTTTTTTATTTTTGGGGTAAGGATTTGTTTGATAGTTTAAAAATATTTCTATGAACTAGTATTACCAGTGTATTCGTATATATTATAGAAGCAACAATATTGTACCCACACTCCCTTCCGCTCCGCCCAGAGCGGGGGGGGTCATTTGATGATTTCCCATCCTAAAAAAAAAAAAAAAAAAAGCACTATGTAATACTTGATTTAAAAGAGTGTCCTTGGATTTTCTTGCCCATTCTTCTCCATGAGATCTAACTCATTTGGAATGGAACACTACAGTCCATTCACACTAATTATTATTCCTGGTGACTGGACTGTATGTAGCTAATTTTTGACTGTGCAAAAGAGCGGGTCACGGTCTAGGGTCTATTTGAAATAAATGCTTTGAGTTTTATTCATTTACTGTAGTATTGTCGCCACCTTGTATGAATGGCGCCTGATTTAAAAATATATATTATCAGTTGTTTGTATTAAGGACGGACGCTAACAAATACGCTATTGGAGCTGTATTGCTACAAGACGAGGGTAAGATAGAAAGCCCCACAGATAATGCCAACTCCCTAATCTAGCAGGAAGGAATTACAGTATTACAGAGCATGTGGCTTTAGCTGTTGTATGGGTTGTGGATTCAGAGGCAACAACGAAGTCAAAATCAAAATATAAATGATTTTATTTCACATAGGCCTACATAGCCACGTATAAAACGTCAGAAAGTACGTGGACAGTTCCGGTTGGTCGTTTCCTATGGACAAGATCGGTAAGAAACTCCTTGATAAGTTACTCTAAAGTTTTACAATGGTATTGCATCAGCGCTGTCATCTGAACAAAAGGTGATTAAATGTTTTTATGTTAAAATATTGTGAAATTAATATTACGTAGGGTGTACAAAAAATCTGATTAAAAAGAAAGGAAAAATTCAAATTGAGAATATTTAAAAGAATCCGCATATTTGTGCCGTTCATGAGCTACCGAGGAAACCGCATGTGCACAAGTAAATAAAAAAATAAATAAAAAAATTATTTAGCAAACTAAACTAAATCCTAATAATTATGGTTCAGTACCTACTGAGATATAATGTTAGTTTTGTTTCTTTTTTTAATATGGTTAGTTTTAACTTAATGGCATCGTATTAGAATTTATATTCCAGTTTTTATTTGTAAATTACTTACTATCTAAGTCTGCAAGAAGTACGGGTAAAGGCCTCCTCCAAAGATACCCATGTTTCTCTGTGTTATATTTTAGCCCACAATGGGCCAGTCATTTGTTTCACTACATCTTCCCAGCGTATCAATAGTCTACCTCTACTGCGTTACCCAGTGGACCGCTCCACAATGCAGAAGTAACTATAGCCAAACATCCTTTTCTTCGCCGTAGTCCTTAATTTTGTAATAATTATGATTTTTGAAAAAGAACACGTTTAATGTCATTTTGAAACTTTCCCTCGGTCAGTTCTGTAACAGACTTAGGCAATTATGTTTATAAGAAATGACATCCTAGTTTTTGTAAATTTGAATGTTGGTTTGAGACTTTCATGTTAACTGCCTGTATTTATATTGAGGAAATTGCGGTTTTTGAGGAAATTGATTGTCAAGAATGTAAAGTAAAGGCAGAATAAGTACATGAATATCTTCAAATAAATCTGTAATTGACTCGGGTACCCATTTTATAAATCGTATCTGTGAATTTAATGAATTTTGTAGAAACAGCATCGCAGCCAACAGTTTTTTAAGCTGGAAATTATTTGTATCATTTCGTCAATATGACAGGTTTGCACGAATAGGCAGTTAGAAGATTCTATAAATTATTATTATTCAAGATAATGGCAGCTTCAACATCATTTTCAATTTCAACAATAAAGTTAACTGCTTTGGCTCAGGCGTTGTAGTCTCTGGTGTGGTTGGCTCAGGCGTTGTAGAATCTAGTGCAGTTGACTCAGGCGTTGGAGTCTCTGGTGTGGTTGGCTCAGGCGTTGTAGAATCTGGTGTGGTTGACTCAGGCGTTGGAGTCTCTGGTGTGGTTGGCTCAGGCGTTGTAGTATCTGTTGTGGTTGGCTCAGGCGTTGTAGTGTTTGGTGTGGTTAGTTCAGGCGTTGTAGTTTCTGGTGTGGTTGGCTCAGGCGTTGTAGTCTCTGGTGTGCTTGGCTCAGGCGTTGTAGTTTCTGGTGTGCTTGGCTCAGGCGTTGTAGTTTCTGGTATGCTTGGCTCAGGCGTTGTAGTGTTTGGTGTGGTTAGCTCGGGCGTTGTAGTTTCTGGTGTGGTTGGCTCAGGCGTTGTAGTCTCTGGTGTGCTTGGCTCAGGCGTTGTAGTCTCTGGTGTGCTTGGCTCAGGCGTTGTAGTTTCTGGTGTGCTTGGCTCAGGCGTTGTAGTATTTGGTGTGGTTAGCTCAGGCGTTGTAGTCTCTGGTGTGGTTGGCTCAGGCATTGTAGTGTCTGTTGTGGTTGGCTCAGGCGTTGTAGTGTCTGGTGTGGTTGGCGGATTAGTCTCTCGTGGGTCTGACTCAGGATTTGGAATCTCTGATGTTGTTGGCCCTGGCGAAGCTGGTTCATGTGTGGTTGGCTCACGTGTGGTTGGCTCTGGTTTTGTTGGCTCAACCGTTGTAGGCTCTGTCGTGGCTGGTTCGTCATCATAGAGTCGGCAAGTACTTTCATCCACACCAGGCGGTATGTAGCGAAATGAATCGATCAAAACAATGGAATTTGGGTCCCCCCAGCCTAGGATTGATATCTGAAACAAAGAAAGTTCTTACGTCCGCCCATGTACCACTACTGTACATACAGTTTAAATAAATAATTATTGTTAATACTCACGTAGCCTTGGTAAGTGCCTTCGCGGTTCAAGGTTATCTTCAGAGTGTGCCATCCACTCACGAAGTCTGGATTATTGGCGGCATTATGAGCACTTTCCAAAATTGTTTTTGATTGTAAATCTATGGCGTAAACTCTAATTATATTTGAGGGTTTTGCTTCCATATAAATGTTCACTTCTATTGTACCACCATGGTGCATAGTAAAATTGAATGATGACGCACAACTCTGTTCAGAACGTCGGTTAGCGGGCGTAATAAAGGTAGTACTTTGGTAATTTTTATCGCTCAAGTCAATATTACTGTATTTGCTCTCAACCCAAAATGGCAAGGGGCCACAAATCCAATAATTCCAATCTTGTGTAAACCATTCATTGAAATTTTGCTCAAACGTGTACCTCACACAATGATCACTGACTGCGTGAGACGCGAAAATAAATAATATTAACACTTTGCGAATCATTTCGTTTCGCCACAAGAAACAGTTATGACTGTAGAAACAAAATCTCTTTAATTTATATGTCATATTATATTTTAATCGAATAGATATCTTAGTTATTTATTAGGGTTCTGATAAGATAGAATCTTTAAATGTATAATATGGATTTACCCGATTGCGTCTGTCTGTCTGTGTATGTGTATACTATTTGATGCACCTTAGAACAAAATGTTTACTAACAGCACCTCCTTCAACGTCATTCGAGCGTCAAAACTTCCAGGAAGTGGGCATTTTAATATCAGCAAAAAAAAAAAAAAAACAACTAAATAACACCGGCATAACGTGCTTTCATGGAGGGACCACATAAATAATGAAAAATGTTTTTATTCTATTTTTAGAGATTTGGGATGTGGGAATGTCTTACGAACATACCTAGTCCTTTTAAGTTATACAGGGTGTAACAGAAAAGGTATAGTCATATGGAAGGGTAAGGTACAGACTAACAAACTGAACAACTTCTTCCATGGGCAGCAATTATCAGCTGTCCCATACTAAATTTCAACACCTACTCGACCCAAATGTATCAGCATAATAATTAATCTTTTACGTCTCCACTGCTTGGATGGGGTCTTTGAAGGTTGCATTTTGAATGTCTGTATGCGAGTTCGTCATTTTTAGCGATGGTAGATCCCAACGTGGTACACGGTTGTAAATAAACAAGGTGTAGTCTGCGATTATTTACAATTTAGTAGCTAGACAGTTTTATGTTTTACAAATAAATAGTAAACTATTTATGTATGTTCAGCAATCGGGGATAATAATAGATTGATACTCCAGGTCAAGCAGCGCTTTCCTAGGTCGGTCCGTGGATAAGTGACCATCTACCGAGCCGGTAATTAGCCGTGTATTTACCGAGTTTCCCGGCTGTCATTTGGAGATATTTGACAATCGTTCCAAGAAGCAGTGTTCCGAAAGTCTGATAACCAGTCACTAAGGGGTATCGCATTACCGAGTACTTACTGGGTTGTGGAGGTCAGACAGGCAGTCGCTCCATGTAAAATACTGGTATTAAGCTAAATCTGGCTAAACTGAAGGTCGACTTCAACAAGGATGTGAAAAGGTTAGGTAGATGATGACGATGTTCCGGGAATCCCAGTGTTTCATTTCGTGTTTTAGTGTACTCGTATATCAATTTCTAGAAATGCATGTTGATCGATTTTTTTATCAGAGTACCTATCCTTTTAAACTTGTTTTAAATTAATCAACAGATAAACAAATAATAAATCCACTTAATCGCGATGACTGCACTAACCTGTACAAATCTAAAAGGATTATAATATAATGAGAATAACAATAGGCAATAAAATGGTATCATAATCCAAGTAAATAATTATAAAAGTACCTACCCGTAAGGTACATTAGTTGAGGCATTTTGTTGGCAGCAATTTATTATGATTTCTTTATACAAATATTCACTAATACACATTTTGGTTTATTTCACCCAAAATCATTGCTTTTTCTTTAATTTGCCTTTTTATAATGTGTACAGATAATATCAATACATCTATCGTGAAAATGGTTTTGTGGAGCATAGTTCACCTTCAGTCCAACTTCAAGGCTTGCATCGCTTAGATCTTGTAGCATTTGCTCTATTCCTGTGGCTGTGGGGGGATAAAAGGAGAACATCATCAGCGAAACGCAGATTCATCAACCTTGTTTCACCGACGAAAAGCTCTTTCCCTTTCCATATAAATAATCAGTTAAACTAAAGTTCAGTGTTATCAATAACTAAGGGCTCACATGGAGACACGTCGCGAGCAGCATGACGACACGCGGCGCTTGCACGTTTTTTTTCCGGAGAGGTGACGCATGGAGCGGCCAACGTCATTATCATATGCGCAAACACAAAAATATGGCACTCTACGATGTTGTTCACGAAGATACGGGGCGGGGGACTTCCCAATTGAAAACTAAAATACTTACTTGTGAATTTGAACAAAAATTTGTACGGTAACGTTAAAATTCACAGTAAAGTTCGTCTTTGCATTTCTAACCATTATTTCGTACAGAAATAATACTATTACCTTACTATTGACTGCCACGGACATCTATGGACGTCAAATCGTTAGCGCTTTCAAAAAGTGTTTTTTTCGTTTTGTCGTGAGCACTTTTTGATTTGACGTCCGTAGACGTCCGTGGCGGTCTATAGGCTATAAAGTAAAAGCACATTAACTCATTACGAAAAGAACTTATACCAGTGAATCCAACCATACAAAGGTACTCGAAAACCCAAACCAAGTTATAACGAGATATTAATAAAAACCGGTTCACTGTAAAACGAGAACCCAATTATTTACGAATATGAAATGGTTTTATTGAAACATAATTATCGAGCTCGCTGTTTGATGAGATTTATTGACTTTAACACTATTAATTTTATGTGGAGGTGGGCGTTAACGTGCAATGGGGATCAGTTATGGAGGACTTTACGTGTGGTAATGGGAAAATGATAAGGTAAGTTGGTACGTGTAAATTATGTGATAGGTAAATTATAGCGTAGGTGCTGGGTTCGATTCCCAGGTCGGGCAGTGTCATTGGGTTCTTCCATTAGAATTTTCTCAGTAGCAGCTACGGAGTCTAGATTTGAACTCGGTTGCTGGCAATAGGCTCGTCCTGGGTTACGTTCCCAAGTAAGACAAAGTGTTATTGAGTTTTTCCATCTGGAATTTCGCAGTCGCTGTCACGAAGACTGGATAAGTGCTCAGTTGATGGCAATAAGCTTGTCCTCTAATACACGGGACTTAAACCTTTGGTCGCGTGGAGTGTGACACACCCTATCGCATCCTTAAAGGTTTAGAACTTTTTAAATTCTGAATTTTGAGCGCTGAAAAAGTCCCGTTAGCTTCATAAAAACAAGTGTACTTTATGATCAAGTATCGAGCAAAATCGTGATTTTTTATGTTTTTAGGATTTATTGTATATGATCGGGGTGTCACGCACCCCACATGACCGTTTACGTAACTTTTTAGGCGCGACCAATTAAGGGTTAAATATAACTGACGAAATGTGGGTTTCCTATTAGGTAACGAGGAGGAGGCAACGAGTATGTAAGGACCGTAGCAGGTGGCGTATCTACGCATAACATAACATAACATCACGCCTGTAATCCCCGAAAGGTTAGGCAGAAGTGTACCTAATAGTACACCCACATTTTACCAGTTATATTTAAGGTTTCGTGTAATAGGGGGCTAGCTTATTGCTATCAATCGGGCACAAATCCAGACTCCGTGGCTGCTTTTGAGAAATTCCTGATTGCTTCTCCTAATGTAGGTACGTATGTATGTTAAAAATCGCTTTAGGAACAAGGAACGCCTTAAAAGCGGTTGCAGCTTGTCCAAGAAAAACGCAACATTTGATGTTGTAGGCAACAATGTCATACAACTGTGTCTAAACTGTTTCCGTAATTATTTCGTAACCTTTGATGTACTGCGCAAAAACCCACAATACTAAACTGCTTCAGATTTTCCTCATAAATAAAACTAGAATAGTTCCCACCGCCGTTCTCCGAGGAATATTAATAACAAATACTTTAGTATAGCTTTCATTACTAGACTAGACTCTAGTTATGTCTAGATCTGGTCTGGGAGACCACGCTCTGTAGTTAATGTTTTAATTAACTGAAAACAGTTTTCAGATAATATTTGGTGTCGGGGAAAGGAAAGTTTTGGAGGTATTTTAATGTTTAGATATTATTTGTAATATGTAATATCTTCTTTACATAGTATAAAACGAAGTTAGTCCCGCTGTTTGTACTCTTAGATCTTTTAAACAATTTTGTTCAGCAATAGATAGAGTGATTCAAGGGGAAGGTTTTGTATGTATATGTATAATAATATCATCGACAATGCACCCGTGCGAAGCCGGGGCGGGTCGCTAGTAGTTAATAATATTTGTATGTTTTTTGTAAAGTAATTCAGGTCAGGGTAGAGTCTGTAGTCTAGTTACTGTGTTAGTACCACTGGACATAAAATAGCTAGTTTTTGCCCTCGGGTTCGTTCACGTAGAGGTAGTTCTTTTTTAAAAACAAACGTTGCCCCAGACTAGGAATTTCTCCTGTATCGTGAGTGCGTTTAGATACATACACAAACAGCCAGACCCGGAACAACTACCTGTAGACCAAACAAATATTTTTTCCGCGCGAGGAACCTGCGACACGCAGCGCAGCACCGGCTCGTGCGCTCAAAATATTTAAATACCACGGGATCGTATTACCGGGCTACATGAATCTTATGCACACATGGTCATGGTCCAGCTATGTTTCATGGCTTTCACTTTCCTATTTATTATATTAGTATACGCACACTTGTGACATATAGTATCTCCTGTCTTGACGGAGAAGCGGAGACTTGTCTCTACTAAGATTGGGCGCCATAACCGTAATTCAGTCATATTTGCGCTCCATAATATTAACAAGATCTTGTAATGTCTGAGCTGATATGAGTAAACGTTGGTCTAGTAAGAAGTTAGTAAGTAGCTTTGTTGATATTTAAGTATAAAGGGTGTAACAAGACCCTTAACGAAGCCGAAAGGCACTTGTTCTCCTTGTTATTGCGAATTTCTTTTTTGTTCTAGACCATACCTTGAAACCTTGTAGTTACGGAGTTATTGGGGATCAAAGTTACAACGTTTTCACAATTTTTTTTTAAATACATGTTTTTAATGTAAAAT
The DNA here is from genome assembly GCA_905163415.1 of Noctua fimbriata. Taxonomy (NCBI): domain Eukaryota; kingdom Metazoa; phylum Arthropoda; class Insecta; order Lepidoptera; family Noctuidae; genus Noctua; species Noctua fimbriata. Next base: position 3,979,808 of record LR990927.1, on the reverse strand, counting down.
TTTTAAACACCTCCACGACCCCCGTACTATTCAATCCATCCATTAGCACAATGTTTTGAGTGCGTTACATTCAGTCCTACCGTAAAACGTGATTTTTCACCCAAAAAAAGTCGTTTCCCAGCAATATTTTTTTGCGTACAGTTACTTAGTTTGATGTACATAATGCTTGGTTGACGGCTTCGTGAAGGGTCCGTTAACACCCTGTATAGATAGGAATTATTTTGCAAAAAGCTAGTTTTTAAATACATAGTTCAGCCAGCGTGTTTATGATACAGTGGCTACGCTTATGAACAGTAAACTTACTGCAAAAACCTGCTAGAACTAGGACAATTACTTGCAGATTCGTAGAACGTTCTTTGCAGGAGTTGCATTCACTAAACGTCGCATAGAATAATAGCTATACTTATGTAGTCGAAAGCAAGAAGTAAGGAAGAAGAAGACATGCTGCTCCGAGCACAATAAATTGGATGAGGACAGGAGTATGATGATGTCGTCAAAAACACTTCGCATCAAATGTATATTGAAATGCAATTTCCCAAGTGTTTAAGTACATAAACATAACATCAAGACTGTAGTTTCAGAAGGGTTAGGCAGAGGTGTATATAGTACATCCACATTTCGCCAGTTATGTTTAAGTGCCATGTTATACGGAGTGAGCCTATCGCATTCTATCGCAGTGTTTAAGTACTTACACTACAAGGCTTGTGTTATGGTTCACCCCCAACAAATACCATCTTATCCACCTTACCTTGCATACCCATTTCCTAATAATACAAATGTTTTTCTGCGAATGTTTATCGGTCTGTTGCCGTCATAAAATTTTGCTTTACTTTGTCATTTTGTATATTTTAATAGGTTTTATTATAATTGTCTCTTTTATTTTTTGTAATTGATTGTAAGGATAACCGTTGTAATTATATAAATAAAATATATAAATAAATTATACATAAATAATAAATGAATGACGCCGTAGCCGCTGATCTGAAATTTCATAAAAGACACTCGGTAGACAATGACTTTGGTCAGGATAAAAGATACTTTTCCTCGCGGCAGTAAGTTCTCGCGGACTCTACATGCAAACGAAGCCACAGGACAAGACTAGTTTGGTTAACCACTTAAACCGGTTTTAAATTTCTAAATCCTAAAATCAATCAGTTAAACGGTAATGTTTTAATAATAATAAATGATTATTTTTAATAATATAATCGCTCACTGCATCCGTTTCCTTGAACTGTACTGAAAGGATAAAACCAACGCTCCAGTCTAATACTACTTTTTTATATTAAAAAATATTCTAGCTAGTGTAAGAGAATATTATATTCCTGTGCAAATAGTTCTTAGTAAGTACAAATCTGAGATTTTAATCTGCTTTAATATCTCTATCGAGTTGAAGCAGACACTGAAATAAATTAAAAGAGGGTGATTATAAGATTCGTTCGAATTACAAATACAAAAATAGTTTATTGTCACAATTAGCATAATCAGTATATTTCAACGTGTTTTGAGCCTTCTCTTGGGCAATACAGTGCCTGTATTAGGAGGCTCCGGCTCCCATATCATTGCCGTATACGATTTGGGTATATAATTATGTTGTGGTGTGTTTAGTGTATGGTGTGATGTGTATAGTGTATGGTGTGGTGTGTACAGTGCATGGTGTGGTGTGTATAGGGTATGGTGTGGTTATGGTGTAGTATGTACTCGTAGTGCGGCGATATGTATGGATCGTAGTGAGGCATGTGTGGTGTAGTGTGTGTGAAGAGGTGTGTGGTGTAGTGTGATGTGCGTGGTGTGAGGCATGTGGTGCTAAAGGTTCGTTTTTCATATTTTTTATACTTTGCCCCACACTAGGAATTTCTCCTGTATCGTGGGTGCGTTTACAAACATTTAAACTCACATACACAAACAGCCAGACCCGGAACAACTATCTGTAGGCCATAAAAATATTTGTTCCGTGCGGGGATCGATCCCGCGACACGCTGCGCAGCAGCCAATCGCTTAGCCACTGCGCAAAACGTGCCGTCCATAAAAGTGATCCATCATCATTTCCCTGCCTCTATCTCAATTTATTTGGGGTCGGCGCATCATGTCTTCTTCCATACTTCTCTATCACCCGTCATCTCATCAGACATCTTTTTTTTACCATATTATCCTTCATACAGTTCATCCATCATTTGGTCTTCCTCTACTCTTATACCCATACACACTCATACTGAATACTTTTCTCTCGAAATTTTCCTTTTTTAAAGGACAATGGGAAATGAATGTATGGAGTCTGGGCCCACCCTTCAATAGTAACATCTGATATACCGTTGGATAGGGCTTTTTAAGTGGAACATTAGTTACTAATATAACTATGGTCAAATGTTAGTACTTTCGGAGATACGACATCTTAAAGTCGTCTCAGTCTAACATATTCTTTATGGATACTTATAAGGTAAAATAGTAATAATAAGTACACTTTAAAACAAAAGAGATTTATTATTCGTCTTGGACATCAACGACAATTACATCATTTAAAAAACCCGCGGGGGCCACGAATGGTTGATGTCTCCCAACTCCTAGGTACCAAATCAAAGAAATAGTGTGAGCGCAACTTCCTACAGTTCGCCGTCCGGTCAAGCAAGAGCAATAATATTGTGATATCGCGTTTCTTCCAACTTGGTTTCGATCAATTAATATATAGCAATAGTATATTCGTGCTCTTACGTGGCGTGACTGTATCCTACCACGCAGCAACCACACATTCTCTGCTGGTATATTATATTCTATTAAATCATGTAAATCGTTTTGTCTGTATATTTCTATAACGTATAAACCGTCTCGAAGATGTTCACTGCAATATGACTTTGCTAACTTCATGTGGTAGGAACCCAAAGCAAGAAACATGATGTCGTCTTCTGTTAATTGGGGAAAATCCCGAACTTCTAGATTTGCATCCATTCGTTCAAAATTGACTCTGCGTCTGTTCAAATTATTCCCTTCCACGTAGTTATATAAAAGGTTGTCGACTTCGAGCCTTTGGTTTATCAAATTCAGAAAAACATTGGCTTCTCTGTGGTCTTCTATAGGCATATGAAAATGATTTATAATTGAAGATGCAATTTTAAAATCAGTAATCATATTGTGTACGGTTTTATTAAAATAACTTTGGCGCAGAAGCTTAAAATCACGCTTGAAGCGACCATTGACAACTTCTACCACCCAACGGCATATAGTCACCAACCGCGATTTATTAGCTTGGATGGTGGTTAGTTGAGTTGCCCGTAGATCTTTGGATGGTGGCATATGCGTTTCATAACCACATGATTGTAGGTCTCCTATACAGTCCCGAAAGCCTCTGTCCAATATGAAGACATCATTCTCTTCTAAAAACCAATGTAACGGATGATCCACTTTTTTCACGGCATTGCTCATAATTGTAGCGTCCGATTCGGTTGCTGCATACGGTCCCCAAACATCCAAAATGTATCCATCTGTGCTGACAATGATGAAGGGCTTTAAAAGATTTTTGAATTTATGTAAACTATATGATTGCCTTTGGAAGAGGAAGTTAGAACTCTTCTGTATGTAGATATATGTTCCGTCACATATTAGGATAGCCTTTGTATTTTGTTCATTACCGAATATTCCCCTTGGAAGCAATAAGTTTCTCTGTATCACATCATTTCTTGAAATATAGTCCATGCCTAGGTGTTGGGAAACATACTCGTTTGAAAGACATTCCCGTGCAATCTTCAACAATTTTTCGAGTGTGCGTCGTGTCATAGCGAAAAGAGTTGCCAACCTTTCGTTTGGTTCTCCCGTTCTCAGCTTACATAAATATATACCTAAGGCTGTTTTTGGCCGATTGCATCTTTCAACCAATGATGGAGTCTGTTCTAAAATCAATTGAAATTGATTTCTATCACGGCCAGTCCAAAAATGCATTTCATCATTATTTAGACCATTTGCATTTTCAAAGTCTAATCTATGTGGCCGCCGGGCAGCTCTTATTAGAGTATCACAAAGTGCTGTCATTTGATCTGCATCAAAATCATGGGAAACATTACAAAAATCCAATAAAGTATCCCAATCATTTCCTCGAAGATGATGTTGGCAAATACGCCCGTATGTTCAGGTACGTACAGTTTATATTCGCAAAGTAAAAATGTTTTTATCGTCTCTGGAATACGATGACGGTCTCCATTAAAACAATTATTGAATATACAATGTCTAGCAGTATTTGGTGCTCTAAAATATTGATTCATATGTATGACAGAGTCTGGCTCAGCGGCGGGTTCTATCTGAACGGCAGGTTCCGGCTGAATGGCAGGTTCCGGCTGAATGGCAGGTTCCGGCTGAACGGCAGGAGCTGGCTGAATGGCAGGTTCCGGCTGAACGGCAGGAGCTGGCTGAGCGGCAAGCTCAACATGGATTCTCTGCCAACATCGATGACATACAGCTCGCGTATTGTTGAATTCAACCTGAAAGTATAAAAGCTACCTGTACGTTCTGTATCGATATATTATGGTCTTAATGAGAGTACACGTTTTGTTAGTCATGATGGACTTGTGGTTACGGGCCTGGGCCTTAAATTCTACTTTGCGTCTCGTCAAATATTCTCTCTATTATTGTCTATAGTTGAGCCAATATAAACGTGCGAACTGAGGCATAAATCATTTTTATCAGATCTCTCGCTCACACTTATAGGTATATCTATATATATATATATAAATGTATAGGTAGAAACCTTATTACTAACCTCTAATAATGCATTTTGTTGTACAAGTCTTGCAACCTCAGGTCGTATTTGCGGAAGATCTTCAGTCAAAATATGACGCTGATATCTATTGTGATATAATCCACGTCTGCACACAACACAGTTACGATGTTGTTCCATTTTCCACAATTCCAATCGATATGCAGTTGAGTAGTCCGTTAAACAAAGCTGGGGTCAACAATAAAAACCACAACAATCAGTGTCCAAGGAATAGCCGGGTCAAAAAGTACATAAAACAGATAACGATCGTTCAACGCAAAACACAAAACACTCTAGGGACGACTAGCGCTAGCGCGTCACTGGCCGTTGGTCGCCATTTGCAAATGCGCCTGGGCAAACGGCGGGCGGAGCGGGTAGGGTGGGGGGCGCAGGTAAGGAGCAAGAGCAAGCAGAAAGGTGCCGTCCGTTTTGAGTCTGGGCATAGTAAAGTTTATCTTATAACGAAGTAAACTACGATCACTTTTATGGCAGTATAATAAGTAGTATAACTCCGAAAGTACTGACTTTTGACCTTAGTCGTAATAATAAGTTTTATTCTACATAAACATACCTATTCATTTATGAGTGTCTTATTCCTATTGAGAGGTGGGCCCATCATTACTCATTCTCCTTTATAAAAGTGATTATTTTGTCAAAATTAAATCAGCCACTGATGTTATCAATATTTATTTTGTACAAACATGAGTGAACGGATATATAATACATATAGTACTTATACACACAGGTCTTATTAATAAATGAAAAGTAGTTACATGTTTTGCCTGTTAGGCATGGCTTACAATGTTTTTGACTTAAACCTTAATATGGTGGGTGCTTTAAATTAACATTAAATTTTAAAAGAGTTCATAACCTCATAATATTAAATCTCAAGTAACTAATTCAATTACACACGATGTAACTGGATGTTCTGAAACATGCATAATTCATGCATTCCTTTTTGATCGTATAGAAATCGTCTAAAGTCATGTCATCATCTGCCTACTCTTTTCCCAACTATTTGGGGTCCACCTCTAACCGGATGCAGCTGAATACCAGTATTTTACATGGAGCGACTGACTATCTGACTTCCACAACTCAGTTAGTACTGGGTAATATGATACCCCTTGGTAAGACTGGTTGTCAGACTTTCAGGCAACGACCTGTCAAAGATGTACAAATGAAAGCTGGGACCAACGGCTTAAAGTGCTTTCCGAGACACGGAGTAAACTCGGTACCTTATAGCTGTAATAATTAGGTGGTCACCCATCCACGTATCAACATAGGCAAGCACGGCTTAACCTAAAGATCGACCCGAGCGGCTGTTATTATGTAACCATTCATGTACCTATTGAAAATCCTTGGTAAAAAGGATGTATCATGATGTTTCTTACACCATGTATTGTTATTAAGAAATTTATGAAGTTACCATGTTATGAACACAGAGCCTGTTCACTGGCTCTCTCCTTTACTCAAGACGTTTATTAGTCCAGTGCGAATCGTGGAGGTTTCTTTGATGCTTCTGATTAGTTCCTTTGATCTTCAAGCTGTGAAATTTTAACAGACGTTCAAGTTTCTTATGAAAGTTAAAGTTAGTTGCAGTGGAAGAATCTGTGGAGGTTATATTTAGATTTCAAGCACAAGCGGACTGTCTTTTATTTGAGATTTATTCTTGTTTGTGATTCATTAAGCTTTGTTTTGAGAAAAATTGTTAGTTTGCCTGCCTCGTTGATCTAGTGGTCGCAAGCACGACTGTTGAGCATGAGGTCCTGGGTTCGATTCCCGGGTCGGGCAAATTGTTATTAGGTTATCCATCAGGAATTTCTGGATAGAAAGATAGAAGTGATTTTCATCAGATCATTTGTAAATGATCTGATGAAAATCACTTCAGCCTGTAGGCTGTCATAATGTATTAACGACAATAAACAGGCATAACATAACATACTATCATGTCTGTTATCTCCAAAAGCTTAGACAGAGGTGTACTTAATGATACACCCATATTTTGCCAATTATGTTTAGTCCTAATTGGTTGCTGCTGAAAAATTCCTGATGGAAAATCCCAATAACACCATGCCCGACCTGGAAATCGAACCTAGGATCTTATGCTCAGCAGTCACACTTGCGGGTACTAGATCAATGACCCACACAAACTACAGTACTTAATGTTTTGCAGTTAAAACAACTTTAATTTTTCCGAAAATTAAAACGACATTGTTTTTTTTTTAATATTTTCTATTTCATCAGCCTCCCTAGTTGCAATAATATTCCCAATTCTCATCAAAGCATTCTTCCTCTGAAGTGAGACTAACTCGCAGATAACCGACGCTAACCGGTTCCTTGCGGAGTGCAGTATTTGTCAACGTCTGGCTTCAAATAGCTCACATTAACATCCGCTACTGAGTCGTTGTGACGATTGTTGAGAGATACTGGTTGGTGGGATGGCGAGCGGTTGTTTGTTTTTTTTTACCCGACGTCATCATCATCACCTGCTTAGCCTTTTCCCAACTATGTAGGGATCGGCTTCCAGTCTAACCGGATGCAGCTGAATACCAGTATTTTACATAGAGCGACTGCCTATCTGGCCTCCACAACCCAGTTAGTACTGGGTAATACGATTACCCCTTGGTAAGACTGGTTTTCAGACTATTTGGGCAACTGACTACCTAACTACTGTCAAAGATCTATAAATGACACCCGGGACCAATGGCTTACCGTGTTTTCCGAGGCACGGAGGAAACTGGGTATGTAATGGGTGGTCACCCATCCACAGACCAACTTAGGCAAGAACGGCTTAACCTAAAGATCGACCCGAGTGGCTGTTATTATTTAGCCACGAGCTCCTACTTTTTTTTACCCAAAGTCGGGTCCAAAAAGATCCCTTAGTGCCTAAAAACCCGCATTTTTCAAACAATGTGTCCTGCCAACAATAATCTACGGTGCCGAGACATGACGCTCACAAAGGAGACTGTTCACCGAGTATGAGCGGCACAAAGGGCCATGGAGCGAGCCATGCTCGTCATAACCCTCATAGATCGAGTGCGTAACACCCAAATCCGCCATCGGACGAAAGTCTACGACATCGGGGATCGGGCGGTGATTGGCTTCAAGTGGACCTGGGCAGTACATCTGGCTAGACGCGGAGATGGTCGATGGTGCAAGGCTTTGACCGAGTGGTGGCTTTAAGGTTAGGCCAAAGAAACCAGGGCCGTCCTAAAGCTCGTTGGATCTACAATATCGTCAAAGTCGCGGGAAACACCTGGATAAGGGACGCGTAGAACCGGGAAGTGTGGCAGAAGAAAAGGGAGGCCTACACCCAGTAGTGGGTCATACCGGGCTGATATGATGACCCAAGGTCGGCAAGGAAGAAAGAGGAAGAGTTATGGCTTTCGTGACCGCCCTGCGTTTTTCTTGATGCTTTCTGCAAAAAGACGAAACTGGAGGATCGTGTTGTTTAATGTATGAAAGTGAGAGTATGTAAGGATCGGAGGCGTGAGTTTATGTATGTATGTGTAAACATAAATAATTAAATCAGTTAAGGTCAACGGCGGCGTATTGATTTCTGTACAGTTTCTAATGTGGTTACAAATGGTTAACTTTGCGCAACCTTTTTGAAATTCGTTCCTTGTCTTTTTTAAATATTGTAAATTTTAGATTCTGGCTTATTAACAAGACCTAAACAATCTAAATTTTGTCATGAACTTTAACTAGTTGCGATTTTTGTTCAGTTTATTAACCCAACAAAAATCGCAAGATTTAAAGGTTATGACAAAATGACTACTCAATCAACTAGTCTGTGTGTCCCTATTCTGTATAATGTGCGTAGCAGCGCGTTACATCGTCGTGATCCCATCGAAATGATTGCCTCCTTATATAGAATTATGTGTTTGTGATGTCCTACTCTTTTTGTTTCAACCACTTCGCGTTTGATTCGCACATTCGCCCTGATTTAAGTGTTTGGAATTGCTTTTAATGAGTTTAACCTTCGTAGTTTTTGGGGAGGAAAAGATATAGTTGGTAGAGTGGTGTATTTATTGATTGTTTTGGTGTGTTATGGCAGTTTCCGGGTTCAATATTGATTAACATTGGTCATATATTTTTATTCAGGCATGCACTTTACTTGGTGTAGTTTATTTCATCACCACTGTTCTCAAAACGGTGAAGGAAAACATTTTGAGGTAACCGGCATGTCCTCGAACCAAAAATTCGAAGACCTGTGAATTATAGTCCACTCCTTGACTCACAGACAAGACGCCTGTGTCCCAGACGTGGGGATATTATAAGCTAATTATGCATATTCTTTACTGTGTACTAAAATTGAACAAACATTACAACAATGTTACCTCATTTTTATTGAGCCAAATGTTCTTAAATCGCCATTACTAATAGTTGAGTTGAATGCAAATAATACGATCCTAATAAAGAGCATGAAAGCTTTACTTTAATTCAAGCTGCAGTTTCTTTTAACACAGCCATTTGAACTTGCGACTACGGATATACTCGAGATAATAAAATGCAACTAAAATAAGGAATACAACCAAACAGAATCTCATTATAATCCTAACTTCTTTGTTACTTTCTTTACTCGAATCAGTGGTGAATGGAAATAAAGAAAATAAATTATAGCACAAAGAAAAAAAAAAGAATTCCTTTTCCTAACTTACTTATGAGATAAAACCTCTATCGCATTTCGGCAGGCCTTAATACCAATTCAGACCAAAAAAAGAAAAGGAAAACGTTCTTATTATCCTAAAAAACGAGTTTGTTGTTTTACTACGCGATAATGTGGGGTAGATTAGCAAGAAAAACTGAATTTTTGTGGCCCTTTTTATAGGCGTCATAAAAAACAACGATTTAATTTAGAACTTAGTTTCGCTTGGGCGTTAATTCCGGCTTTTCGAATCAATGCTCGCGTTCCAATCCGAGTTATACTTTTCAACTTTAACGGGAAACTTTTACCTCGTAAAAATGGAGTAGTTTTATGCGCCAGTAAACTAGCACATAGGGGCTTTATTTTTATTCAAGTTATTTTGAACGGAAAATGGAATAAAATGGGCAGGTGATTAGGTGGAAAGTGCAGTTTGATTTTTGAATAGTAAGCTACTTGTGTTAAGTTAACCAGAACGAAAATCCGAGTGACTATTAAAATCATCATCATCATTTCAGCCGAAAGACGTCCACTGCTGGACATAGGCCTGCCCCAAGTGTCGCCACATTGACCGGTCCCGTGCGACTCGCATCCAGCGGCAACCTTCACCAGGTCATCGGTCCACCTAGTGGGAGGCCTTCCAACGCAGCGTCTTCCGGTTCGCGGTCGCCACTCCAGAACTTTTCGGCCCCATCGGCCATCCGTTCTGCGAGCAATGTGCCCTGCCCACTGCCACTTCAGTTTGGCTATTCTTCGGGCTACGTCGGTTACCTTGGTTCTCTTGCGGATGTCCTCATTTCTGATTCGATCACGCAAGGAAACTCCGAGCATAGCTCTCTCCATTGCCCTTTGGGTGACTTTAAGCCTATTAAAATGAGAATAGAATTTACTCACTGGCCCACATTTTAAGAGAGCAGCGGTGGCCCAGTGGTGGCAGCCCCGACTTACAAACAGTGAGTCGTGGGTTCAAACCAAGGCAAGACGCATTACTTTGTGTAATTTATTTCATCACTACTGTTCTCTAAACGGTGAAGGAAAACATCGTGAGGCATGTCCCAGAACCAAAAAAAAAGTCTAAGAAATATGACATCTACCAACCCGCACTGGGCCCGCGTGGTAGCTTAATAGCCCATTCCCTCTCATAGAGAGGAGGCCGTTTGTCCCAGCAGTGGGAAAATTATAGGCTGGTTATGCTTATGCCACATTTTAAACGGCTTTTATTTTATAAAGCTGTTTTCTTGTAGGATTACCAAGGCTTTTTTGACCATTGCAAATCATGCTTAATTGCTCATGTGCGATTTATATGCCGTCGAAGACTTTATTGTTGTACTTTCACCGTCATCTTCGGCCTAGCCTTTTCCCAACTATGTTCGGGTAATGGACCAGTCTTACTAGATACAGCTGTACCAGAATTTCACATCAAGCGAATACTTACCTGACCCCCATAAAATAGTTCATGGTAGATTGCTTTGAAAATTCACAAACACAAATAGCCAGATTCGGAACTACCTGTAAGCCATACAAATATATGTTCCGTGCGGAAATCGAACCCGCGATACACAGCGCAGTAAAACTCAAAGGAACGTCTACGTCATCAACGTCAAATTAAACGTGTTTGATAAAGACGTTTTTACATTACATTACAGTAATGTAATGTAATTTAATTAATGTAATGAAAAGAATGTCATGTTATGAAAGTATGTAATGTTATTAAATGGATGTAATGTAATTAATATAATGATATGAATGAATGTAATGTTAATAATGTAATGATCCTAATGTAATTCTCACAATGTAATGTTAATAATGTAATGCTATGAATGAAAGTTATAGAATTAATTTAATGTTGCTAATGACAATGATGTGATTGTGTGTGTGATGTGATTTAATGTTGATTCTAATATGATTTGTTACATTTACGATGAATTAAGTTATTATGTACTATGTATTTATGGTAGAATTAAAGGTTTTTTATTTTATTTTTTTAATAGATTTTACAAAATATCTGGTAGCTACAAAAGTTAATCAGGTACCTCCAAACAAACTCGCGTGCTACATCTCGCTACATTCTATTTTACATGTCGAGTTATCTTATCATGATTCTCCATCTACCTCCAATTTCACAGCATATTTCACGTGCATGCTTGAGCCTGATAGATAAGGTTTCGTCTCCCCTACTTTCTCATCTTTTCATTTACACCTACGATATATTACCGCCATTTATCACAGATCATCAAAAGCAGGAAGCTGAAAACGGAGTAGCGTATGTTATGACTTATGAGACAAGTCGCGGGATATAGAGAAAAGGTGACAGCAGAGATGTCGGTTATGATATGGAAACTTGTTATTCTAATAATTTTGAACAGAACCCATGATAGACTACTCTGAGAACAAGAACTAACTATTGAAGTTTGTCTCGTCGCTTAATTATGTGATGGCAATCGAGATTAAATTATATCTTCGAGATATTTATATCTCGTAAATATAGCTTATTGTACTGTAGTTCATGTCAAACTTTACTGAAGTAACCGAACGGAATCAGTGAACTCATTGCACTCATGGCACGGAGGAAACTCGAGAGGTAATGGGTGGTCACCCATCCAAGGACCAACCTAGGCAAGCTCGACTTAACCTGAAGATCGTCCCAAATAGCCGGTATTAATAGCTGGCATAAACCAGATTCCAACCACTTTCAAGAGCTGTCAGCTTGTCATTCTATGGGTCGTTTAGATGTACACGTCGTGTTCAGTTTTAATGATGAAATTCACTCTGCATAATAACACCTCATATTAGTTGGGTTAAATAACTTTTAAAATAAAGTGCTAATCTACAAAAAAAATCCTCAATCCCCCAGTTATTCTTTAACAGCAGAAGCCAAAGTTCAGACAGTTCTAGTACTCAACACGTTTTTGTTCGCGTGCCTAGATTCATCTGAACAAGCTCTTAAAGTCTTCCGGCTGGATGGTACTGTTCACAAGTACACTTAGCTTACTACTATCTGCTAGCAACCTGTTACAGCAAGTTATTGATCTTTAAATCCAACAAGTTACTACTTCACATTGCTTTGTGGTTCATGGGCTAGTGTTTAATTCCACTAGAGACTTCAAACTAGGCAAATAAGGTGAAGTTCGGATGGGGATAGTTTTCTTTTAAAGTTGTACGTGGTTTTATCAAAGAAGACAGTGGAAATGAAACTGCTGTTCGGCTCTGTGGCAAAATTGATTTTTTTCGGAAGACAATGTTTAAGGGGGACGAAAAAATGATGAACACTTTAGTAGGTACAGGTACTAGCACATCAAGCTACGTGAAACTGTCAAATTTTCCCAATCAACTTTGAACCTAATCACATCATCATCCACAGCCCGAATTCACCCACTGCTGGGTATAGGCCTCTCTTTTCTCGTGCCAATCCCCACTGTCCTGTGCCAGCCTCATCCAGGTTTTTCCCCCGATGGCAACTATGTCGTCTGCCCATCTCGCCGCCGGACGACCCACGTTTCTTTTGCCAGTTCTTGGACGCCATTCGGTGACAGCCTTAGTCCACCTGTTATCACTGCGCCTTGCTAGGTGTCCTGCCCAACTCCATTTGAGTTCCGTAACGCGATTTCCAATATCGAAAACCTTTGAACCTAATGCTTTAGCAATAAAGTTGAAAATCTGGTAAAGATTGTAGTACCTTGATGTGCTGGCATCTGTACATTATATCTACATCATAATGATTAGAATGATATGCAAACAAAAACTACATGTAACCTGTATTATTTAGGTACGTTGAATTGGAAAAATAATGTACCTATAAGAAACATTAAAAAAAAATACTGGTAAAAAGGAAAGTGCAAAAGGCTGGCGGCATCATTGCCACGTTGTATAACTATGATGATAAACCTGTAACTTATAAATAACCTGTGGATTCCGATGAGTATTACTTTCCTTAAAAAGTGAAATGACTTATTGAATAATTAAAGAAAAACTAAATTACCTAAAACAAGTGAATTAACTAAATATAAGTTGAATAGACTCGGTTGGGACTTTATAATGAAACTAGTGGACTGTATATTAATAGGTGTAATACCACAATTAACAAATAGTGCAACGTGTGAAGACCGTACAAAAAAATGCCCGAAGTGGCCGACGTCTGTGAGCTCACTGTGTGGTAGGGCGCGCAGCTGCGCTCGCGCAGCCGGGTTCGGTACCCCGAGCCCCGCGCCCTCCCCGCAGTAATCAACGCATAAGTGAGGCGCCAACAAAGTACAAACAATAAAGCAATAGAACGTTTACGTGTCAAAGTACATCTCCATATCGCTTTCATCCGGAAAAGTACCCAAATCGCTCCTGTTTACATTATTTTTCCTGTTATCTTTACTGAAATACAGAAAGCACTCTTTTAATGTCAGAAAGAGAAAGAGAACGAAAAAGTATTTATTAGACTCACACAGGACAATACCAATAAATGGTAAAATTAATAATAACACAAAATTATATTTTTATATAATTTTGTTTTATTGTTAATTTAACCATTAAATAAACAAAAAAAGATAAAAAAAATGAAATTGGTCTTATACGAGGTCAAAAGTTTCGGCAGACACATACATAACACACACAGATTTATACATAATAAACTCACGCTTTGTTCCCATGGGGGTAGTCAGAAACTGCAGAACGCTACCTGCTACGATCCTTACATACTCCCTTCACCTCAACGACATTCATACATCTGGTCATACACGCACGCCGGTTGCGAATACTACGCACCGACCTTTCTGAAGAACCTGAACTATAAGGTCAGTGTATGTTCTTCTAGGGCGTCCCACAAAAATACTCAATATTATTAATTTTTCTTACATTACATTATTTACATTTTAAATATTTTTTTTTAACAAAACTATGTATAATTATGTAAACATCATTAACAAAAAAAAAACATAATGGTAACCCACCGGTATCGGGAACGGGTTTCAAACTACCGGCCGTCAAGGCTCCAGAGAAAAGAACCTCCTAAAAATAGGAGCCGAGTCTAGGAGTACCATTTTCTGATCCAGCTGCCAAACGAGAGCCTCCTCAGGTATTTGGCTGAGGCTGTTGGCAATTAAGCCATTGACGGAACACAATATTATTATTATAACTGAACATGCAAGTAATTCCCCTGTGGTCAGCCAATAGCAGATATATTATCGCAAACTGATTGGCGAATAATAATTAATTAATTACGACTACATTACTACTAATAGCCTTGTTATTGTGCTTTCCGATCACTGAGTCGCAAACGTCTTGATGACCGTTCAACGATTTGAATTGAACAATGCCCACCAAATTAAAGACCTAATTGATGTTGTAACCGAAGCAAAGTTAAAGAAGATTCACTCTTTTCTTCTTGGGACATAAATAAAGAATATTCCTTTATTCATCTTTTCTCTCATAATTTACATTTTTTTTTTCCATATTATTATGGGAATGCATAAAAAATTACTAGTCCGCCATGTTTTGGGGTCCGCCATATTGGATTTAGAATGACGTCACTTAGCTAACAATGCGTCGTAATTGAAACTAAACATGTATTCAAAATTTCAGCTCAATCGGAAACCGGGAATTTAATCAAAAGATATTTCTACATAGTTAGTTAGTTACAGGTGAAACTAATAAAAAAGTGTTATAAAGGGGTGAGCAGCAACTAAGAAAATTCAAAGCAAAAGCTTTTTTTGTCACAACGAGCCTACTAAGACAAAAAATAACAAGCAAAGGCAAATAGTGGTTGAAATGCATTTGCCATTTACATACCACCCACTCACCTCTTTTCCTCCATACATGAGTACCAGAACTCTTGACTACAAGTAGGTAAGTATACATACCGTAACACTCGGTGTCTCCCAGGCAAGCTAAATCTCTTGTAATAAATGACGCAAGTTTTAATTGTTCGCTCGAAGGAATGGTCGCTTCTGTTGCAGCACTGTCCCATGATTTGTTCGACGATTTGTTGGACTAAATGTTTGTGCAATTATTTGACAGTTTGCGTTATATATTTGTCATGCGTGATGATGTAAGGAATAAATTACGGTATGGGGTTTTTTTACAAGGAAGGGTTATAATTTTAGCAGTCATGTATGTATTTACGTATGTTCCTCTGTAGCGCCTGAACTATTCATCCGATTTTGATGAATAAGCTGTCAATTGATTCGTTATTATGGCCCAGGTAACTTAGGCTACATTTTTACCGACTTCAACCATATACGAAGTCACTTTTACCTTGTAAACCCCAATTTAATTAGAGCGTGATTTTTCAGTAGTCGGGCTTTTTAGTTGTAGTATACCACTCAAATTCTTGTTTTCATGCGGGACTGTTTTATGTCAGTGCCTATTTAAATTTTTGTATGGAGTGATTTGCATGGACAAATAAGTTGATGGGAAAGTAACAATATCATTATCATAACCTCGAAAAAGAGAGAAATATCCAAGTTTTGAAAATTAATGATAGACAAAGGTTTTTTTTCACTTCATTATTTTAATGTAGTGAAAAAAAAACTGAAGTGGCTACAAGTACCAGAGTTTTCTGAACTTAGTAATGAGTGTAGAAAAACTACGAAATACTTAGAAACACGTAAGAAATACTCACAATTACTGTAGCTTTTGGGAGCAGCGATGGCCCAGTGGTGGCGGCCCCGACTTACGAGCAGTAAGTCGTGTTCGAACCCAGGCAGGCGCATTACTTTGTGTAATTTATTTCATTACCACTGCTCTCAAAACGGTGAAGGAAAACATCGTGAGGAAACCGGCATGTCCTAGAACCAAAAATTCGAAGACATGTGACATCTACCAACCCGCACCGGGCCTGCGTGGTGGATTATAGCCCATTCCCTCTCATAGAGAGGAGGCCTGGGTCCCAGCAGTGGGAACATTATAGGCTGATTATGTCTGTAGCTTTACGATAACAGTAATGAGCAAAAATACACCAAACATTATGACGACATTTTCCTTCGTAGGTAATTACATATCAACTTGCAACACCATTCAAAATGCAAACCAGAAAATCCCATTGAATCCTGAAAAAATATCGACAAAATAATAAAATCCGCCTACAAACTGATGCAGGAAATTCTTTTCTAGCAAAAATATAGTAGGCAAAGCTTCCGTTGGCTCCAAGATGGGACTAATTTATTTAATGAGCGAAGCCACCCGCTCCAACTCGAGTAGGGATTTAGACTACGAAACTTTATTTTGTGATGTAAAGTTTTATGTTAATAATTCTTGTTTTATATTGTGAAAACAGCAATTACCTGCTGACGGGGATTTATGTTTGGGAAATTAAATTTTTCGAGGTTAGAGGATACAATTGATGTGTGTCATTTTTCGCGTGGAATGTTTTGAAAATAATATTTTTTCGGTGTGATTTATAGTGGGATGAAAAACATTTTGGTATAAACAGTAATTATTTAGCTAAACGTTTTAGCAAGTGGAGTAAAAAGTAAATATTTTTATTTTATTTTGTTGAGTAGGTAATAAATAGTCCTTATCATAATTTTGAAGAAACTTATGCCCATTTTAACGTACACTAGACACCTAAAGAAATGCCTAAATTAAAGTGCTCTGTTGGATGTTGAACGTTTAACTCCACACCAGAAATTGAAAAGAACATACGCCTAAAGAACATACGCATATTTAGGTCTTCCAATGATATTTAGGCTATCGTTTAGGTGTTTTCTAGTGTTCAAGAAAATGATCATTGCTCTTTACTGGCCATAATTATGTTTACAGGTACATGCAAAGTCAATGGCCTGAATACAAGCACTGTGCAATACTTAGTCGACTATCGATTACACAACATAAAATCACGCCTGTAATCTCCGAAAGGTTTGGCAGAGTTTACCTAATAGTACACCCACATTTCGCTATTAATTACTCAGTTAGAAGCAAATTAAAATAACACAATCATCATCTGCCTAGCCTTTTCCTAACTATGTTAGGGTCGGCTTCCAGTCTAACCGAACGCAGCTGAATACCAGTTTTTACTTGGAGCGACTGCCTATCTGACCTACACAACCCAGTTAGTACTAGGTAATACAATACCCCTTGGTAACATATGTTGTCAGACTTTTTGGGCCACTGACAACTCTACAAATGACAGCCGGGACCAACGGCTTAACGTGCTTTCCGAGGCACGGAGGAAACTCGGTATGTAATGGGTGGTCACCCATCCACAGACCGACCTAGGCAAGCACGGCTTAACCTAAAGATCGATTCGAGCGACTGTTATTATTTAGCCACGAGCTCCTCAAATTAAAACAACACCAACCTCCATAAAATAAGATCTATTAATAACATCGCTTATAACTGAGTACACACTCATTGCACTCTTAATTGTAAAATAATCTAGCTCTCTTCGCTGCTATAAATCCGAGAGTGCTCAGATTAATGAGGCGAGATAAAGGGGAGGAGGTATCCAGAAAATGGCCGCCACCGCCTTTGTCTGTTGTTAAAACGATGTACTTGTGTGGGAGGGTTTTTAACGTGTTCGTTAGAAGTATTTTTGGAGTTGCTACTACTATGATAATCTTGTCTTGTGCGAAAAGAATAAGTTTTTGTTGATGGACGTTGCAAAAGGTGCCAACGGACTGGACTATCGCGTCATCGAGTATAATTCTACTGTAAAAGAATAAATTCCAAAAAAACTAGAGTAGAAATTCTTCAACCAACAGACATAAAGGGAAAATAGCCGAAAGGCACTTGTTCTCCCCGTCTTTGCGAGGATTTTTTTTGTTCTAGACCATACCAGGGAACCTTCCAGTTACGGAGATATTGGGGGTCAAAGTTCCAACTTTTTCACAAGTTTTTTTTAAATACATGTTTTTACTTTACACACCTCCACGACCCCCGTACTATTCAATCCATCCATCAGCATAATGCTTTGAGTGCTTTCCATCGATTCCTACCTTAAAACGAGATTTTTCACCCCAAAAAAAAGTCGATTCCCAGCAATATTTTTTGCGTAAAGTTACTTAGTTTGATGTACAGAATGCTTTGTGGACGGCTATGTGAACGGTCTGTTTACACCCTGTATATCGTGTCTATTGGTTTAAGAATAATAATTGTCCATTATTTCTCATCTCATCCAAAATCTTACGTTTCTTTGTAAAGTATCTACAAAACATTATATTTTGTTCTCCTAGTCGTTAAGGGACCGTCACGAAGCTACTACTTATGCTGTAGGGGTGGCAAAGCTCAACCTAATTTGCACGCGGGAATCATTGAAAATACAAGAAGAAACATAGTCTCCAAGCTTACCAATATGTAGCTAAGTAACAGAACCACAGTAAAATTTATTCGTATCCTAATCGTATAATTTGCTCGCTCACCGGAACACGTACTGCATCACCACAGGCCTTACAAATTCCATACATGAGGCCATACAGTCTCATACAAGGCTTACATATTCTATACTTGAGGCCGTTGCTAATAGTCCATTAAGTTGCCACGGCACGCGATGCCGCAGATCGGTTTGTGTTCATATTTATTGTTGGCGACGAAGGATTGGGGCTGCGCAACCAGCTGGTTGAATTAGTTAGCTACATATGAATAGAAATGAGTCGCACGGGACCGGTCAATGTGGCGACACTTGGGAGAGGCCTATGTACAGCAGTGGACGTCTTTCGGCTGAAATGATGATGATGATATGAATAGTTCGAATTGCGGTTTCGAAAAATATATAATTTTGTTACGTGGTCATTCCTGAAGAGCGTGCATAAAATTGTTTTTCGTCGTAAGAAGTGCAATACGTGCGTCACCGATTAATCAAAGGGTCCTGGGAACAAGGATAAAAAGGAAGATAAGTGCACATTAAAGAACGCTTCAGCCTCAATTTCTCGTTAAGTGTCTGAAGAGGCTTTGAAAGAATCTTTGTAACAAAGAGCTAGTAAGTAGTGATTAACTGCAAAATGATTGCAAGTTTCGACACTAACCAACCAGCATAATACTTCAATATTGTACGGGAGTCTTTAAGCAACTAGTCATGTGGACGATTGCATTTTGAAAAAATAAACTTTAATTCCCTGGTAAGTGTTTTTTAGAAATGTTTGAAGTTCCAATCATGGCCTATAATGTTTCGCCCACTCACTTCCTAGCCACACACCGAAGATTTACGCAGTATCGGAACCCGAAGCATGTTGACCTAGCAGTTGAAATCTGTAGTTATGTGTGTGTCGACACGTACCTACGTATTGTTCGTGCGATTCCGTGATTTGCTGCAAGTTGCCGATGTGCCATCGGGTTCGGTGTTCCATCATTGCTAGCTTTTGCATTGTTATGTCAGATAATGTGTTTTGCTGCATGTTAGTATTTGCATGTTTATTGTTGTTTCAATATCGTGGTTTGTGGGGTTATGTCGTTTACTTAATAGGTAAGTGAAATAGTCCACTTTTGTACCTTTTCAGTGAATAAAATTTAAATCCTCATCTCCTAGCCTTTATCCCAACTATGTTGGAGTCGGCTTTCAGTCTAACCAGATGCAGTTGAGTATCCTTATTTTACATGGAGCGACTGTCTATCCGATCTCCACAACCCAGTTTGTACTGAGTAACACGATACCCTTTGGTAAGAAGGTCTTATGAAATGTATCGAGACAAAACGTTTTTTTTTCTCTAAATAAATGAATTAAAAAAAAAAATGACAACAGGAAGGTATAAATAAAGATACTGCTTCACTGGATTCAAATTCAAAATTACTCAAATTTTCAAATTCTTTGTTTTGCATTTTAATCGTTTGCGGACTAAACTGATTTTTATTCCCAAGTAATTAGTAATGTTTATTCACATAAATATGCACATTTTTTACAAGCACAGTGCTTAATCTAAACTACACAAAAGTATTAGCATTTGAGGCCGAACTAGGCAAAACCTGTATTTCAGCCCTCAACGCCGATCTGAGTTACAAATTAATTATTTCTATTAAGATAATGCAATGATTATCTTATTCAACATATAAAATAAAATTTAAAAATAAATATTACAATATTTAAAAGGTATGTGTCTATAGGTGTGTTTGTGAATTAAATCAGTTAGAAGCGCAGCAGCGAGAAAAGTGTAAGGAATGGGGAGAGACTTTTTCCCAGCAGTGGGACAGTTAAGGCTAACAAAAAAAGCAATCAGTGATGCCCATATCCGACAATAAACCGTCTCAAAACATGATCGACCACGAACACCTGCACCGAAGACACAAAAAACGCCTCAAACAAACGAAGAAACTCCTCCAATCAGTCCGTTCATTTGAAAGGCTTTTCTTGCAAACTTTATTCATTAAATTTTGTCAGAGATGTAATCTATTTGACACACCTGACGGCTGGCGGAGCCTCGCACTGATCTGCTATTAATTGTAGAACGAATAATTTATGAGATGTAGCGATCATCGGTGTGGATCATTCGGTATCTCGCCATTAGGACGCCTGTCGTTAGGAAACTGGTTCCGTGTATGGTAAGAGGATTTGATGCTTAAGGTCTGTTACATGGTTCTCAAGGCACCAAAAGGTAAATTAAAAACTGAAATTATACAATAATTATTACCATGTTCTGTATGGTGTCCGGACGTAAAGAATAGCACCATCCCATATCTTCCCGTGGGTGTCGTAAGAGGCGACTAAGGGACTTACCAGAGAATGGGCAGCAGCGTTCTCTGTGTTTTATAACAACCATACTGCGATCGCCAACCCGCCTGCCAAGCGTGGCGATTATGGCAAAACCCCCCTTTTCTTGGGGGAGGCCTATGTCCAGCAGTGGACGTCTTTCGGCTGAAATGATGATGATGATGATGATATTACCAACATAGAAGAAGCAAGAAGCAGTCTCACTAAGAGGTATCGTATCACTCAGTACTGACTGGGTTGTGGAGATCAGATAGGCAGTCGTTCTATGTAAAATACTAGTATTCAGCTGCATTCGCTTAGACTTAAAGCTGACCCAGTATAGTTGAGAAAACGCTGAGCAGATGATGATGATTATGTTAGACGAAAGAAGATGGTTTATTTTAGACAGAAACTACAGACCACTACACATCACTAGGGTAATTAAGACACACACACACAAAATCTAAGATGTTTTCAAACTTAGCTACGTGCACTGTATTAGGATTTTAATCAAAATCCTTCGGATTGTGCTAGAAAAGTATATTATGTAATTGGGTGCAGGGTTTGAGGCTAACATTGAGGAATCGATTTTATATTAAAAGGAAACAATTAACTAAATTCATAGTTAATACAAAAAGACATTTTTTTTTAATCTATTAGTGCAGATTTCTACATGAAGTTGAACATTATTGTTCAGAGGTTTGTTCAATACCAAATCCTGTATGTTGTGTTTTCTACGAAAATTTATAAATTCAAGCAAAAATATTTACGTTTAAAACACACGCCATCTGTAAATAAGAATATGTTTCTGAATCATAAAATATCGTGTTTGCAAATTTTTGTTTGCGTAAAAATGTGTGTTTTGCCAAACATGTGTTTACTATTTAACTTAGCGCTTTTTAAATAAAGCTCGGCACACAAAGCTTAATATTTAACGTTAACATTTTTGCTAAAAGAAAATGCTTTATTCTGTAACCGAATAAATCTATGTAAGTAAAAAATAATGGTTGACCGCAAAATTCGTCGTATTTAAAATAATTGAATATTTTTGACAGAATTAAATTTTTACAGAAGTCATTGGAGTTTTTTCGGCAATTCTTTAATAGAATAGTTTTATTTGTCAGATATGTCAGGATTTATTCTGTTAGGCTCGTACATCATGTGGGCAGCCGGTGGGTTTCGTGCTATGAAAACACACTGGGTGCGATACACTGTTTCTAGCAAACTAACGATTTACTTGAGATTACAACTTAACACAATAAAACGGGGCACAATGAATCGGTTACAGTTCCAAGACGTCTCAACTCCTCCACGATCAGACATTGACTGTCGCCCTCGCCTCGAGCTGGACATCAGGGCTCTGTAGAAGCACGCTGTGTTGTGACTGGTAAGGTGGTCGCGTTATGTCACCACTGCACACAGGCGCGCTTTTCAATTCATTTTATGTCCGTGCTAATGACCGGATCCGACATATTTATAAAGTGTTAATCAGTGTTATGCTAGCTTTCACTAACGCTCGGTAACACTTAAACAAAAGACCATTGTTAGATTTTGAACTCATGGTTAACCTCTAAAATCCGTCACAGACGTAGGTATAATATATATTAATATGAATCATAGCAATGCATATTACGACATATTTTCTATATAAATTTTCGAGTGACCGCACACGCAGCTATAATTTACAACATTATTTTTAGTATATGCAAAACCTGAATATAGTTTGTTCAGAATAAGTAACTGAATCGATTCCAATAATGTTTAGACCATGTTACATTTTTTCCCAAAAATATTTAAAAAAGTTAAAAGTTGGACACCGAGCTACTTTAAGTACCTATCGCAATAATTTAGGTACCTACTGACAAATTATTATTATCAATAAGCTCAAGACGACGCTGGAGGCGCGCGCTGCGTGGTGACCATGATTTTGTGCGGACAACTAGATAACAGAACAAGCTTAAAACTTTGTGATTTTCCATGATACAGTTTTGAAAGTTTGTACATAGATTATTTACATAAAAATACTAGACACGTGTATCAGGATTCGCATATACTGCCGCCATGGGATCTGGAGGCGATAATCCTCGCGCGCCTTCACGAATGCCGCGCGGAGGCACTACGTCGGGGGGAAACTCCGCTGCCGCGGCAAATCGCCGCTCAGCGGACAGACCTCCGGCGCGATCTCATGGTGACATGGAGAGAGCGACTGTCGCAACCCCGTGCAGGGCACGCCACCATAGTGGTGATAAGTCCCCTCTTTGAGGAGTGGCTAGAGAGGCGCCACGGCGCCGGCGCCCTCACCTTCCGCCTGACGCAGGTCCTCACCGGACATGGTTGTTTCGGGAGGTTCCTGCACCGAATCGGGCGGGTAGAAACGCCCGGGTGTTTTCATTGTGAGGATCGTCCGGAGGACACGGTGCAGCACACTGTGGAGGCCTGTCCCGCTTGGGCGGAGCAGCGCCGTGTCCTCGTAGAGGCGATCGGCGGCGGCGACCTCTCGCGCCCGGCCCTGGTTCAAGCCATGGTCCGGAGCGAGAGGGAATGGGAAGCCGTCACCTCCTTCTGCGAAGCAGTCATGCTAGTGAAGGAGGTGGCGGAACGTGAGAGGGAAAGAGCCTCACGTCCCAGCCGCCGCGGGAGACGCCCTGGGCGTCGGGGGTCACGTGGTGGCCCCCGGCCACCGTAGGCGCGGGCCTGTGGACGGCGAGTTATGGGCTAGCTCGCCCTCCAGCCGTCTTATGACGACAGGCCGTGTCGACAGCGCGTTCGTGTTCCACGCGCGCCTCAAAGATATGTCAGCAACCACGTAGGGGTCCGCACGGACCGATGCCTGCCAGGGCTGCGGGACTGTTCGAAAGAGATACCGCGGCCCTGGAACACAAAGGGCAAAGAAAGAACATGGATGGGTTTTAGTCAGTACAAGTCTGACACTCCCTTCCGCTCCGCCCAGAGCGGGGGGGGGGGGGTCATTTGATGATTTCACATCCTAAAAAAAAAAAAAAAGGATTCGCATATACTAAAACTAATGTTGTATTTTATAGATGCGCTCGAAAATTTGAGTCATATTAATATATATTATAGCTACGTCTGTGACGGTCTTTAAAGTTGAAATCCCACATGCAATAAAATACCGTCATTCATTAGCATCAATTTCAAATCAACTAGTACTGTCACTGGCTGGATTTTTATCTGCTTAGACTCGAATAATCCAAAACAAGGGACTCACAGTAAATACCCATCCAAGATTGCAAATAATTATAAGTATCAAATTCACCCCACAATACCAGGAGTCTATTTCGAAACCGTTTGATGGTTTACGCTAAATTTGCCAATGAGATACCGCATCGGATTCATGGCTTGTAAAACCGATGAAAGGATACCCGATACCCGGTCTCAGCGGGAACTGAAAAATGATATCTTCGTACATTGCTTTCAATGTTCGTTGTGTATTCGGTACATACCTGCAGGGTTTTGTTACTTTGAAGGTGTGTGGTTTGAATTTGGGGTAGGCAGTCGGCTTGGGTAGGATGGTTAGGTACCGTCTCGTTTTTGTATGGTAGGTATTTAATAAGTGTGTTCAAGGTATCTCATATTCTGAAGTGTACTTTTTTTGGTGATGATTATAAGCCTGTGAAGACCAGGGTATTGATGAGTCCAAAAAATTAATTGACATAGCTTATTGTGAGTAATTTACTGTAATACCTTATGTAATACCATATTCTAGCAAATAAATATTTTTATTGGATTTGATGTGAAAAAAATATACCCTATTTTGTAGGAGTATATAAGCAAATGATGCTTTTTAAGTTTGTCTTGGAAATAACAGGCATCGGCGAAGGAAAAACGTCGCCAGTCCACTTTAAGCAAGCGTGCTGATCAATGCACATGCCTTGTCTGTATGAGTAAAGGCGTTTATAAGTAAGACAGTAATAAACTGGTATTATTATTAGCACTCAGACGCTGTACTTAAGAAATAACCACCATCTTACAAAGAGATTTCCAAAATCCCTTACTAAAAATTCATATCCCATGCATACCCATAATAATATACCTCATGTATAAACACCATCATACCCATACTTTCTTATGGTGCAGTTAGGGGTGCGCCTAACGGCCCTAATAATGTCCTAAGGGCGAAAGCTACTCAGTAATATTAAGCTCGTTCCAAGATTTAATATACTTATGGCCGTTCTAAAGATCATCGATTTTTATGCTGATCCAAAGGGATCCTGCATAATTTTATAACTTACTGACCATCATGGTTCTACCCATGTATATTGTATAAGGTTTGTCAAAAATGAAGGTCGTCTTGCAGTTTGCTTTCAGGTTGTTTTTATAAAAAATATAGTATCATTCATCGCGTTCCATCAGGCGAGATCGAGGTCGAGGATCGAAGTGTTCTGTTTTCAATTTAGTGAATGCCAAAATCCATGCCTCGATTCTTGTCTGATCACCGAAGTTAAGCAACATCAGGCGCGGTCAGTACTGCCAATTGCCATTTGCTTTTTGCCATATGGAATTAAAGCTTCTTTTAAGAGACTGTAACTATGCGAGTAAGGGATTCTAAAAACATCATCATCATCATTCTCTTGCCCTTATAACAATTTTTTTTTTTTTTTTTTTCATATGGGTTCGGCGCAGCATGTCTTCTTCTTCCATACTTCTCTATTACTCGTCATCTCATCAGACACCTCTTTTCGTGCCATATCATTCTTCACACAATCCAAGTCTAAATCAAGTTTCTTTGGTCTTCCTCTACTCTTACACCCATCCACAGTCATACTCACAAGTTTCCTCACGACATTTTCCTCATTCCTCCGCATCATATGCCCATACTATGACAACCGATTACCACAGAACTTTTCAGTCTTATACAACATTAGTTTTCGTATATGCGAAACCTGAAACACGTGTCGAGTATTTTTATGTAAATAATCTATGTACAAACTTTCAAAACTGTATCATGAAAAATCACAAAGTTATAAGCTTGTTCTGTTACCTGGTTGTCCGCACAAAATCGTGGTCACCACGCAGCGCGCCCGCGCGCGGACCTCTAACGTCGTCTTGAGGTCATTGATAAACATAATTTGGCAGTAGGTACCTAAATTATTGCGATAGGTACTTAATATCGCTCGGTGTCCAACTTGTAATTTTTTTTAAATATTTTTGGGACAAAATATAACATGGTTTAAAAATGATTGGAATCGATTCAGTTACTTATTCTGAATAAACTATATTCAGGTTTCATTCAGAATAAACAAAATACTTGAACTACGACTATGAGCAATTCTTTATAACAGAAATAACTACAAACTTAAGAGCCATCGTTGTCAGAATCCCTAGTTATAAGTACGGGAAGATTGTCGGTTTTATGCACGTGGGAGCTTCGAATTCTCGTCCGTAAATAATTAATTACATTCGCCTGACGGAATACTGCCACAAATGTTTGTAAGGATTCCAGAAGAAATTATTTGTCAAACGTGGCAATGGTAAATGTTTAAGTGAATTATATTAGGAAAGTAAGGAGTTTTGGGACCTTAGAAAGTCAGTGTTTAGGTGAATGTGGGTTGAGTATTTTTGTCAGGATTTCTAGAAGAGTCTGCTGTAAATGTCTTGTTAAAATGAAGTAAAGTGCGAGTAGTACCTACTCGCGTAGTAGGATGTGGTACCGCCAAATCTTTTATAGTTTGCCTAGTCTATTTTTAATCTCTCTAAGGCCTTTACCCAGAAGTGGTACAGAGCAAGCTAGGGGAAAAAATATATTTGCTATATTTACACATATTCTGCATTTTAACTGGCCACTTTTTTTTTTTAATAACCTTGAATGTCTCACTGCTGGGAAAGGCCCCTATATCATTCCAGTTTCTCTTCTCCTGTTACTATTACGGTACGAACTATTCAGCTGACTGACAGACTAGCAGACCGACACAGAGATAAATGATGTAGGCTTAGTAATAGGGTTCTATTGGAACCCTTAATTGAGAACTGCGCTACAACTGTCAAAATATTGTTTAAAACATAACATCACGCCTGTAATCCCCGAAGGGTTAGGCAGAGGTGTACCTAATAGAAAACCCACATTTTGCCAGTTATGTTTAAGTCCCATGTAATAGGGGTTGAACCTATTGCCATAAACCGGGCACAAATCCAGACTTTGTGGCTGCTATCGAGAAATTCCTGCTGGAAAAACCCAATAACAATTTGCCCACCCCTGGAATCGAACCCAGGACTTCATGCTCAGCAGTCGCGATTGTGACCACTAAACCAACGAGGCAGTGTTTATAACAAAACAGATTTTTTAATAAGTACTTCACTACTTAGAATATTTACCTACACTACGCATACCCGTTTCATTACCGAAATTAACCGTAACCGGCTCCACTCAACAATTCATACCATTATACATCCCTAAACGTCATTATCAAAATATCCATCCACACATTGTAATCCGGGGCAATAATAAAGTAGCCTATGTTCCATTAACTATGTTCCATGTTGTCACAGTCGCGTATTATTTAGGCTTTAGAGCTAGTGGACATTTTAATTTGGTCGTATTATACAGCGTAACTTAGTTATAAGTTATGTTTTAGGGATGTTGGTAATAGTTTAGTGGCAGGGTTAGCACTTGCTTTTGTTTGTTATTGTTAACATATTGTTATATATTTTTTGTTTGTGTTTGATGTATATTATTATAGAACGCTGGTGTATGTGGCTAGGTCTGTAATATTAACTTAACATGTGTTGTGTTGCTTGATCGTCTTATGTAATCATCATCTTCCTGCCCCTAGTCCCATGTTACTTGGAGTCGACAACACTTTTTCTTCCATTCTCCCCTGTCAGCCGTCACGCTATCATTTACTTGTCTAACATTAGTATTAAAGCCTTATTGTTTTACAGTAAAATATTGTTTAACAAAAGTTGTCTAACTTTCTTTTTTATTTTGGCCTACACAGATTTAATTGTAATAAAATTGTTCACACGGTTTAAGTATTATGTTTTCATTCTTTTGATCTACATAAGTACACATAAGACATAACTGTAAGACGCATAAAGAAGTATTGAATGAGAAAAAGATGAGCAAAGAACAAAAGAATTTTCCTTCCATCTTTCCTTCAAAGGCGTTCGTTATTCTATCTGATAATAAAACCAGATAACGAGCACTAATCATTAACATAATTACTTTTTTTCAGTGTTAAAGCAGTCGTAAACTACCAGGATGAATGTAACACACGCGCAACCAACTTAAATTACATTTTAACCACTTCATTAAAGCTGCGTTTAGTTACGATGCAGTTGTGTTGTTGTGTAAACGAGTACTGGCAGGTTACACGGTTTATTTTAACTTTTATTATCATGAAGTTCTGATAGTAGATTTTTTGTTAAAATTTGTCTGTGGATGGGGGTGACCGTTCATTACAAAGAGCACGATACCATCTGTGCTGCGAAGAGCACGATATTTTATAATAGCAGCAGGTATAACGGGTAGTCAGAAGCCCGAAAACTTGGAAAAGAAAGAAAAAAGAATAAAGAAGAAATAAAATGAAAAAGAAAGAAAACATATTTATTTGTCACATGCCACAAGTGCACACAATGCACATGGCACATACTACAACTGCACACATGTGTGTTTACTGTCAGTTTCACCGGGTAGGTATCGCGTCACCTAGTAACTAGGTGTGAAGATCAGATAGGCAGTCAGTCTATGGCACTTTAACATAACCGGCGAAATGTGGGTGTATCTATGGTGCACCTCTGCCTAAAATTTTGGGGACAACTACTGTTTTATGTCATTCTAAATACAAAATATCTGAACGTTAGTTTTTCTCGCAAAAGTCAAATAAATTTCCACAACATGGTCTGGGCTTTTTCTTCTTATCGTATCGATGTTCAATCCATATTACACGGTTTGGGCTAGTAGGTGGCCACGTTTATTGCAGCGGCAGAGGTGCTATTCAGGTCGTCAAGAGTGCATGTAAACCGACACCTGGCACACTCCAGCAGGTGGGGCATAGTTTGATCCGGAGCGCCGCACTCGCACTCGGTGTTGGAGGAACCAATAATACCCTATTTTGCCAGATTATGTTTGCAGTGGCCTACTTGGGTACGCAATCGATTCAGGCTATTCAAGTACCATTCAATTATAAGCCCCCATTTCACGCAACCGCTTAATTACAATCAATTACAAGTTCTTAAACAGAGCCACTAAACAATCTGTTATTGTCACACACATTCGCTGATTAATTTTGCAGAAATAGCGGTTATTGTGCCGTTATAATAACGGTATTACCGGAGCTGTGTGTTATGTAACAAATCGACGCCGTTATAATCGCAACCGCGATTTATTGCTCGGCACAGTAGCGTGGATAAGAGTGAATCAGTTTCGTCTTGTGTTTGAAAATGGTGAACTTTTCTTTACTGAGGCAGCGTAGTATATAGATAAAATAATATGTAATAACACATGACATAATATCACGCCTGTAATCCCCAAAGGGCAAGGCAGAGGTGTATCTAATAGTACACCCACATTTTGCCAGTTATTATTAAGTCCTATGACAAAGGGGGCGAGCCCATTCTCATCAACCAGGCACAAATCCAGACTCTGTGGTTGCTACTGAGAAATTCCTGATGGAGAAACCCATTAACCTCTCAATAACCCCTTGTTTCATACTAGTAAAGATAAAAATAAATGGGATACAATTATTATCACTTTAGCATCGACAATTGTCTGTCGAGCTAGTTTTTGCACACGTCTTAGCCTGTGTGTAAGTCTTAAGTTATCCCGCGGGAACCTACTTCAGGGATCAAAAGTATCCTATATTCTAACTCAGGTCATGGTGCCACAAGGTGCTGCAAAAACCCTTTCTAAAAAATCTATTCATACCTACTTTCCAAGCTGAAAACCACTCAACTCAAACCATTGTCATCAAATATATTCTCGTCTCAAGTACCAACACAGGATATTCCACGTATCATGCTCAAATTGAGAGCTAAGCTAGACGCTTGCATAATTGATGCTCGATCAAATATCTATGCGCCGAGGAAGCAAAGCATGCAAGTGTAATGATACCCCTTATTTAGGGGAACTGGGTCGTCTGATAGTTAACATGCTTTTAAGATATGAGCTGGTTTGATGGAAAAGTGGTTTAGATTAAATAAGGCATAAGATATTACGAATGTAGATAAGGGAAAGTATATTATAAGCATAATCAGACTATAATGACTGCTGGGACACAGGCCTCCTCTCTATGAGAGGGGAATGGGCTATACTCATATCATATTATAGAACATTATTTTTAGTATATGCGAAACCTCAATATAGTTTGTTCAGAATAAGTAACTGAATCGATTCCAATATTTTTTAAACCATGTTGTAGTTTGTCCAAAAAATATTTTTTAAAAGTTACAAGTTGGACAACGAGCGACATTAAGTGCCTGTCGCAATCATTTAGGTAGGTTACTACTGCCAAATTATTATTATCAATGAGCTCAAGTTGACGCTGGAGGCGCGCGCGCAGGCGCACTACGTGGTTACCACGTTTTTGTGCGGACATCCAGGTAACAGAACGAGCTTATAACTTTGTGATTTTTCATGATACCGTTTTGAAATTTTTTACATAAAAATACACGTATTAAGGTTTCGCATATACTAAAACTAATGTTGTATAGTTTGAACCTCAAAAATTTCAAGAAATCCTATTAATATTATAAATTCGAAAGTTTGTGAGGATGTATGTATGTCTGGATGATTGTTACTCTTTCACGCAAAAGTTAGTGATTGGATTTTTTTTTTTTTTTTTTTTTAATTCTGTCTGGGCTTACTCTTGACCTCAATCTAGTCCAAGGACAGAGATGAGGTCGACGATGGAACGAGCTAACCCAAAAGAAGCCTATTAACTCGCGATTTAAATAGAATGGGGTCATATGAACTTGGAAACACCGACGTAGGCAGGGAATTCCACTCCTTGGCTGTGCGCATAATACATGATGTAGCAAAGCGCTTCGTGCGAATGTGTGGAACATCGACAAGGTATGGGTGATAACCTGCAGTACGTCTGGACTCCCGATGGAAGAAAGGAGATGGTGGAATGAGTTCGTGGAGCTCTTGAGCACACTCACCGAAGTACAATCTGTAAAAGACCGACAAACATGCAACTTTGCGCCGATGGGCCAGGCTATGAAGCCTGGTACTAACCAGCTTATCGTCACCAATGAGCCTCTTGGCTCTGCGCTCAACAGAATCGAGTGTGGCTAATTGGTATTTGGCTGAGCCATCCCAAAGGTGACAGCAATACTCCATGCCGGACCGAACTTGAGCTTTATATAAGACTAAAAGCTGTCCAGGCTTGAAGTA
The DNA here is from genome assembly GCA_905163415.1 of Noctua fimbriata. Lineage (NCBI taxonomy): Eukaryota > Metazoa > Arthropoda > Insecta > Lepidoptera > Noctuidae > Noctua > Noctua fimbriata. Next base: position 3,948,472 of record LR990927.1, on the reverse strand, counting down.
ACGCTTAACCTTGTTTAGTATACCCAGCTTTTTTGCCGCAGTTTGGGCTTTCGACTCAATGTAGGCACCGAAGTTCAGATTCGCACTCAACTTCGCACCAAGAAGCTCGAGGCTGTCGGTGACTGGTACAGATGTACCCCGGAAAGTAGGAGCCAGATTGAACGGACTCCTTTTGGCGGTGAACAGGCACACTTGTGTTTTGGTGGCGTTGAAAACAACCAAGTTCTCATCACCCCACTTGGAGACGAGACTTAAGGTTGAATTCGTTCGCTCTACCATGGCCTCTCTCAATAAACGCACTTCATCACCGCGGGCTTTCGCGCTGGATGCATAACTCTCCATGACAGTACTGTCGTCTGCGTACCCAACAATACCAGGAGCCACAAGGTCATTGATGTGCAGCAGGAAAAGTGTCGCGGAGAGAACAGACCCCTGAGGAACTCCGGCATCAATAGCGATAAGGTCAGAGGAGCAGCCATCAATGACCACTCGGATCGACCGTTCACTCAGGAAGTCAGATATCCAGCGGCAAAAGTCAACGGGGATGCCGTATGCAGGAAGTTTGCAGACTTGCGTGCCATACCCTGTCGAAAGCCTTCGAGATGTCGAGCGAAACGGCAAGGGCTTCGCCGTGTTTCTCGATGGCCTCACCCCAGCAGTGCGTAGCAAACACCAGAAGATCCCCAGTTGATCGTCCCCGGCGAAAGCCATACTGACGGTCACTGAGTAGGTCGTTTGCTTCTAGGTATGCCAGCAGCTTCGCATTGAGAACCCTTTCCATAACTTTGCAAAGTATGGAGGTGATGGCGATTGGTCGATAGTTACTGGGGTTGGCACGACTACCCTTCTTGGGTACTGGTTGTACATTGGCAACCTTCCATGACATCGGAACCGTTCTGGTTTTAAGAGAGAGGCGGTACAAGCGTGTCAACACAGGAGACAACTCAGGCGCACAGTTCCTTAAGACTCTTGCTGGTATGCCGTCAGGACCGCTAGCCTTGTTCACGTCTAGGCTATAGAGTACTCTACGAACCTCTTTCATGTGTATTGTGATCTCCGGCATCGAAGAATCACAGTGAGGAATCGTTGGTGGCTGTTTAGAGTCTGTATCTAGACGTGAATTGCTCGCGAATAGAGATGCAAACAGGTTTGCCTTCTCGGTAGCGGAGTGAGCTAGCGACCCATCCGGTTTTTGCAAGGGAGGTAATGTGGGCCGGCAGAAGTTGTTTTCGACCGATTTGGATAGGGACCAAAACTGTTTACTACCAGAGGGGTAGGACGCAAGTTTAGCCCCTATACGGCTGACGTGGTCGAAACGCGCCTTTCGGATCACCCGCTTACACGACTTTGCGGCAGAATTAAAAGCTCTTTTCTTCGCGCGAACCCGTCGAGCTCGAACTTTGCGGTCACGGGCTTGCACCCAGGCTTGGTATGCAGACTGCATTCGAGCCTCAGCACGAGCGCAGTCCACGTTGAACCATGGACGGGCTTTGTGACCGAGCGGTATGTCGGAGAATGGAATATAGTATTCCATTCCCTGCCGTATCACGTCCGCAACCGCTTCAGCTGAACAAGTGGGGTCGCCCGAAGAAAAGCACACTGGACGCCAAGGGAAGGACGCAAAAAAATGCCGCATCTCATCCCAGTCTGCTGATTCGTATCGCCAAACTCGCCTCTCGCCCCTAGGGCTATCATCTGGAGGAGAGCTGATAGACACGGACTTCACCAGACAGTGGTCGGATGTTCCCAGTGGGGCTGATACCGATACTGAGTGCCTGTCTGGGTCAGTGGTCAGCAGTAAGTCCAAGCAGTTGGGTGTATGTCCGTCAACATCTGGCACCCGCGTAGCTTCAGTCACCAGCTGGGTGAGATCTAGCGACAATGCAAATCTGCGCGCCTCTCTCCCAGCATGGTCAGTTATCTGAAACGGGAACAACCACTCATCGTGATGGGCATTAAAGTCCCCCAGAAAAAGAAGCTCCGCCGTCGGGTACCGCTGCTGGGCACAATCCGCCATCTCCATCAGGTGCTCAAAGAGCCTGGTCGTCTCCTGGTCACCGCTGTGCGACCGGTAGACACCGACGTAGAGTGATTTCTCCACCCCGGTATCCACCAGTATCCAGATAGTAGATAACCCGGAATTCTCAAAGCAACGGAGACGCCGAAAGCATATGTCATCGCGGACGTACACACAGACCCCAGCTCGTTTTACGAACTTATGTTCAAGCGAGTAACCTGGGTAGTTGAGGTACGCCACGTCTGACGGAGTCGCAATCTGCGTCTCCGTTAAAAAGAATAGGTGCGGCTTCTCGGTCTCGAGGTGGTGGTGGACTGGATCGAGATTTGAGTGCAACCCCCTGATATTGATGAGGTGTACTTTAAGTGGGAGGAAGTGCTGCCGCTTCAAAACCGTTTTCTTTTTATGCTTATTCATGATGTTTTTTGGAGTATTTTTGTGGGGAAACAGAAGGTTGGTCGAGACGCGGCTCGGTTATCCAACGGGCCTCTTCAGGTCATCCGACCTGAGGGAGACTCATCTGGAGACTGCGGGGACGACCGAGCCCCCCCGAAATGGCCACCGGGTCCTCCCGCCCAGTCGCCAACTGGCACAGTGGAGCATTTCGGGATTTTTCGCGAGTTGGCGGGGCAGCCTTTCCCACGTAAAATTGGATTGGATTGGATTAAATTTGCCACACAGATAGTTTATAACCTGGATTATCAAACAGGATACTTTTTTTATATTTTTACGATCCCGTGGCACAATTACCGAACTCCACCCGTCGAACCGCCGGTATAAGTTAGTACATTATAAAACTAGGACGGATAAGCACACTACACTGGATTGATGCAATGCCATAACAGTAACTATGCTTGTAAGTGTGTGTTTCAGTTAAGAAACCACTAGAAATAATGGTAAACAGCTTGGGTTAATACTGATACGGTGCGGTACTAATACGTACAAAGACCTTTATTGGAAAATTAGTTTACTCAGGCACCTCGGGCATTCTAAAATAAAAATAATCTCAAATAAATACTTGTCAGTTTTAAAAAAAGTTCATTATTGTTGAATGAAATTGCTACGCAGCTACGACGGCGTAGCACGCGTAGCATCCGCTACGCCGTAGCAAACTACGCTGAATAGTTTATTTTTTATCAGTATCTAATAAAAGATAGATAAATAATGATCCGTGTTTGATCCCTGAATATGGAGATTCCGCCTCGTAAAAGGGGTACTATTGGATACTTTGCTGACAGGTTTAGGGCTCATGTGACATGGGGTAGGTGGTGAAGGACCTAAATCTCGGTCTGGTTACGGATTCCATTTTTTTGATAGAATTACTGTATTTATTAGTAACTAGCTTTTGCCCGCGGCTTCGCTTGCGTTAATTTAAAATTAGACAGTCATTCCGGATTGTCCTCAGCTTGTAATATAATTCAATCATGATTCGAAAGACACGTGGCGCCATCTATTATCATAAGAAAGTTATTGTAGTTTTCCTCGGGAACAGTACTTTTTTATGGAATGTATACTATGTCCGTTTCTATACACCTGACAACGTTTATGCAAAATTTCAGAATGATCGGTTCTGTGGTTTAGGTGTGAAAAGGTAACAAACAAACTTACTTTCGCATTTATAATATTAAGTAAGGATAAAGATACATGAATATTGGCATCAGCATTGGAAGATTCTTAATCCTACTTAGATATAAGTAATAACCCATTGAACATGAATTTAATGTTGACATGTATTAAATTAAAACTTTTGTTCTGTATGGTGTCCGGACGTAAAGAATAGCACCATCCCATATCTTCCCGTGGGTGTCGTAAGAGGCGACTAAGGGACTTACCAGAGAATGGGCAGCAGCGTTCTCTGTGTTTTTATAACAACCATACTGCGATCGCCAACCCGCCTGCCAAGCGTGGCGATTATGGCAAAACCCCCCTAAATGACGAGCACAAGAAAAAAATGGCCCCTAGTACCCGGCAGCCCGTCTACCCTCGACTATGGTAGCGGTCGAGGTTACGGCGTGGCAAGGGGTGCGAAGAATCTCCGGAGGGGATCAGGCTGCCAATACCGACGACTTGACCTGGCAACATATAACACGCGTACACTCCGGACCGACGAGAAGATAACGGAACTCGAAGAGGAACTGAGCAGGCTGCGATGGAGTATTGTGGGATTATCTGAAGTCCGAAGAGAGGGTGAGGACACGATAATCCTGAAATCCGGCAATCTGCTCTATTTCCGAGAGGGTGACCGGCAGTCCCAGGGTGGTGTTGGGTTTATCGTCCACAAGTCCCTCGTGAATAACGTGGTGAAGATCGAGAGTGTGTCGACCAGGGTGGCGTACCTTATACTCAGAATATCCTCAAGATATTTGCTGAAGGTCATACAGGTCTACGCCCCGACCTCGGCACACCCCGACGACGAAGTGGAGACCATGTATGAGGATATTTCTAAAGCCCTGCATGGTTTCAAAACTCACTTCACCGTTGTCATGGGGGACTTCAACGCGAAACTGGGCAAACGAGACGGGGATGAGCTGCAGGTGGGGCAATTTGGGTGTGGACGTCGGAACCACCGGGGTCACCAACTGGCTAGCTTTATGGAGAAGGAGGGCCTCTATATGATGAACTCCTTCTTCAAAAAGCGCGAGCACAGGAAGTGGACCTGGCAGAGTCCCGATGGTGCAACTAAAAATGAGATTGACTTCATCATGTCAACCAAGAAGCAAATGTTCAATGATGTCTCTGTGATCAATTCGGTGAAAACCGGGAGCGATCACCGCATGGTAAGAGGCACATTGAACATCAATATAAAGCTTGAAAGGTCTCGACTGATGAAGTCTACACTCCGTCCAGCACAGATCCGGATCCAAAACCCCGAGAGCTTTCAGCTTGAACTCCAGAATCGTTTCGAGTGCCTAGGAAGCTCAGTGGACGAATACAACGATGGGTTCGTGGAAACTGTCCATACGACTGGGTCTAAGTTTTTCAAGACACGTCGTGAACACAACAAAAAGCTCTCTGATCATACTCTCGAGCTCATGAAGGAGCGGCGCGAGATGATCCTGCAGTCTTCAGACGAGACGTGGAAGTACCGGCGGCTCAATAGACGGATCTCTAAATCCTTGAAGAGCGACCTCCGCCGCTTTAATACCGAGCGTATTAAAGACGCTATTGAGCGGAATAAAGGCTCCAAGGTATTTTCAAGAGATCTGGCTATTGGGCAGAGCCAGCTCACGAAACTGAAGACCGACGATGGCAGGATCGTATCCGCCAAACCAGAGCTGCTGAGGGAGATCGAGAGTTTTTATGGGCAGTTGTACACTTCAATCAGTAATCCCGTTGCAACTCTAGCTAACGACCCAAGAGCTAGACTGACCCGACATTATACCGAAGACATTCCGGATGTCAGCCTGTACGAGATTAGGATGGCTCTTAAACAGCTTAAAAACAACAAGGCACCGGGTGATGACGGAATTACGGCCGAACTCCTGAAGGCGGGTGGAAAACCGGTACTTAAGGCCCTTCAGAAGCTGTTTGATTCCGTCATACTCGAGGGGAAAACGCCGCAGGCATGGTGCAGGGGTGTGGTGGTACTCTTCTTCAAAAAGGGCGACAATGCCCGGCTGAAGAACTATAGGCCCATCTCACTTCTAAGCCATGTCTACAAGTTGTTCTCAAGAGTCATCACGAATCGTCTCGCGCGCAGGTTTGACGATTTTCAGCCTCCCGAACAAGCCGGATTCCGAAAAGGCTTTAGCACCGTAGATCACATACATACGCTGCGGCAGGTTATACAGAAGACTGAAGAGTATAACCTGCCTCTCTGCTTAGCGTTTGTGGACTACGAGAAAGCCTTCGATTCGATCGAGACTTGATCGGGCTGTACTGCAGTCTCTCCAACGGTGCCAAATCGACTATCGGTACATCGAGGTGCTGAAGTGTTTGTACAAAAACGCCACCATGTCAGTCCGACTTCGGGACCAGACCTCGGAACCTATTCTTCTGCAGCGAGGTGTGAGACAGGGAGACGTCATATCTCCGAAACTGTTCACCGCTGCACTGGAGGATATCTTCAAGGTTCTGGACTGGAGAGGGCTAGGCATCAACGTCAATGGCGAGTGCATCTCTCACCTTCGATTTGCCGACGATATAGTGGTCATGGCTGAGACCATGGAGGACCTCAGTACAATGCTCGATGACCTTAGTAGAGCTTCCGAAAGAGTGGGTCTTAAAATGAACATGGACAAAACCAAAATCATGTTGAATAACCATGTAACACCCACTCCTATCAAGATCGGAGACTCTACACTCGAAGTTGTAGACGATTATGTCTACCTTGGACAAACGATCCAGTTAGGTAGGTCTAACTTCGAGAAAGAGGTTAATCGTCGAATCCGACTCGGCTGGGCAGCGTTCGGGAAGTTACGTGGTATCTTCTCGTCCAACTTACCGCAGTGTCTCAAGACGAAAGTCTATGACCAGTGTGTGTTGCCAGTGATTACTTACGGGACCGAAACATGGTCGCTCACAATGGGCCTTATCAGAAGGCTTAAAGTCACCCAAAGGGCAATGGAGAGGGCTATGCTCGGAGTTTCTTTGCGTGATAAAATCAGAAATGAGGACATCCGCAAGAGAACCAAGGTAACCGACGTAGCCCGAAGAATAGCCAATCTGAAGTGGCAGTGGGCAGGGCACATTGCTCGCAGAACGGATGGCCGATGGGGCCGAAAAGTTCTGGAGTGGCGACCGCGAACCGGAAGACGCTGCGTTGGAAGGCCTCCCACTAGGTGGACCGATGACCTGGTGAAGGCTGCAGGGATCCGCTGGATGCGAGTCGCACGGGACCGGTCAATGTGGCGACACTTGGGGGAGGCCTATGTCCAGCAGTGGACTTCTTTCGGCTGAAATGATGATGATGATTAAATTAAAACATCTTGAGCAGGTATAAATTATTTAAAATTGATCCCTTTTCCTGTTTATAAGTTTTTTTTTTTTTAAATCTTACTACCATGATAAATGCGGAAGTTTGTGAGGATGTATGTGTCTTTGTTCCTCTTTCACGCAAAAACGGTTGAACGGATTTGGGTGAAATTTGGCACCAAGATACTTTATAACCTGGATTAATATATAGGATACGTTTATCCCGATAGTACGATCCCGTGGGGTAATTACAGACCTCGGCGCGGGCAAAGCCGCGGGCATAATCTAGTATATTATAATCTTGATCTACTGCTTCTGTCGCGCTATAGCCAAGATTTATGGTGTTATAAGCGTTACGAAGGTCCAAAAAGTTAAATTAACGCAATCTGGTGCTGCGGTGCACCCGATTATTTTTCATTCTTTGGACCGCTCACCGTTTGACCTCAATTCTCGACCGTTTTGCTTATGAAAGTCATATTCATGTCTAGTTTTTTTGGAACGAGAGAGAACCAAGTGTAAAATTGAAATGGCCTGAAATAAGTGGTTCGTAGTACTCATGTTATTTTTGGGAAATTTTGGAGTTGGTATTGCTGAAAGAGTGCTTTTATGACTTTCACTAGAATATTTTGTTGTAGGTCTTAGGGCCAGAATCTATAATTGTTACTTAGCACATGATTTTGGTTTTTGAGAAGTAATTCTGACTCTGTGGTCCAACAGTCGTCAAACTAAAATCAAGAAGAAGAAAAACATGTCTTAGTCAAACTACATACGTAGTAACGTTTATAGAAAATTAGACTTCAGTGCTGATCGAGTGGTCGCAAGCACGACTGCTGAGAATGAGGTCCTGGGTTCGATTCCCGGGTCGGGAAAAATGTTTTTGGGGTTTTCCATCAGGAATTTTTTAGTAATAGCCACGGAGGAGGACCGGCCGGGCCGGCTCGGAGGGGCCGAGCCTATTGCCATCAACCGGGCATAAATATAGACATATTTATGCCCGGTTGATGGCAATAGGCTCGGCCCCTATTACATAAAACTTAAAACTTAACAAGCGAAATGTGGATGTACTATAAGTAGGCCTTTGCCTAACCCTTCGGGGATTACAGGTGTGATGTTATAATGTTATGTAGACTTCAGTGCAAAGCCTATCTTCTTTTAACTTTCATTTACACATTTTTCTAGAATTCTCTCTTAACGACATAAAAGTTAATTATTTATTAAAAATCAAGAGATAACAACGACCTAAAATAGAGCCCTCAAACGACAGTGATTTATTAATATAGCCCTCGAAGACAACAATCTTAATTAAAATCGTTTCCAACTAAACATAATAATATAACGAACATTATTAATGAATATTCCGAAACAAAAAAATGAGATATTCAGGCTTCAGACAGTCGTAAGTTATCACAGATATCCAAGCTATTATTACAATACAAATTCCCGAGTGACGTCCGGTGAAAAGGGTAGTGAAGTCCTGAATATCAGCCGCTTTGGGAATACTTTAGCTTCAAAATCCATGGTTTATGTAATAATAGGGGAGAATGGTGATGTGGTTACTAAGGAGCGTTGTCGGGCTTCTGAACGTTATTTGAATATTTTAGTTAGGTACCATGTTTTTGTCTATTTTTGTAATCGGTTGTCGTGGTATGGGCTTGTGACGCGGAGGAATGAGGAAAATGTCGTGTGGAAAGTTTTGAGTATGAATGCGGTTGGGTATTTGAGTAGAGGAAGACTAAAGAAACGATGGATGGACTGTGTCCAGTGAGGTGTCTGATGAGATGACGAGTAATAGAGAAATATCGAAGAAGACGACAAGCTGCGCCGACCTCAAAAGAACTGAGATAAGGGCAAGAGAATGATGATACCATGTTTTTGTCTATGTTGCTTCTTCCTCGGAGCATCGATGATTCTTTTAGTGTTAAATTCAAATTCAAATTCAAAATCATTTAATTCAATCCATGGATCATATGATGCATACATTTGAGACAGTGTTACAATTAGTAAATCAACAATTATAAAACTCCAGTCACATATTATAAAAATAATTAATTAAATAAAACAAATTAAAACTAAAATTCTAAAATTACAATGACAATAACTAATATCCTAATAATACACCTGCCTCTGAGTCATTTGCTTGTTTGTCATTACATTAATCATATAACAATGGTTAATGTACTTACAATCAAACCTGTTCACAAATACGCTCAGGATAGTGTTGGAGGTGGTCCGGAGCCTGCGCTCCAGAGATGTGCATCGCTTCCGCATTGTCGTGTAGAAACAGTCGACACGGGCGTCGGCGAAATAAGCTTCGACCTGCACCTAATAGTACGATTTCAGAGATTCTGTTTAAGTTCCATGTAATATAGGACGAGCTTATTACCAGCGACCGGGCAAAATTCTAACTCCATGGCTGCTACTGAGAAATCTGGAAGGAAAAACCCAATAATACTTTGCCCGACCCCGAATCAAACCCAGGACCTCGTCTTCAGCAGAAAAGTATTTTTGAAAAAAAAAATAAAAACGCGTGTTTTCGTGACCTCCTAAGCAATACGATAAATGTTACTTAAATCGTAAAGCAGTTTGTTGACCGATGTATCTCCCATTTTCAATATTACCTGTATTTTATGTAACTACTCGTAGGTACTTTTAATAACAAGAACAAACATTAACTATTATCATCTGCCTAGCCTTTTCCCAACTATATTGGGGTCGGCTTCCAGTCTACTTGGATGCAGCTGAATACCCGTATTTTATATGGAACGACTGCCTCTCTGACCTCCACAACCCAGTTAGTACTGGGTAATACGAAACCCGTTGGTAAGACTGGTTGTCAGACTTTTTGGACCACTGACTACCTAACGACTGTCAAAGATCTACAAATTACACCCGGGACCAACGGCTTAACGTGCTTTCCGAGGCACGGAGGAAACTCGGTGTGTAATGGGTGGTCACCCATCCACGGACCAACCTAGGCAAGTACGGCTTAACCTAAAGATCGACCCGAGTGGCTGTAATTATTTAGCCATGAGCTTCTCAAATATTAACTATAACTAAACACAAATATATTACAATATCACAAAGGCATTCAAGCAAGTCACAAAAGCAGTTTTGAGTCTTTACAATATCTGTTTCAGTTACAAACTCTCAGAAACAACTGAGAATCTAGTATTTCAATGACGGTTCGTACACGACGTAACCAATCACGAACTGTCGATGCGGTCGACTTTTGTAAACGTAAAACCTTTAGAAAGGCGGACTGCCATTGAAATACTAGTGCTGTGACATTCTGGCTACTCGTTGCTGATTGAGTTTGTCACACGTTACTTTTACTTGACTAGAGTAGTGGATGATAGGGTTAAGCTGCTAACTGTTTCGGTTAGCCTGCATCATTTCAATGCAGTACTGATAGTAGTGATAGCCTATTGATGTGACCGTCGGATTGACAAGTAATAGGTCTTGAATACGAACTCAAGACACGCACCTCTGATTTTTCGGATTCATGTGCGTATTGTATAATTATCAATTGCTTCGCTGAAGGAAAAACATCGTGTGGAAACCAGCATGTCTGAGAGATATTTCTTGACGGCATGTAAAGCCAAGTCAGTGGCAGCATAAAACTTTGACACCAGGTTAGCCACTAACCACAGGATAAAGAAAGAAGATTCCATTGCAGTTTGATGCAGTACTGCTGGTGTTTACTTTATTGTTTCATCTAACGTTTGTATATTTCATTTGTTATTGACTCTTACTTTTAACTATTGTTAGTAATGGATGCTCATCCCACTATTGCCTCGGGAGCATTTACGGTTCAAGTACAAGCAAGTAATTGGCTGACGCCGCGACCTACTTTCTTTAAACGTTAGTTGACCAATAGCTACCTTAGCGATTAAACCAAGGATTAGCATGCAACATAACTTCGTGTAAATCCTACTATAATATTATAAATGCAGAAGTTTGTGAGGATGGATGGATGGATGTTTGTTAATCTTTCACGCAAAAACTACTCAACGGATTTGGATGAAATTTGGCACGTAGATAGTTTGGATTAACCGAAGGATACTTTTTACCCCGGTAGTACGATCCCATGGGACAATTACCGAACTCCACGCGGGCGAAGCCGCGGGCATATGCTAGTTTACAATAAACTTGGAATCGTGAAGTCTGTGGTTTTCGTCCTCTGCAACTCTACAGTTCTGAGCCATACAACAGACTATGTACATTCTGAATGAAATTCAACTACATCGCATAAATAGAACCCCAACTCTCGCAGAAATCTATTCAACAAACTGCGTGTACAACGAATTTTCCAATAACATGTATGCAGAGAGAAATACGAGGTAAAGTAATAAATACCGATACAGTTAGCCGGATAGTTTTCACAAAAAAGTCCTCATTCCGACGAATAAAATGGTCGTAACAAAAAAAAAAAGAGAAAAAATACCGCAGCCCGGAAATGCGCGCGTGACCGGTATACCGCGCCGTTCCTATTTTTTTTTTGTGTATTTTTTGTAAATTTTTACTTCGCTTTTGATTAAAGTTTTTTAAAATACGCGGTATCAGATTTACATATTACGCAGTATGTCAATTTAACTGCAAGTTAATCATTCGGTTTCGTTGAAGTTGTTTTATTTTTGTGAGGAAATACTCCAATCAAGAGATTTTTTGGAAACATATTTTTTGTGACCCGAATATCTAATTTTTGTTTATTTAATCAGGAATTATACTGTAAATATTAACACACACACTACCCACTACACCACCACCACTCCTCCACTACTTACTTTTTCACTATAAAAATTTCAACAAAATTCTGCGAATTGAAAAAATACATAGGTTTTTTACAGTCACAAAAATATTTGAATTACTAGCTTATATCTGCGGCTTCGCCCACGTGGAGTTTGAAAATTGCACCACGGCATCATACTACCGAAATAGAAAGTACTCTATATGTTAATTCAGGTTATAAACTATCTGTGTGCAAAATTTCATCCAAATCCGTTGAGTACATTTTGCGTGAAAGAGTAACAAACATCCATCTATCCCCACAAACTTTGGCATTTATAATATTAGTAGTATAATTTCAATATTTCCTTAAATAGTTCAAAATACTATCTTAAAAGGTCTTTTGAGATCTTTTAATTACGGAAAGTCAAAGCCTCATCTGGTATTTTATTAATAGGTTGACATAGTACTGTACCTTTAAAACCATTTACCTACATACAATATTAACACGAACCAAAACACACACACGTCACATCCAGATCGCTAGAGAGAAAAACTAGCAAAACTAACCTGAAAAAAACCCGACACACGTCCAGTAATCCATTCTACGTTAAAAAAGTTAGTGCGGGAGTGCACCACAATTCGGCCATATTAAATTGGCTGGTAAAAGCGGATTGCTTTTGGTTTATTAGCGGCTAATTTGATTTTATGTCCAACCGCTGCGGTCTTGCCCCGTGACTCGAAAAGTAAACAAATGAAGCACGCTTTTCGGCCTGCCAACCTACATTCGACTTTATTGTATACCTTGAACCTCTTCGTTGAAAAAGTACTTCCGTGTCGCGTAAATTTTTTAACTTCGATTGGCGTGCATGAGTTTTTGTTTTTTAAATTGCTTAAAACGGTACTAATGTGTGGTTTTGAATAAGGGTAGCTTCGTTCATTTCCGTGTTGTGTATAACTTAGGATTACTACAAAACGTTATAAATGCATTCATTTCGTGTTATGATTGAAATCGTTTATTTAATACGTTTTTACCGGTTTTACATGCATAAAACTGTTTTTACTTTTAATTTGCAAAGATTTTCACTATTAATTTGCATTCGGCTATCCGCCATCGATTTGACCGATTGATTAATTTAAATAATCTTTTCTTATAGATAAAACCAATGGATAAGCTACGTTCATAATGAGCGGCGTTCAAATATCGTTGCGTTGTCACGACTGCGATAGATAATACGGAACGTGTGATACAGAAATATATAGCTATTGGGCTTGTAGTACTAAAATAACGACAATTGTCTGAGTTTGTCTGCAACAATTTGCGCGCGCTAGTGCGATATCTACCTCTTTTTATTCATAATATAATTGCATAAAACCCAATGATCCATCTGTTACCTACTAAGAAAAAGTTCTAAAACATTGACCCGATCCAAATCGCAAGAAATCAACCTTAAAGAAACACATTCTAGGTCAAACTAAACAACAGAAAGAAAAATAAAAAGATAGCTTCAAATAGCTACCCTGAGCTCCGATGAAAATGCCAAGCAACATGAAATATCGTGAAAAGACTTCCAGAGGTCATTGCCGGCACAATAGGCGATCCTACATACTGCATTCTGCTGCAAGGCAAGTTATTCTAGACATTTTTGAAGTTATGATAGTGTAAATCCACGCTTTATTTTACGGACAGTTTTGCAAAGAATTTGAGAAGTTGAAATTGTGGATGCTGGTTTTGGAGTTGATTTTATGGAATAATATGCATTGCAATAGTTATGAGAAGCTAATCTTCTTACTAATATTATGAATACGAAAATTTTGGTTTTGGTTCGTGTTAATATTGTATGTAGGTAAATGGTTTTAAAGCTACAGAACTATGGCAACCTTTTAATAAAAGACCAGATAAGACTACGACCATTCGTAATTGAAAGATCCTAAAAGAACTTTTTGAACTATATAAGAAACGTTTGAAATTATCCTACTAATATAATAAATGCGAAAGTTTGTTAGGATGGATGGATGGATGTTTGATACTCTTTCACGCGTAAAGTACTTAACGGATTTGGATGAAATTTGGCACATAGATAGTTTATAACCTTAATTGACATATAGGACTTTTTACCCCGTGGGACAGTTTCCGAACTTCACCCGGGCGAAGCCGCGGTCAACAACTAGTATTTCATGATTTTTCTTAGGTTTCTAACTGTTTGCAAGTAATCTAACAAATATACTATCTACCAGTTTATGTGTTCAAGAAAAAATAATGGAACTAGTAGCCCCTTTTCAGTGTTAGTACAATCGAGTGCATGCTAGTGACTGTGGTGATCCTTCGACCTAGAGCTTCTGGTCTAGTGTAGTACGGAGTTTCAATAAATGTGACTGATTGTATGTAAGCACCATAACAGGTGGAGTTCTGTAGTTTCTGCCTATCCCCATGAGAAAAAAGCTTGAGTTTATGTTATGTGTGTGAGAATGATTGAGTCCAGCTTACCCTGGTTTTGTTACCATTGCAGTACTGGCAGGCTGTTACTGTGTAGCTTACAGAACATTTCAACTGCCTAGCCCGTTTCCAACTATGTTGGGGTCGGCTTCCAGTCTGACCAGATGCAGCTGAATGCCAGTATTTTACATGGAGCGACTGCCTATCTGACCTCTACAACCAAGTTAGTACCTTTTTTTTACGATACCCTGTGGTAAGACTAGTTTTCAGTCTTTCGGACCACTGACTACCTGTAACAACTGTCAAAGATCTACAAATGACAGCCGGAACCAACGGCTTCACGTACTAAGTGTGCGTCTAGTCTACCTTAGGTCATAAAATGATGCCATAACAATATCAACAAATTAAACTATTATACAAAAATAAGTATAACGCCAATTCTGAAACTGTATCCAGAAAATAAAGTTATAACTTCCATCCATAAAAATCACAAAATAATTTAAGTACCAATGTTTATCAGTAATCTTATTACCATCATTTCTCTGTCCAAAAATAATCAAAGAATTAAACAAACGTTTAATCCCCACATCTTTATCTTTATATTATCTTTTCCTTTTTCCGCCTACCGTTTACATTCTACGACAATAATGTAAAAAAAATAATTGTCAAGTGGAATTCTTAAGGGGACGTTTTAGGAAGCAAGCTTTAGAAAATAATGTCGGAGAATTTCTAAATTACGGTTTGTATTCTTTTAAGTTGTGCGGTTCTGTTAAGTCGGGGCCAGATTTGCGTAAACCACTGGATTAAAGGGAGCCCTGTCTACCTTCATGTTGAATGATATGGCTTTCTGTGCATATCACGCTTTTTCCTTCAGGGTATGGGCCGGGTATTCGGCAGTCCAGGTGCACCTGAAGAACTTTTTATCTGCAAGTTTTGGTATTATCTTAAATTGCTATCACTTGAATTCTTATCATCATCATCATCATTTCAGCCGAAAGACGTCTACTGCTGCACATAGGCCTCCCCCAAAGTGTCGCCACATTGACCGGTCCCGTGCGACTCGCATCCAGCGGATCCTTGCAACCTTCACCAGATTATCGGTCCACTTAGTGGGAGGCCTTCCAACGCAACGTCTTCCGGTTCGCGGTCGCCACTACAGAACTTTTTGGCCCCATCGGCCATTCGTTCTGCTAACAATTCTAAATTCTTATACGTAGACATAGTCTCATTTTTTTCTTATCTAATAGTCATAGTTGTTTGAAAACTTATAAAATTATTTTTGTCTGAGTGAAATAAAGAGATTTAGCTAAACAATGGTTATAAATTCTTACCACTTTACGTAATTCTGATGAAGACGAAGGTACGCTGACAGTTAAATCGTTTTACATAATATATTTCTTTTTTCCAATTATCGAATAATTCACTTACATAAATATCATTTCTTTTAATGGCCTCTATACTCGGCTAAAATACTTATTAAACATGCTCATACTCATTGCTACTTCTTTTTACGACGTTTTTTTGCTCAAGGTTAATAAAATCGCTAGACCTTAACAAAGGCCCTTTCTTAGATCATTAGACACCTAATTTAATTGCACGTGGAATCCTGGGGTCTACCGCTTCCTGAGAATTGGAACTCATTAATTTTGGAAGAATTGAATTACAAAAATGGTAAGGATACTTTTTGAGGTTGTGTTGAATATAGTAGCAGCTTATAATCTTGACCTAAAGGTGTTTTATTGAACCTTTCAGTAAATATATGGTTATTAAGTTACTGAAATATAATACTTGATAAGAATGAGAAAAGCCTGCGTCGTTGCTGAGGTTCAACTTTACCTTGCTGGTGTGATTATGGAGAATGCAATCGTGTACCCGCATCCTAGCCATAAGTGACGAGGAGGAGCACCGTGCAGTTTTAACCAGTAGGAGTCTGACAGACCCCTCCGCCATCCCCGCGGTGGAGGACATCCATTGGGCATTTCCAAACGTAAAAAAAAACATTATCATTAACACTAGAAACGGGTTATTTACCATATTTACTGATGTTTTGAGTTCCCGATATTTCGGCGCTGTCAACAACAAAGCAAGCAGTAAACATGGTAAATATCCCGTTACTAGTGTTAATGGTAAAAAAGGTACAACTTTAGCTTGTCTAACCTTGGTTAACCCTTAGTTATTGTATACATAATAATCGATGACTATTCGCTGCACATGGACACACTAATCGCTCCAGTTCGAAGGTTATTCCTAGTTATTTATTCAGAAAACAGTATTATCTACTTTACGTCACACTAAACTCCAGCTAGACTGCCTCGTTGGTCTAGTGGTCACAGGCGCGACTGCTGAACATGAGAACCTTTTTTTTCATCAAATGACCCCCCCCCCGCTCTGCGTGGAGCGGAAGGGAGTGTCAGACCCATCCATGTTCCTTCTTTGCCCTTTGTGTTCCAGGGCCGCGGTATCTCTTTCGAACAGTCCCGCAGCCTTGGCAGGCATCGGCCCGTGCGGACCCCTACGTGGTTGCTGACATCTCTTTGAGGCGCGCGTGGAACACGAACGCGCCGTCGACACGGCCTGTCGTCATAAGACGGCCGGACGGCGAGCTAGCCCATAACTCGCCGTCCACAGGCCCACGCCTACGGTGGCCGGGGGCCACCACGTGACCCCGACGCCCAGGACGTCTCCCGCGGCGGCTGGGACGTGAGGCTCTTTCCCTCTCACGTTCCGCCACCTCCTTCACTAGCATGACTGCTTCGCAGAAGGAGGTGACGGCTTCCCATTCCCTCTCGCTCCGGACCATGGCTTGAACCAGGGCCGGGCGCGAGAGGTCGCCACCGCCGATCGCCTCTACGAGGACACGGCGCTGCTCCGCCCAAGCGGGGCAGGCCTCCACAGTGTGCTGCACCGTGTCCTCCGGACGATCCTCACAATGGAAACACCCGGGCGTTTCCTCCCGCCCGATTCGGTGCAGGAACCTCCCGAAACAACCGTGTCCGGTGAGGACCTGCGTCAGGCGGAAGGTGAGGGTGCCGTGGCGCCTCACTAGCCACTCCTCAAAGAGGGGACTTATCGCCACTATGGTAGCGTGCCCTGAACATGAGACCCTGGGTTCGATTCCCAGGTCGGGTAAAGAGTTATTAGGTTTATCCATCAGGAGTTCCTTAGTAGCAGCCACGGAGTTGAGTATTTGCCCGGTTGATGACAATAGGCTCGCTCCTATCACATGGGACTAAAAAAAATCATAACTGGCGAAATGAGGGTGTACTATTAGGTACACGTCTGCTTAACCCTTCGGGAATTACAGGCGTCATGTTTTGTAAACTCCAGCATACAGCAGCAGCAGCATGGATGGAGATAGAAAGTAGAGAGAATGGTCTCTATACTTTATGTCCCCACCTATGAGAAAAGTTGATAAACGTGTATTTTATAGCGTAGTTTAATCCGGAGATCGACTCGCGTGGTTATTAATTAATTATTAATACTAAAAATAACTAAACTTTATTGTTTCAGAGGTACATAACATCAAAAATAGATCTCTGGTCTCCACACTAGGGTTCCCTGTGTCGTGGAGCCCAGTGTCTATCTTTACAGAACAAAGAAATTCCAAATTTGCATAAAAGAATTTACGAAAAATACAGAAAAAAAAGGACATCTTAATGAGTGTAGTTTATATGCAAGTGTGTGAGAAACTGTGTGTTTTTTAAAGATATGGGTGGGTGTGTGTTACTGTGAGGGGGTAAGATTATATAATATTTAGCCCCGAGCTCCTCTTAAGGTGTATTTATCCACATCAATGATAGACAGAGTAGTATAGTACTTTCATTAACAAACAAGACGGCTTTATTAGAGGCTAATGTCTTTCTTGCTGCCATTGTCCCTCAGTCTTATTTTACTACCTAGGCACTAAACTTAACTATATTAATTATTTTTACGACGCATTTTCTTTGTACATAAGTAGATCTACACCCACTTACCCAAGTAGGCGCTTTATTTAGTTTGTGCTATATACTGTATCACCATTGCTCTCAAAACGAATGTTTCCCTTCACCTAGAACCAAAAATTCGAAGACATGCGACATCTTTCAATTCGCACTGGACTATCGTGCCCACCAACCCACTCCCTCTTACAAAATTAAAGCTGTATGTGCGTATGTGTCCTGACGTCGAGAACGCTAGGCTGATTGTGATATTAAGTTAGGTGTAACATACAGGCTCGTGACTAAAGAATAACAGCCGCTCAGGTTGATCTTGAAGGTTAAGCAGCGCTTGCCAAGGTCAAGGTTTGAGGGGTGACCATTGATTGCATTTCGAGTTTCCTCCGTGCTTCGGAAAGCGCGTTAAGCCGTAGGTCATTTATAGATATTTGACAGTCGTTACAGCTAGACAGTGATCCAAAAGTCTGACAACCGGTCTCACCAAAGGGTATTACCCAGTAATATCTGGGTTGTGGAGGTCAGATAGCCAGTCGCTCCATGTAAAATACTGGTATTCAACTGCTTCTGGTTAGACTGGAAGCCGATCCCAACATAACTAGAAAAATGCTAGGCAGATGATGATGAACACATAGGCAATAAATAAATTGAGCAATAAGAATTAAGTTTTGCTAGATAAGTTGTCTGTGTAAATACCTCATACTTATTAATATTTACCCAGCTGTGATTTGTTCCAACGTTAATACTATGTATTTACTGTCATAGTTTATTTACAAAACCTTCTTTAGATATTAAAGAACGGTAATAAAATTCTAAATTAATTCCAGAACTTATTTATGGGTTTTAATTAAAGTGAGAACAAGCTCGAGTAAAATCATACAATTACCTTATACTGTATTTTATTTTATCTTCGAACAAAGTTAATAATGAAAGAAGAAACAACATTCTATGTTATTATAGTTCCTTTGTCGATTTAGATTCGTTATTAGTCAATTTATTTTTATCTCAGAATACGTACTTTGTTTTTTATTTATTTATTTTTTTTTTCGTTCCTAACTAATATTATAAATTCGAAAGTAAGTTTGTTTGTTACACCTTTTCACGCTTAAACTTCATTCTGAAATTTTGTGTATACGTTGTCAGGTGTACAGAAAAGGACGTAGGGTATCTTTCATCCCGCAAAAAGTACTGTTCCCGAGTAAAACAACAATAAAGTTCTTATGATAATAGATGGCGGCACGTGTCTTTCGAATCATGACTAAATTGTATAATTGCAAGCAGAGTACAACCCGAATTGATTATCAAAGTCTAAATTAACGCGAGCAAAGCCGTGGGCGAAAGCTAGCAACAAAGCAAACAACAAAGCAAACAACAAAGCAAACAAACAACAACAACAAAGCAAACAACAATAAAGCAAATTGTAGACAACATAATTTTTAGCGCACTGAATTGTATGAACATTCTTATAAATATCTGTTATTTTTATTATTACCTTAACTGTTAGACGTAGGCAAAAAGTCTTCCAGGCTCAAATGAGATTGGGTGGGTCACGTGAGCCGTATGCATGACGACCGCTGGGCAAAGATCTCAACACGATGGGTGCCTGAGCATGGACAGCGCCGCAAGGGCCGGTCTAGAAAGAGGTGGAGAGTTGAAGGTCGGTTCGAGGTGGCGCCAGACAAGAGTACCTGGAAGGTTATGGGGGAGGCTTTTGCCCAGCAGTGGGACATACAAGGCTACTAAAAAAACTGTGATCTAGGAAAGCTATATACATACTACAAATAGAACTAAAATAATGGTAAAAAGAAGAATAAAAGTAAGTACCCACATATACAACATTATTTTTAGTATATGCGAAACCTGAATATAGTTTGTTCAGAATAAGTAACTGAATCGATTCCAATAATTTTTAAACCATGTTATATTTTTCCCCAAAAATATTTAAAAAAGTTAAAAGTTGGATACCGAGCGACTTTGAGTACCTATCGCAATAATTTAGGTACCTACTTCCAAATTATTATTATAAATGAGCTCAAGACGAAGCTGGAGGCGCGCGCTGCGTGGTGACCGCGTTTTTATGCGGACAACTAGGTAACAGAACAACTTTGCGATTTTTCATGATACAGTTTTGAAATTTTGTACATCGATTCTTTACTTAATAATACTAGACACGTGTATCAGGATTCGCATATACTAAAACTAATGTTGTATACAACGACGACAATAAGACACTTAGACGTCAAAGTTCTCCTCCGCATTGCTGTCATCCGGAAACGTGCCCAGAAGACTGGCAGCATTGCCATGTTGAATGCAATGCTAATTCTTTAGCCAAAGAAAGAGCCAGCCTTCTGGTCACGCGAAGTGTCGACCAGTCGGCGTTTAGCAATTTGTAAGCACGGATATTTTACGATTGTGACCCTAAATTCTGCTGATCACCATACACGTTCTTGCCCTTGAGCTATCCACTTATTGCTACAAAAATGGTGCCAAAGAATACTAAGTATCTTCATGTTTACCACACAATATATACTCATTATTATACGCATCAAATGTCAGTCAACACGACAAAAGGGCTCCGAACTAACGCCTCCCTTTCTTACCCCTTTTTTCAACACATAAATGCTTACCACCATTTTACCACTTTCTTCTACGCGAACTTCACCCTTCTGTACATCGAGATGTATTCATATGGCATAAACTACGTAGTCGTATCCACCTTACACCGGTCCCCAATACAATACAACTGCGAAGATAAGAAGGGTCAGTTTACACTGGATGTTAAAGCTTTCAAAGAAAGGTAGAGATGACCCATTTTTCTCGGTCGTTTTAGGGCCGCCCCTAAAGATTAGTAATACTAGGACGGTCCTTAGAAATATATTCATATGGATACGAGGATATGAATGTTGAGATCGGTTATTGCTCGGATATTTGGCTCAATAATGTACGTATTTATAGAAATGAGAATATTTTTGTAGGCCCGTTTATAACAATGGGTAGGCTTGCTCCATCTTTAGTATTCGTATTTATAGGACGACTTTTGTACTTTTGTTATCGAATGCGATATTTATTAAAGGAGGTCGTTATTGAATATAACAGCGACGAATTAATTAAGTTGATATCTGAAGATTTGGTTAAAATGAAATTGGCTTGTACAACAGTATTAATTAAATATTCGTTGCTAATGGACGGTATGTACATTTTACAATGAATATTTGAACCTGCATTGGGCCCGCGTGGTGGATTAGAGCCCACTCCCTCTCACACACAGGAGGCCTGTGTATCATCAGCGGAAACAAAAAAAATCTGATAATGCAAATTGAACTAAAGAACTTGAATGAGTTCATTGAGTTTTTCTCCCATAGCTAGAAGAGGCCTCTGTATCCTCTTTACACTTCCTGCGTACAACTATCACGGGCTAATCGAATAAGTAAAATTCAAGCTATTTTTGATATGGTTTCGAACACATTTTTAAACAGTAATTATTTCTTTTAATTATTGTAAGCTTTGTGTTTCTTAAATGTATTTGCATATGAGTGAATTGTTACAAAAGATAAACGTTACTTACTTAGTTTGTAAGTCAAAGTTCATGTAATACTACATTATTTTAAGTTCCAAAAATGTTTTCAAGCAAGTGAAATCCTTGTAATTTCTTACTGAAAAGTAAATTTCTTTAACCGTAAACATTATTTTTTTACCATTCTAAATCTATTAACTAGGATTTTGTGTGACTTTTAAAAAGTGTCTACGAGATGTTCACTCTTTAAAACCTAATAGGTATACCTACTTGTAAAGTCTGACTGCCTAGTTGGTCTAGTGGTCGCAAGCGCGACCGCTGAGCATGAGGTCTTGGGTTCGATTCCCAGGCTGGGAAAAGTGTTATTGGGTTTTTTCATCAAGAATTTCTCAGTAGCAGCCACGGAGTCTGGATTTGAGCACGGTTGATGGCAAGAGGGTCGCCCCGTATTAAATAGGACTTAAACATAACTGAGAACATCTCTGCCTAACCCTTCGGGGAGTACAGGCGTGATGTACGTTCATATAAAGTAGATGGTGATAGAAATAACTTATTCCGTAAGTATAGTCGTCACGATTCACTCTTCGGT
The DNA here is from genome assembly GCA_905163415.1 of Noctua fimbriata. Lineage (NCBI taxonomy): Eukaryota > Metazoa > Arthropoda > Insecta > Lepidoptera > Noctuidae > Noctua > Noctua fimbriata. The sequence continues at coordinate 3,926,344 of LR990927.1, read as the reverse complement.
TCACGTATGTCTAGTAAAATGAAACAGCTGATGAGTCTACGAATCAAAGTAACTGGTATTTAATAGTATTAAGTGCACTTTGAACTACGAGTAGATTCGCAGAACTTATGTACAGACTCTCAAGACTCACTAATAGAATGCATGAGTGAGTTCGCGGAATAAGCACATGTCACTGTATGTATAAGGTCTTAATGTATGTGAAAATACCTTGATTTAAATGAACGGAAATGTCAGAATTACCATCAATAGTAACAATAAATTTTTATACTAGTTTTTATCCACGCCGTCACCCGCGTGTAGGTTGAAACTTATCCCAGGGGAATAGACCATCCAGACCAGAATATTCATATCAAAATGTCTATCTCTGCTTAAAAATTTCATTAATATTAATTCAGCCGTGAAAAGGTAACAGACCGACGGACTTAGTTCACGTTTATCTAGAAATAGAATTCACATAATATAATTTTTAAATAGTATTTATAAATACACGGGCGCCGTAAGTCCGTGGTCCGTGGCGTTTAGCTCAATTTTCTGCGTGTAATTTTAAAACCTGTTAATTTAATGAAAGGCTTTAAAAAATTGGACTTAAATCTATTATGTTTGTGGTTGTGATTTAACGTCATCAATTTTTTTGATATTAGCATCCCATACAATACATTTTACGCAAGAACTTGAGGAAGAAGATTCTCATTCTTTTAATACTATAGTTATAGATACTTACCAGGTATCGCAGTCTCTAAGAAAATAACGTACAGCATCAAGCTTAACTACTTGTTTACGTTGAATGTCGGAAGACAGACATTCATGCTCCTATTCATTCATCGTATATTCTCTCTTTGGTCGTCGAAAATTGCTGTCGGAGTAGCTCATTCAATGGACTTTGATTTCGATCGATCGTTTCAGCACCACTTAACATGTTACGCAAGATAGTATGCAAGAGCCTGTTGTTTTAAGTTTTATAATTCTTTTTAATGTTACTACTCCGGGATAAGGGCAAGACATTCCAATTGATACATATATCAAAGTCCACTGAAAGACACTGGCCTCTTCCAAGGTTCGCCAAAACACACTGTCATATGATTCATATTATTACCCGTTTATGATTCATAGTGGCTTTTTAGGCCCCTTGTTCGAGTCACCTCTTTAAAACCATCGTTTCATCTAATTTGGGGACATCCAACGCTCGCCGAATCATGGTCTGCACTCCAGGACTCTTTTGATCTACCGGCTATCGGTATTTTGATAAAGAAGGTCAGCCCACTGTCACTCTAGCTAGCTGGCTTTACAATCTATGATGGCAACTCCGGTGTAAAAGATATGGAATCAACTAAAGCGTACCACGCAGTAGTAGAAGTAATTAAAAAGTAAAACAAACTTTTTCTTCAAATGTTTTAATCTCATTTACTTACACTGATTCAGTTCACTTATCATTATATACAAAAATGTCAATTATCACAATCAAATTAGCGACGAAGATCACAATAAACAATTTCTAATTACACTCAATAATTTATTATGATTTATAATCCATTTTTACTTTTATAAATTAAAGCGTTCGTTAATGTATTTTACAATAATCAAGAAACAATTCTTTCAGGTGAAACAAATTATAACCCTGAGCTAAGTTTTCCAATTAATCTTGTCACTTTGAAAGTAAAATGATTTAGGAAAATGACTGTTATGATTAATGAGAAGTTTGTCATAAATATTATTAGTCCAACTAATATTTGTGAGACAAATGAATTCTGAGATTAAATATGTACACACTGTTTCATCTCGCAATATTAATTTAGGAACGTAAAACTGAACACTGGTACTACTGCAGACAAAAGACCATTTGGGAAACACAGAAGCATATTTACACAAAATATTACGATTTTAGTAAAATCAAGATGGCGTAAAGTAAGATGGCGGCCGAGTTGTGAGCGGCGCGCGACGCTAGCGCTGACGCGGGGTTGCGGACACACACACGAAAGTCGTTGTAGTCGGCGCGTGTTATTGCACAGTAGTGGACGTGCACACACGCCGAGTCGCATTCTGCGACGTCTGGTGCATGTCGAACTCGAAGTGCTGTTAGATATCTAGACCCAAAACATTTCAAATTATTTATTGTAATTTACTGGGTGACTGCTGAGGTCCTCATCATTTGCCTAGCCTTTTCCTAACTGTCTAGGCAAACCAAATGCAGCTGAATACCAGTTTTTTACATGGAGCGGCTGAAGGGCTAAGGGTTGCGCCTCATTTAGGTACCGGAATCGCATTTTTCCAAGCCCCTATCCTTTTTCGTCGCTCATAACCGTCATTTGCTAGAGCGAGAAACAGAGCGGTAATGATTCGATTCCGTGCTGCAAGATGAAGTACAACCCTAATAAGGCATACAACATAGGCTATTCTTTTTTTACATTGTTCTTTTAAATCTTGTATTTACAGAGATTTCTGAAACTGAAATGAAAATTTCAAATTAAACTACGAAAAACAAACGGGACTGGGCATATCATGCCTGCTGCATGCCGGACAAACTGTGAGCCAAAATATCAGGAAACTAGTGCTCTGACACAGTGAGGCGGGGTCGCGGCAGGCCACGAAGGATATGGTGAGACGAACTGGACAAGTTCCGTTTGAACTGGAAGGAGGACGCGTGGGTTCGCGAGAAGTGGAATGAGTAGAGGGAGGCCTTCGCTCAGGAGTGGGACAGAGCAGGCTAGGAAAAAAAAAAAACGAAAAAAAATTTACTCACTTAGTAAAAACACCACGGTCGTGATGGTTCCGTATCCTCTCTGCCAAGACGTCGAGTGACGCCGCGCTCACTTCTCTCAGTCCGTAATATTGGGTAAGGTTGTACTCTATCGCCCAGTGAGCTTCACCTCTTATGTTATTTACATCTAAGTAATACTGTGTGTAATCTAAAACCTGTGGAAACAAATTGGTTTTAGTTATAATTTCGATGAAAAAATAGTTGACGTAATTTTATTAAACTAGAATAATATCATAGTTCAAAATACGCGCTTTGTACGTGGAGTTGCGGACACCAGTCCGTTATGCAATACAATACAATATCATAGTTCTGCAGAATTTATTAATTATAAACAAATAAAACTATTTTGATACTAAAGCGAGGGTTTTCTGTAGAATTTAATTCAAAGCATTTACTTATTGTAGATTCAAAGAATTATTTATAATCTGAGCAACTAACTAGGTAGTTATTGGGACCTGTCGGTAGTTATCTGTTTGCAATTATGTCAAGAGAATCTAAACCTTACCTTTCCGGTATTAGAGTCGAACTTATAAAGTCTTAATCCTGGGTTTGAAGTACTGCCAGCGCCTCTTGGTGTGACCGAAGGGGCCAACATTGCCCAAGATACTGGTCGACCTGTGGACAAGATTTAGAAAAGATTTAAAAAGAAATCATAACACAATTGAAAAGAGACCTCTCTGGCCTCTGTGCCGCAGCGAACTGCTATTTGCTTATTGCTCAATACTACGAGATAACATCATAACATCTGGAGACTATGCAATAATTAATTTCATCATTCATCATTTCAGCCGAAAGACGTCCACTGTTAACATAGGCCTCCCCCAAGTGTCGCCACATTGACCGGTCCTATGCGACTCGCATCCAGCGGATCCCTGCAACCTTCACCAGGTCATCGGTCCACCTAGTGGGAGGTCTTTCAACGCATCGTCTTCCGGTTCGCGGTCGCCACTCCAGATCTTTTCGGCCCCATCGGCCATCCGTTCTGCGAGCAATGTGCCCTGCCTACTGCCACTTAAGTTTGGCAATTCTTCGGGCTACGGCGGTAGCCTTGGTTCTTTCTCTAATTAATTTATGGCTTGATCAAACGATGAGTGAAAAACTGAGAGGAATAATATAATATCAACCGAACTACTGTATTGTGTGGAGAATCTCTCCCATTAATGACATGATTATTATTTTTTATTGTGTTTTCATTATTATTTTGACATTCATTTAATTCAATAATACTATTTAATGGGATTATCTGTTTATTGGTTGCATGATTATTATCAATAATTAATTTAAATAAAGTAATATGTGGGATTATTTTATATTTGCACGACGAAATGAAAGGCAGAATAAGAGAACAATTCTGTATATTTTACGAACCTTTTGAACCTTATATACGCAAATAAACGATTTTTATTTTTTTTTTACTTTTTTGTGTAGCTGAAATTCTCGACTAGACTCCTTCAGGTCAGTCTTTACAGGTTTATTTTAACAAAGACAGTGCATGAGGTAGCTGTGCGGTGCGGGAGGGGGGTGTGGTGACGTGTTGTGTCATCACATCCCTCAATGTAGTTTACCCACCAATATGTGGAAACATAACTCCCGCTAAAGCCTTTACTTAAAAAAAAAAACTATCCGGATATTTGCTAGCTTCCATCAATACCATGATAAACTACCGTATTGTGCCGCCGTTTGAAATACGTATAACTAATCTTACAATTCAGCTTTTCCGCAGTTCACTACCCAACAAAGAGCTTTCAAAAATGGAGCCCATGCCCTAGATTCGTGCAGCACCGAGAGAAGGCTATGAAAAGCTTCCAGCAGATAGGAAAGAGATAAATAACATCATAATATTTTTTACTACACAAAAGAATGGCATTTTATTATTCATATCTATTGTAGCACAAACGACTCGTAACTCGAGAAAATGTTATTTCACGTACTCTTTATACGTCAAAGGAGATAGTTGTTTCAATATTACTCAAGGAAAGTTAAATAATATTATGTTAACTATATAAAATTATGCTTTTGATAAAATTGCATCAAAGACGACATATATTTATATTATCTTTATGAATAAACTCAAGAATTCACAATAATATTGTGTTTATCCGCAAATTACGTTAGCTGGAGCCGGAGGATGCAAAAAAAACCAATTTACTTTAAACTAATTTATTGAAATAGAGAAATTACAAATTACAAGTTAAAATTATGTAGGTGATAAATGGTCGATGTATCTACCAAGAATGCCTGTAAAACGCGGAGTCGTAGAAGGCATCGCCGATGTCCGGTCCCACGGTTGCAAAGTGCTGCGTATGCAGCACGTGTAAGTTGTTGCGATGGGCGATATCGAGGTCACGCTGTCCACAGTCCATGTATAACACCGAATCGTAATATCAGCGATCCTTATGTTACACCGTTGCGTAACACGCATATATTTTTATTTGTTATGACGAATAATTACGTGTCATAAAACATTTATAACAGGTTTTTATTGTATCAATATCCACTGAAAAAATTGAATTGTTACTGATGCTCTGTCACTGTTAGCATGCATCATCCCAATGTTGATCGAAAGTCTCACCTCATGACTTCAAATTCTTTTAATCTGGGGTAAGTGTGATCCAATGGTCGTTGGATTTGTTGAGGTTACTCCGTCATTATCTACGAGGGCTGCGACGCTTTCTGGCTGTCCCAGATTGACACTCGATTCCACATCCCAACGTTCCGACTAGTTTTTAATCTTGCCAACCCCAAAAACTAGTACCGAATGAGCCTCTAAGGTCCACTAAACGACCACAAAGAGATATTGCCATAAACACAACGACGCGAACGAATGTGTAATAGCAGTTTGTTTCTATTAGCCCACAAGGTAGATAACGCTATCAATCCTCATAATCCCTTAGTCCTTTTACGATGCTCCAGGGAAGGTAAAGGGTAGCCAGCCCTTTGTAAGAACCACACATATACCTTCCGTCAGGAGGGTGGACAGTACTGCTTTGCTATATCTATCTTGCTAATAACAATTAGTATGCTAGGTGTTTTAAAAGCATTGTCTATAGTTTTTATTAAATATATTCTCTCTCTTTTCTGTTTTTTGAAGTACAGCTTTGGTTAATAGGATTTGATGACAATAGTTACCTATAAAGGAAAAAATAAGACACCGTTTTTTCAAGGAGACAACCATTCATGTCTCTATATTTACTGGTAGTTTTTATTTTGGGTAAAAATACGTTGCCCAAAACTAAGAATTTCTCCTGTATCGTAGGTGCGTTTACAAACTTTTAAACTCACATACACAAACAACCATACCCGGAACAACTTCCGGTAGGTCATACAAATATTTGTTTCGTGCGGGGATCGCACCCGCGACACACAGCGCAGCAGCCCATCGCTCAGCCACCGTGCCGTCCTCTGAGTACGGTGAACATCAGTAGTAATACATAGTTGAAAGCCGAAAACTAGCCTCGCTGCTATGAAATAACGACGCTGTTATAGTCAAACAATGATAGTGGTAACCATGAACCACCATTTACCTTTGATTGGCTAATCGCTGGGTGCCCTGACCCTGAAGATTCTGATCCAGAAAAGAAACCACATTGTCACTAACCTTCACTATAAATAAGTCTGAACGTGTCCGCGTGCCGATGACCGTAGAACTGCCCAGCGATCACATCGCTGAATGCGCGGATGACGTGCACCAGGTGCTGGTTGGCAGTTGGAGTCAGTTCCCCCCCACCTGCCGCTGAAGAGCTGCCCGCGTTGTGCCGCTCTTCCACTCCTGGGCCGGCGTGAGCAACTAGATAGACCTAGGAAAGAACATGGATTACTAAGACTCTGTGTAAAAGTCGTCAGCCGGATCACAGGATTAATGTTATGTAGAACTCATACAGAATTTTAAAACGTATCTTTAGAAATTGACAATGAAAATACATTTTTAGGGCGAAATAGTACAGTTATTGTTAGTGCCCCACTTCCCCTCTTCTTTTTTGTAAGAAAGGTCGGAAAATGTAGGACATCAAATTATTTACGATAAATAAAAAAATAATAGTTTATTGTTTTGCAAAAAAAAAAGATTTTATTAAAACAGCCCCAGAAGCATCTAAATTAGATTCTGCTCTTCAGTAATATACTAAAGTGCTTACCATTTCATTTCTTCTCCTAGCTTTACTGAGGACCTGCTCCAGCCACTCCCATTGCTGCCTGCCTCTGTGAGGACCATCAGTCCTAGCAGCTCCCCCAGCCCAGAGCACGCTGTTCAGGACTACGATCCTTAACCTGCTGTGAGACTGTTCTATCGTGTAATATCCACCTGGAAACAAAGTTTGCGTCAGTATTCTACGAAATAATCTGCTGGATCAAGCTGGGTCAGTAAGGAACTTTCTCTAAAAGGTGAAAACGTTAAATTCTTTAGATTTCTATCGTATTCACTGATCAATGCATTCATAGCCTAGCATAGTTGGGACAAAGTCATAGGTCTCGAGTTCGAACATTCGACACGCGCCTCTGATTTTCCGGATTCATGTGCGTATTGTAATTATCACTTGCTTCGGTGAAGGAAAACATCGTAAGGAAACCAAACCAGCATGCCTGAGAGATATTTTTCGACGGCATGTAAAGCCAAGTCAGAGGCCCATTGACGGCATAAAAACTCTGGCACTTAGGCACGAACCACACGAAAAAGAAACAAATACTGACCAACGCCGGGGCACGAGTGCCTCTTCGTCTACTTGTGGAAACCTATAACACACACTTCATAGACTTAGATATCTTCTCTCTTTCTAGTTACAAATTTAAAACACTGGCTATAAACATTCTTTCACCACAATCTTAATCTAAAATTTATTAATTAATTCAAACTTTATAAGACAAAATGCTCATTCCGTTGTTTATTTGTTCAGTTACTAACCCGTGGACAACAGTGTGGGTTATATGTTTACCTATTTAAGTAACGACTCATAATTTTAAACTTTAACATGTAACTGTTTTTTGTCCCTAATAAATAAAATAAAATAAAAAATGGATGAAAATAGTTTGACAAAAAAAAATAAGACTACCGTATAAAAAAGGTACCCTTCGCCAGAGACATTATTAAAATAGGTTAAAAGTTCAAGAAATCCTTGGCAGATAGCCCGCTACCAAACTTCCTGACTGAGTTTCTTTCACTACAGCACTTTTTTACACTAACAAGAGAGAAGAGCAGTTATTTAGTACTTACCAGTTTCAAAAGTCTGCAATGCTTCAGTGGGTAGCCACTGCATCCACATATCAACTAGCCTCTTAGAAGGAGCAGGGTCATTATGTCCCAGCGCTGGGAACACGAACTGACTACTGAATGTCCTGCTAAGAATGTCTGTGACGTTCCTCACGGCTTCCAGTTTTATATCCTCGCTTAGGTGCTCCATTGATGAGGAGAGGATATCCCTGGTAAAAGAAAAGTATTTATGAATTCTGCTGTTCTGTTTTTGCTGCAGCGTATTCCGGTATGGAGAGTATGGGTGCCTGTATAATACAGGCTATTAAGATATTTCAGGATCAGCATTTTATTTGGTACGAAAATGCTGAAATACTGATGCTTCTGATGCTGCAAATGATGTGTAGTGAATTGCAAAAGATGGGCCTTCATTGGGGGATTTACTATCCAATAAAAATAATCACTAGTTTTTTTTTTGTAAGTCTGTAGCAGTTGTCAATTAGTAATACTACCCCACAGCACAAACTTCAAGTTGTCAGGATGCCAGGACCTGTCACACGTGTGATCTCGATTCCACCCGTAATGATGACAACGGTTGTGGCGGCGACCTGGTGAAAGAATACACTCACCCAGTCCACAGCACGAACTCCAAGGTGTCAGGGTGCCGCTCCGCCATCAGAGCGGCGGCGCTTTGTATCAGGGGCCAGGAGCTGTCGCAAGTGTGGTCGCGATGTCGCCCGTTACGGTGACTGTGCTCGTTGTTACCGCGGTTGTGGCGGCAACCTGGTGTGAAGGTTGAAAATTTTAAAGAATATTGGGGATGAATTAAGAGCAAATTTAGTTTCATTGTTAGAAGTTCTGTCACACGGAAATGACAAAATGCGGGCCATCTGCTAGCAATGGACATTGACAGGTACGCCAGTACAGTATCTGCCACTGTCTGGTGTCCGAAGCTGGTTTTTTTTTGGTGCCGAAACTCATTCGACGGAATTTACGTCACTGATCTTTTTTCGTCCTATACGTCAACCAGTGCACATTATCCGATCCAAATATTTCAACCTGTTTACATTTTACAGGTTTATCAACAAAACTAGTCATAGATTACGAGACAGAAGACTGGCAAAGTAAATTCCGTCAGATAACGTGTTTTAGTCCTTAGTCTAACAATGTAAAACTATGCAAAAGACGGTACATGAACAATAATGTACTCAAATGCGTCATCGGTTATTATATTTCCGAATTATGTGAAGAAATAAAATAAAATGAACCTGACACATTCATGATTAATTAATTATCCTCCCTGATTACCCTCATTCATCAAACACCCAACAAGCCAACACGAATAAATAATTCACAAATAATATGCACGAAAATAAAACATACAACGCTGATATTCATCAAAATAACTCGAAATAATTCACTATAACGTTCACTATCGCATGTTTTATGAATGCTCGTAGTACTATGTCAGCGAACAAAAATAATAAAATCATCAGCATAAAACAACGGAATACGTTTCATAAAGTACCTCTATGGAGCTCCTGGGAGTTGTGGAATGGGTCATAATGAAGATCTGTGATGTGCCAAAAGTACCCTGGAACAAAATTATGGGTTAGTTTCTCTTGGAAGGCTGTAAAAGTAGTTTTGCTTACGGTATGAAAGTTGGTAGTAGTTTTTTTTGTCTTGTTTTTTTTTGTTGTAGTAAAAATTTTATTTTTTCATGGGTTGTAAGTTTGTAGCTGTTCAACTTTATTTTTAGAACTGAAGTGTCTGGATCACATTTTTCTGTTCCTTTTTTGCTTGTCTGTTTATGTGTGTGTATGTCGTTTGTAGCAGCATGGATTTATATTGTTTCCTTTATTTCCAACCAATTTCAAAAGAGCACGACTGTCTCGTTGGTCTAGTGATCGCAATCGCGACTGCTGAGGAAGCGGTGCTGGGTTCCACTCCCAGGTCAGGTAAAGTGTTTTTGGGTTTTTCCATCAGGAATTTCTCAGTAGCAGCCACGGAGTGTGGATTTCTGCCCGGTTGATGGCAATAGGCTCGCCCCCTATTACATGGGACTGAAACATAACAGGCGAAATGTATGTGTACTACTAGATACACCTCTGCTTAAACCTTCGGGGATTATAGGCGTGATGTTTGTTTCAAAAAGGCAAGAATTACAGGAACAAAGTGGAACTTAAGGATTTTTGAAGAATTCACAACTTTAACAAAATCCTTCAATTGAAGAACAGTACAAAAGAAAACTAAGCTTCTACCATTATTTATCCTTATAAAAGTACAAAGTTTTTTAGCCCATAAGTTTTATCTCGAAAAAATGTCTAGTCACAGGAGAATAGAAAGCTGACAAGCCAGACAGATTGGATGGATATAAATGATTGATAGATATTAGGCAGTGTTCATATGATGAAATAAAATCTATTTTAAGTATAGGGCAAGTCGTCGCTAGCCAGATTCGTTGCCTTAGATTTAATCCCTGAATTAAACTGGAATTATTGGCTAAGTTTTTAGAGCGCTAAAAACCTTGGCCTGGTTGTAAAGGCAACTACTTTCGAGTTATAAGTATTTGAGTTCCAACCTAGGAGAGAACTTTATTTTGTGTAAACGATCATCTCTGCTCTCGATATCATCATCATTCTCCTGCCCTTATCCCAATTCATTCTCGTCATCTCAGCAGTCACCTCCTTTCTAGTCATATCATCCTTCACACAGTCCATCCATCGTTTCTCTGGTCTTCCTCTACTCTTATAACCATCTACATTCATACTCAACATTTTCCTCACTAGATTCACTGCTCGCAATAAGAAGAAAGAAAATGTCGTGAAGAAACTGGTATATATCCTAAAATCAAAAATTCTAAGGTCGTAACTATTTTTCAGGCCTGTGAACTACCCAGTAGGTATATTAAAGGCCGAATATAGTATATAAGATCCTATTAAGATAGATGGAAAAACTTTTAGAAATTATACAGACCACCAAGGACAATGGTAAAAATAATAATAAGAAAAACGAACGAAGAACATCGTTACTTACAAGAAAAAAAATCAGCTAACGAAAATACACTAACAATTTTGCCCAATGATATTAGGTCAAGATAAAATCACTTTAATCAGTGTTTTTTTGCTTGGATATTTTTGAATATACGTATTAAACGCTGTGTTAAAATTTGTCCATCTATTTTAATGGGACATTATATACAGGGTGGAAAACGGTTACCACGTATTCCGTACATCATTCTCAGACCTCCCACATGGAAATTTTACATCGGTTTATAAAAAAAATAAAAACTCTTTTCCATACATTTTAACCGTGTAAGTATTGCACTTTCCACACGTCGGTATCCACCCCGTATAGGCTCCATTCCACAACGATGGGAATTCCACCGTAACTGAGCCCTTTCTCAGAATACAGCCAAATTTTATTGGAACTGAATAAAACTTTCTAACAAAGTCGGATACTTTTAAGAGATTATGTAGGTTAAACCTTGTGACCTCTAGATTGATAGTCAAGCGAAGGTAAATGAATTATTAATATGAATATTATATGAACTTGGTTTCCAATCGCTTCCTATTGTAGTAGTTTAATGATATGTAGTAAGTTATTACTTTGACTTGTTCGACCTTGTCCTAATAATAATAGTCGTCCTGACCGTTATTGGTCACGGCGGCCAATCACAGCGGAGATTAGCCATTGCCGCGGGTGATATAATAGTGCACAAGTGTGTGCGCAGGCACAGGTGCACTCTCTCTTCCCTCAGTCTCACAGTCAAGACGGCAATTCTCTACGATCGGAGAGAGCTCAGACGCAGGACTAACAGCTTAACGTGCTTTCCGAGGCTAAGTCTGAGAAATTCCATATGGAAAAACACGATAAGACTTTTTGCCCGATCCAAAAATCGAACCCAGGAATCCATGCTCAGCAGTTGCGCTTGCGACCGCTAGACCTACGGCGCAGTTATGACTCCTAATATTTGCATTATTTTCCATAACATGTACGATTTTGGAATGGGGAACCACAGTCCATTCACAGTTATGCCAGTGGATGTGATGGACTGTAGGTTGCTTATTTTTGAGTATGCAAAACTGCCTGTCATGGGTTTATTGAAAAGAAATGCTTTGAGTTGAGTTTGAGTCGACGCGTTTTGTTTTTCCGAACAAACTGCAGGTATCGTGACCTTAGATTCCGTTAGAACACGGTATGCGAATTTTAAATCGTTTTTCTAACAAACGCCAAACCTGATTAATTTCAATTATTTTCACTGAAAAATAATTTAATTTATTGTGTCAGAAAGGGCATTGAATGAGATAAAAATAACGAAGAAGCTTAATTTCAATTAATTTTAGTGAATGAAGTTAATTGAAGTTGGCGGGGAGGGCCATGACCCTTTCATTTCGAAATGATCCGAATAAGCTTGGACTAAATAGAAATTCAACCTTAACAAATCTCCTCCTTTACTGAAAAAGGATTGTAAAGATGGAGTTGAATTTGATTTTCAATTCAAAATGTCCTTTAATATTTGTGTATTTTGCCGTTTTTCTCATCATTGAGATGAACGGTATAGAAAGTTATCCTGGATTAAATAATATTGATTTGTCCCTACTGCTCGTAACGTATTTTCGTTTAGAAAACTTAGTCGCTTTGCAGGGAAATACGTGGAAACACGGCTGGCCTATAAACACAGTTTTCATTTTTTGAAGATCCAAGATAGCTTTGAATGTAAAATGTTACAAACTGTTTTTACAAACTAAGTTACTTACAAGATACTTTTTTTTTTAAAGGAAACAATGCATAGCGTTTGACTACGAAAGTGTAGTAATTTTCGTAGCAATATCGTCAGCTACGGCGTAGCAATATCGTCAGCTACGGCGTAGGAACCAAGTCTAGTATTTTAAACAAAAAGTTCATAGACACTTTTTACTTTGCTTTGTAAAAACAAAATGATGCAGCTCATTAATTTAGTAATATTCTTAATAACCGCTAATTACGCACACTCAGAAATAATTAATTCAATGTAATATTGATCTGTCTAAAAAAACTACTTATTGCCCTAAAATCTCTTTTTTTTTATTTTCAGAGTAAAATGTTTAGTCCACTGTAGCAAAAACTTGAAATAATGTTGTAATAATGTAATGTTAAATGTATGTGTGAGTATGGAGTTATAGGTATCCTGTTAAGTACTGTCAGGAGCACTAATCTGTATCATCATCATCATCATCATTTCAGCCGAAAGACGTCCACTGCTGGACATAGGCCTCCCCCAAGTGTCGCCACATTGACCGGTCCCGTGCGACTCGCATCCAGCGGATCCCTGCAACCTTCACCAGGTCATCGGTCCACCTAGTGGGAGGCCTTCCAACGCAGCGTCTTCCGGTTAATAATCTGTATACACGCAGAATTTTCTACTACTGTTTTGATTAACGTTTTACGTTTTCACGAACATAGTATTTTCTAATCCATGTTATTACCGCCGTTTGTGCCCTGAAACAGTTACACGGGGTCGCGGCAGACCACGAAGTAGATGGTGGGACGAACTGGATGTCTTCCTTGAGAATTGGAAAGAAGTAGCACAGAATCGTGACCATAGGAAGGAATTGAGGGAGGCGTTTGCCCAGCAGTGGGACCATTTGGGCTAGCTTTGATAGTATTTTTTTTTTAATTTTAGTATGTGTATGTTATTATGCTACAGTCAAAACTGTTAATCGGTAAAAACCACTATTGACTGGTGTCAGTCCTCCTTATTATGTTAAAATGCGTTTTCTGCATTTAAAATATGTTGTTTCAGAACGTTGTAACTACCTAGTCCTAGAATTACATACAACATAATGTTTTGCAAAAGATAAAAATAAAATCTATTAAGTTTCTTAAGTAAATGTTGGTTATTGTAAAAAAAAATGTTGTTTTCACCGGTCAAAAGTAGTTTTGACTGATTAACAGCGGTCAAAAGTATTTTTGACTGATTAACAGTTTTGACTGTGACATTATACATATTAATACTCGAGACTGTACACCTCTGCTTAACCCTCCAGAGATTACAAGGCGTGATGTTTGTTAACTAATGTTCAGAGTGTTCAGACTTACCAATCTTAGCATCCGTGAGGTTCAGCCACAGCAGGCTCGTGATGTAAACGACGAAGTTACTTAGATTCATAGTACAGAGTTACATGGCGCCGGCCGTCCTCGCTATGTGTTCGCTCTGATTGACATCCTCCATCACATTGCCTGCGGAAGAAAATGATCTTTTAGTATGGATGGATTTTCATTTGGTACTAAAATATAAGCCTCGAGTGTCTGCCTCGTTAGTCTAGCGGTCGCAAGCACGACTGCTCAGCATTAGGTCCTCGGTTCGATTCCAAGGTCGGTCAAAAAGTTATTGGATTTTTTCCATCAGGAATTTTTCAGGAGCAGCCACGGATTCTGGTATTGTGATCGGTTGATGGCAACAGGCTCGCTCCCCTATTACATGGGACTTAAACATAACTGGGGAAACGTATCTCTGTCTACCCCTTCGGAGATTACAGGTGTGATGTTATGTACATATAATAATAAAACACGTAAATCCGATTTCTGGAACGAAAATCAACTCAAAAATTAGATAACTTTGTCAACAAGCCCGTGTAAACTGCTGTGATTCCTTTACTGAATTATCAACACCCAATTGCATTACTTGATTCGCTTTTATGTTTTATCATCTCTAAGTTAAGTCGTGACTGGTTTGGCTGAAATACATAACATAGTTTTTATAAGTAAAAAAAAAAAAATTTTGTATTCAAAAGAAATAGAGAAGTAGTTCAATTAAAATGTTGGAATTTTCGTATTTTATTACTTAAATAGCAACCAATCATATATAACTACGTTAAAAAATAATGACTATAATTATGTATATTCAAAATAACTTCTCTAAATAATGTTGAAATGCGTATAACAATCCATCAACACACAAAATTTAAAAGTTAGCCTTATTTTGACTTGCAGTTATTATTTAATTTCATAAAGTTTTTTTTTGACAGACAATTTAATAACGGTTTGGAAAATTAAATTAAGCTACATTTTTAGACTTATGACCGGTCAACCCTGCGGTCAATGGTTGCGGTCAAAAGTGGGTGTCTATATTATAGACTAATGAGTCTGGTTGGGTTACATTAACTGACACTATTATTATGTTATCATCACACTGTAATCATTACGGATTGTAAGTATTATAATTTTCATGAAAGGATTTTTATGTTTAGAATCTGACGATCAATTCTATTTTAACCCTTTATAGGACGGCTCATACAAAGTGACCAGTACACAGCTGGTCAGACACAATAAGGTTGTTCTCGCATTTTTAGTCTGTTCGTAAGTCAGATGTTAAATATAGGGTGACTGTTTATAGTGTGTGTGCTAACTAATCGCACCCGATCTGGTCTAGTTATTAAGTACTAACATGACAGGACTTAGTTATTTTGTTACTAACACAGTGGACCTCTCTGTAGTCTGATAAATAAATAAATAATAATATTATGGTTAAAATGTTACCTCATCTCAAGTTTTTTTTCTAAAACGAAACTGTCATAAGCCGAATAACAGTTATATTAAATAGGATCTAGGATATAACAATTGCTTAACTAATAATGACATAATTTCCACATTTTCATGAAAGGTTAAAAATTTCGATTTGTTGCATGACACCTGTCTTCTGTTTGTGGTTTAACCTAGTTATAAGTGTTTTTTTACACTAAATAGGTTTGTGTTTGTCCGCAACGCCTAGGATGGAATACGCTTGTCTAGAAAAACCGATTGCACAAAAATACTGATTACTTTTATACTAGTAATCTTGTAATAGTAGCGTAAAAGTTTTCTCTTCCGTTTATTCTATTTTCGTACTGTCCTGATCAACGAAAATTCAGCCAACTACACATACATAAATAACAAACCGTTTTACTCTACTTCCACAAAGTAATCAACTAATCGTTTGATAGAGGAAAATTCACAAAACCTCTTCCTGAAGCAAAAACAAAGAAAATAACACACCAAAGAATATTTCCCGGTAAGAAAAATAAAATTCCAGGCCGTTGTTTTTTTACCTTTTTATGTTTAATAGAAACGGAACTACGTATTTACAGAAGTAACCGCGGTACCCGGTTAGAGTCAACAATGACCGGCCGTCGGCGATGTTCTCTTATTTGAACAGCTGGGCAATGCTGGTAAAGAGTGAAAAAGGTTGTAAGTTGTGGTTTGTTTTGTTCTGACTTTTTTTTTGGGAAATTATTAAAAGGTTGTTTGAAAAAAATCATCTGCTGTTTAATACAAAAGTGCAATACCGACACGTTCAAAATGTATGGAAAAACAGTATTTTTTAATTATTTTTTTAAAAGCCTTGTATGTCCCAGTGCTGGGCAAAGGCCTCCCCCTGTATCCTTCCAGGTACTGTTAACCAAGAAATAATAACAGTAATAATATTTTTTTTAATAACCTATGAAAAATTTCTATGTTGAAATACTGAATACGTGGTAAACATTTTTGCGGTGTCCCTTCCACCCGGTATACCAAAAAGTCCTGAATAAATCATCTAAATTATTTAAAAAGAAAAACATTTTTTTTTACGTAGTAGTCTAAATATATCTCTCACTCACTGCACTACCCCTACAAATATAAAAGCAATCTTAAAACAGCAAACATAAGACCTTAATTCCTCCCTACGTATCTTAACCAACCCTTCTTACCCTCAACCCTCAACATCCTATACATTAGTAGACAGCTATACTTTTAATTAATTTAGTGTAACTGAATTCATTTTGCAAAAGGTCGTACGCCGTCCGTGTCTGGACCTTTCTGTTGGCCCACATGGGATTTAAATGGGGATGAGTATACCTATATAAGTTTCGTCGTTAGAGGCTGAAATGGAGATGTCTTTTAACTGCAGTTTCCTTTTGAAGAGTAGTTTTATATGACGTTAAATGTGGTGCAGAATCATGGCTTATTTTGAGTTCGTATCTTAGGAAAAAATCAACACTATCCATACGAATCTTCTTATCCTGAAGATAACAAAAAAAATATAATCTCGGTTTAAAGAAATTTATTTCTCAAACAGAACATACTCATAAAGGGTATAACTAGACCCCTAACGAAGCCGAAAGGCACGTATTCTCCCCGTCATTGCGATCATTTTTTTGTTCTAGACCATACCTGGGAACCTTCTACTTACGGAAATATTGGGGGTCAAAGTTCCAACTTTTTCACAGCTTTTTTTTTAAATACTTGTTTTTAATGTAAGATGTATACTTTAAGCACCTCCAAGACCCCCGTACTATTCAGATTATACTACATCAGCACATTATTTTGAGTGCGTTACATTGAGTCCTACCGTAAACCGTGATTTTTCATCCCAAAAAAAAGCTTCGTGAAGGGTCCGTTTACACCCTGTAGTTCACTTAAATATAAGAAACTTAACAGAAATATCTTATAGTAAAAAACATAGTTACACACATCACATCTGTTACAGTACAATACGTATAACGATAATGATGATAATTTATCTAGTATAGATCAATGTAGATTTTCTCCAGTCAGTATGCTTGTTTTGAAGATTAGTACACAAATCTTTTTTTGGATAAGAAGATTAATATGGATAAGTGTAGATGGATGTTTGTTACTCTTTCTAGTAAAACTACTGAACGGATTTGAAATTTGGCAATAAGATAATTTACAACCTGGATTAAAAAATAGGATACCCCGGTTGTACGATCTCGTGGGACAAATACTAGACTCCACACGGACATAAGCTTTTCACACCACAACGGCTGGTCTAGTAGTTGAAATTTGGCACTCCAGTAAACCATGAACTTAAGACACTTTTTTGTCCTGGCAGTGCGTTCCCATGGGATAATTTCCGAACACTACACAGCTGAAACCGGGAGGATAAGCTAGTCCTCTATTTTACCCATAGCATGAAAGAGTATTTTTATTCTTGTGTAAATTAATAATAACTGTTTATAAAACTGTTTTATATCTATCGACATACATATTTATTCATATTTATTGTATCTGTATTTCTAGATACTACAACGATTTACTTTCAAAACAAAAGAAAAGAGTTCTTGGTTTTATTTGCAACGTTAGAAATAGCGATGTTTTCTGATCACGAAGTATGTTTTCATTACATCACGCCTGTATTCCACGAAGGGTTGGACAGAGATGTACCTGAAGTACAGACGTCAGCACATCAAGCTATCCGAAACTGTCAAATTTTCCCTAATGCTTTAGCGATAAAGTTGAAAATCTACTTAAGAAATTTTATAGATTGTAGTAGCTTGATGTGCTGGCGTCTGTACATTCACATTTCACCAGTTGTATGTAAGTCACATGGAATAAGGGCGACCCTATTGCCATCAACCGGGCACAAATCCAGACTCAGGGCAAGCCAACCTGGGAAAGAACCTGAAGAACTCATACTCAGTAGCATTAGGCAGTCAAGGTGTACGTTTTATGTGATATTCAAATAAAAATGCTATTATCTATTGACCTAGAAACCTTTCTGGAAGTGATAAATGGAATATAACTGCTAGGCAAAAACTAGGCTAATTCAATTTTTCTACCACAAAGGCATTATGATTATCGTCTGTGAAAGTTTCGCTGAGTAATTCAAACTATTTTATGTAAGTGGATCGACTGTAGTCGGGGTCTCAGGTAAAAGTAATAACGTAGGTGTTTTATAAAGTAAAATCCTTCAATTTCAATCTTAATGGAAAACCTAATAATCTTTACCCAACTTGGGGGTCTACGAAAGCGGTCCTAGACAAAGGGAATTTATATTTGTTGCTAGAATATGCTGATACAACGACGATAGAAAAATCAAAATGTATGGGACTGACTATACAAGGTGTTAACGGACCCTTCACGAAGCCGACCACCAAGCATTCTGTTTATCTAACTAAGTAACTCTACGCAAAAACGATTGCTGGAAAATGAGTATTATTTTTGTTTGGGGTCAAAAATCGCGTTTTACGGTAGGACTCAATGTAACGCATTCAAAAAATTGTGCTGGCCGATGCATTTAATAGTGAACGGGGCATAGAGGTGTCATAACCTTAAAAACTAGTCATCATCATCATCATCATCATCTGCCTAGCCTTTTCCCAACTATATTGGGGTCGGCTTCCAGTCTAACCGGATGCAGCTGAATACCAGTATTTTACATGGAGCGAAAAAACTAGTATTAAAAAATATATTTGTGAAAAATTTTAAACTTTGATCCCCACTATCTCCGTTCCCAGGTATATTCTAGAACAAAAAAATATCGCAATGATGGGGAGCACAAGTGCCTTTGGGCTTCATTAAGGGTATTTTAACTCCATTATGCTACTGAAAACTTATTAATCATCTCCCTTGTGACAGAATAGCAGCGATATCAGTGATAGGAAAGTAAAAAAACATATAGACTGACATAATGATAGGCTACTACCATCTTTGTCAATTCTGTTGAGAACGAAACGTTTTGTAATGGATTGCTACTGGCTAGGTCCTCAGAATACCCTACGCTTAGGTGTTGACGACTATTTCACTTTTATCACTGCGATAGAAGGTTGCCCCCCCTTATTGAACCCCTTATCAAAATTGTGACAAAACGGTTTGATTCATTACAGTTTTATAAATTCGTGACACACAGCCATAACTTATCTGTTAGATATCTAAATAAGTTTTTTTTCCGCGTCAACAAGAGTTATGTGTTTTGTAACAGTTTCAAAACATTCCTCGTGAATTGTAGCACTTTGTGACAGTGTATGGTGACAGATTGCTAACACACATGTCAAACTTTTGTGTGTTATAAATGCGTAGGTTTGTTAAAAGTGAATGCTGGTACTGTATTTTGGAGAAAGGCTACCATTTTCATTTAGATGAGTTTTTATGAACTCATCATCTGCCTAGCCTTTTCCCAACTATGTTAGGACCCTAACATAGTTGCGAAATGGCTTCCAGTCTAATCGGATGCAGCTGAATACCAGTATGGAGCGACTGCCTATCTGACCTCCACAACTCAGTTAGTACTAGGTAATACGATACCCCTTGGTAAGACTGCTTGTCAGACTTTTTAGGCCACAGACAACCTGTAACGACTGTCAAAGATCTACAAATGACAGCCGGGACCAACGCCTTAACGTGCTTTCCGAGCCACGGAGGAAACTCGGTATGTTATGGGTGGTCACCCATCCACAGACCAACCTAGGCAAGCACTGCTTAACCTAAAGATCGATCCGAGCGGCTGTTATTATTTAGCCACGAGCTTTAGTTTTAATGAACTGATGTTATAAAAAACTACACTAATATTTTAAATGTAAAATATGTGGATGTGGTGTCTTGGTGTGGGATTTGAAGTGGGGGCATGTAACAGCAGTCTAGCTTCACCTTTGTCTGAGGAGGCTAGGATGTTGTGTCAGCTGTTGTTGGTTATTTACCAGAACGAATATCTATTGTTTAGTTCTCAGTTGTTGAATGTATCTGTTATGGGGGTGACATTATCACTTAGTGATAAAACTCCTTAAAATAAATAAAGATTAAATAAAAAAAAATCTGCCTTTTAGTGGTAGTTGCACACTAATTATTGTGTCTGTGAGGTGAGCGGCGTTAAAATAAAAGTTAATGTCGGTACTCACAATTATAATGTTCTCACAATTTACACGGACACATAATAGATACACTTAAGTTCGACATACACATTGGGACAGACAGTGCGATTGTTCGTACACAGGAAAACTATTACTAGTCCACTAAACCCGAAGGATTCGCGATAGTATTCTGAATACTGGGCTAGCACGGAGTTGCGTGGGCTTCGCGTCGTGTGAGCGAGATCGTACTGAAGGTCGACCTAGGTGGCCGACCGCGCGCTGAGGCCCGCGACCCCACTCCCGCGCAGCAACTACGTCGCCGCGTGACGTAGGCGCGGCGCGCCTCCACAGTACTGTGTCGGTACGGTACGGGCGATGAAATTGTATAGTCTAAATGTTGTTGTGTAAGATAAGAATTATATAATGTAAATGTTGTTGTGTAGGTGAGAATTGTATAATGTAAATGTTGTTAAGGATCGCCACAGCCTTTTCATTTTGTTTACTTTTTATTTATTTTTTTAGCGACGGAACGTATTTGGATGATGGATACGGATAGATCAGACCTGAATAAGGAATGAAATACATAGACTATTATTGTAATAAAAAAATGTTTACAGCTCCTAGCTCCAGCATAAAGCTCCATTCAATCTCCTGCAAAATCTAGTTTTGTTGGTAGAAGCCGCCATTATGACTTTCAGGAGTATTTTGTGAGTTTTTAAACATTCTATGCTACAGGTGCATAGCCATTTCAGTTGAAGCATATCGTTTTAGAAGGTTTGGAATAATAATGTCAGATAAGGTTATTATTTTTTTTCATTTAAAAACTGTGTAATAATTAAATTTATACTCAAACACAGTTTCTTTAATAGAAAACGCTATTAAGAATTAACTTTATTCGCAGAATGCTTTAGCAATTTATTCAGACACTATCAAATTAAATTAAAACGTTAAGCATCAACTTAACATTTTAATTCCATTCACTTTCATAATCAAATAACAACGAAACGAGATATTTTCATTAACAAAACACCTGAAACTCACTGAAATGTCTTCATTATTTAACTGAAATTGACGGCTTTCCCGAGCGTACAATTTAACTGCGAATTCATTAAAATAAAACTAATTACTTCAGGTCAGTATCAAGTACGGTTAGCAAGTTACTGTAGCAATTATGTGCTGGGAAGGGGGAGGGGAATTTTACACGAGTGGGCTAAACAAAACAAATATACGGGACAACACTCTGTAGGCACTCGAAACGGTCAGTGACGGACAAATGGGCACTCGACGCGAGTTACTCGAGCCACTACAACGGGGTAAAGGCTCAAGTTATATGAAAAAAGCGGGTTCGCTGTTAAAATTCCGCGATTGTGTTCTTTTTTAGGGTTCCGTACCCGAAAGGTAACCAAAGTAACCCTATTACTAAGCCTCCGCTGCCCGTCCGTCCGTCTGTCTGTCTGTCAGCGGGCTATCTCATGATCCGTAATAATCTTCTTAAGTAATCTTTGCAGTATGAGTATTTCTATTGCCGCAACAACAAATAAAAATAATAACAACAAATAATAAAAATAAATTCAAAATTAAAAAGGGGCTCCCAAAATACTACTACTTTGTACCTCGTTTGTTTAGGGCAAATAATTATATTTTCTTTCTTTCTTATGAACAAAAGAAACATGGGTGTTTAACCCATATTCGAATTACATTTATATTTTCATAAAATCGCGATATTTAGTTAGCTTTAGTTTAACTTGAATTTCATTAGTTGCGAAATTATTATTGTTCTTACTGTTTTCCTCTACCCGTTACGAAGCTTTCTGGCTGTTTATTTTGACGTAAATCGTGAGGACATGACAAAAAGAAATCAGGAACCAACAAGTGGTTTTTATGTGTCAAAAAATCTTGTGCCCTACTTCGCATTAAATTTCTTTAAATTGACAAGTCACACGTGATTTTAGTTTACCAGCTTCAAACTTAAGCCAAATTTTTTAAAACAAAAACGCTACCGCCTGTAACCTACCCCATACCTAACATACCGATCGTCGTTCTGAGAGATTGACGCGCCTACCGTACAACAGTAGTAGTGTGTTTGAGTGCAAATGAGTTTTTTTGTTAACTGTACCTAGTTTATATGTACTCAAATGTAGGTCGATTCACACGTTCACACCTCGCAGCGTTTTGCATGTTTTATTTAGAAAGGCGATCCGTTTGTCACGATCGTGTTTTTTTTTTAGCTTTCGTTTTTCTTGTACTTTGACGTTTAGTATTTTTGTCGTGTCTACGGATGTACTCATATTGACTTTGAGCAGAACTGTGCGAGTAAGAGGATTGTAATGATGAGTCAAAGTATGGATTGTATACTTTGATGGTGGTATGTACCCAGGGATAACATTGTTTATGAACAGATTGTTAGTCGTGTATGGTAATTTTTGAATTAAGGGCAAGTAATACTTTATCACCAGTGCGTGGAACACCAGATTTATGAACGTGGACAAGGCGAAAGGATTTTATAAGGATCATATTATAACAGGCGGCGTTCTGTAGTTTCTGCCTACCCCCGTGGGAAAAAGAACGAATTTATGGAATACTTAATCAACTGCCTCGTTGTTCTAGCGCTCTCAATCGCGAATGCTGAGTATGAGGTCTTGGGTTCGATTCCTGGGTCGGGCGAATTGTTATTGGGTTTTTCCATCATGAAGTTCTCTGTAGCAGCCATGGAGCCTGGATTTGTGGTTGATTGATGGCAATAGGCTTTCTCCCTATTTCTTGGGTCTTAAATATAACTGGTGAAATGTGGGTGTACTATAAGGTACACCTCTGCTAACCCTTCCGGGGTTACAGGCGTTATGTTATGTTAATCAACAAATCAATAGTTTTATTTAATGCTGTTAAGAAAATCAGCCCCGAATTTGATTAAGAACAAAGATATTCTTCTGTAAAGATACGCACAATATTTTATGACACTGAAACTCGCACAAAAACAAAGAAAACGCAAACACAGCAAAATCAATATTCAATACAACTTTCGTTCCAAAACGCCTTCAAAACAAAACTAGTACGAACACATACGAGGGAACCAAAAAGAAAAACTACAACTATCGCCAAGGGATAAGCAGTAAACATCCCGGAAAGTCGTAAAACAATTCCATTCAGCGTAACGCAAAACCAGGGCCATAAAAAATAATCGTATTCTTACTACAGTCACTGAAAAACTTGAATAGAAACACAAACTTTTAATTGGAAAGCTAAAAAGAATAATTCCCTTTGAAACTTCAATTAGTTTCTTCATTCAACAATAGTGGTCTTTAAATAGAATATCTCCGATCTTTCTATTTGGTAGAATAATAGATTGTTTTGCTGAAAAAATAGTAGAGAAATCGTTTTGGTGAAACCACTTCGGGCCATCAATTTGCACCTAATTGGGTAGACCAATTTTCCCCACTAAAATGAGATTATTTATCCGCGTTCCTTGGTCGAGGCCGCTCGAAATCACTCTGCTGAGAAAATAGCTTTATGTCTGTAGTTGATACATCGTCAGTGATACAAACCATTATAAATGATAGATACCTACTCAGTTTTGACATAATAGTATTGGCCATCATTTTTGATAACAACATTTTGAATGACATCGTTTTCTGCTTGGTTGATCTGATGGTCGCAAGCGCGACTGCTGAGCATGAGATCACCAGACCAACTAGGCACTAAACGGTACACATCACGCCTGTAATCCCCGAAGGGTTAGGCAGAGGTGTACCTAATAGTACACCCAGATTTCGCCAGTTATGTTTAAGTACCATGTAATATGGGTCGAGCATGTTGCGATCAACTGGCTACTAATCCAGACTCCGTAACTGCTACTGAGAAATTCCTGATGTAAAAACCCAATATCACTTGACCCGACCTGGGAATCGAACCCAGGACCTCATGGTCAGCAGCCGCACTTGCGACTAGACCAACGAGGCAGTTTAATGTGAGGTTTATCAAATGAAATACCTACTTAACTGTTAACGTACTTCCTCCAAAATGCCTGCTATTTTATAACAAGCTTTAGACCCATTATCGACTCTCGGAAACCAATCACTACCTCAACCTTTAGTTAGTAATGTTCCGCATTGATTTCTACCGAATGAGGGTAGTTAACATTTATGAGAGCCGACCTATCACGCGAGGTGTCGACGTATGTTGTTAGTTAGTTTTGTTTAAGCTCGCTGATTAGTCGCACGGTATTTTTGTTTATGGATTGTATTTCGATTTTTGAATTCTTTTTGAATCAGATGATTGCAGTTTTTATTGTACTTATCTAAGTAGCGAAGGCACTTTAAAATAATAATAAAACCAGCCTGTAACTGTCCCACTGCTGGGCACAGGAGAAGTCACTTCGCCTACCACGCTTGCTCAAAATGAGTAGATTTGATTTTAGACTTATATTAATTTTAAGTCCAGGTATCCACACGATATTTTGATTTGACAATGTCAGTTATATGCAAGATAAACTTAGAAAGTACATAATTAGGAATTGAAAAAGTCACACTGGTAATTGCCCGGAATTGAACAATCATACTCGTGCACGAGAGGCGAGGCCAACTTCTGGGCCATCACGACATTGCACTTTTCTTTTGTAAATTATTCCATAACCACCGCTCTCAAAAACGGTGAAAGCAGAAGGTATGTTACTATCACCAATCCGCACTAGGCCCGTGTGGTGTATTCCCATTTCCCGTCTCACAGAGAGTCCCAGCACTAGAAACATTAGTTGAGTAGCTTATCATCATCTGCCTAGTCTTTTCCTAACTATGTTAGGGTCGGCTTCCAGTCTAACAGGATACAGCTGAATACCAGTATTTCACATGCAGCGACTGCCTATCTGACCTCCGCAACCCAGTTAGTGCTGGTTAAAATGATACCTCTTGGTAAGACTGGTTGTCAGACGTTCGGACCACTGACTACCTATAAAGACTGTCACAAATCTACTATTGACAGCCGGGATCAACGGCTTATCATGCTTTCCGAGGCACGGAGGAAACTCGGTATGTAATGGGCAGTCACCCATTCACGGACCAACAAGCAAGCGAATTTTAATCTAAAGATCGTCCCAAAGGGCTGCTATTATTTTGCCACGAGCTCCTCGTTAGAAGGCTCGCATATTTTATTCAAATGATACTACAAGACAGAATATACTGAATTAGAGATTATAGGTAATAGTAATCTTTATCCTTCAGATACCAGGACTTAATAAATTGATGGAGCAGCATATTTTCAACTGAAAACCTGTATGTAGATGTCATTGCCCTTTTACGCGTCATAATGAAGATAAAGTAGAAATACTGTACACAGACATACAAAATAAAACATGCTTTTTATCTCTATTTATTATACTGCTTTCTGTCTTAAACTAACTTACTATCTTGTTGTTAAATTGAGAATGTCTGGGGTACCTATTACTTATTTTCTTACCTTTTAAAGAAAAATAGCACTTACAAACTAGACGATAATAGAGTCTGTTTTCAGTTTGTTGTGTCACATTTCTCTTCATTTATATAAATTGAAGATGATACAACACTAAACTAAAAAGTGACTGTCAAAAACGTTAGATAGTTTAAGTGTCTTCCAAGTCGTTAAGTAGGTATTCATAACACATAACATCATGCCTTTATACCCGAAGGATTAGGCAGATGTGTACATAACACCTCGATTTTGCCATTTAAGTTTCAGTCCCATGTAATAGGGAGAGCATATTGCATGCCATCAAGCGGCACAAGGCCAGACTCCGTCGCTGGTACTGCATAATTCCTGGTGGATAAAACCCAATAACACGCTTTCCAATCTGATCCGACCGCTAGACCAATGATGCCGTTAAACTGAGTGGGTTTTAATCAAGAATCAATAATTATTTATTTGCAATACTTGTGGTTATAGCTACAATTTTATCCAATTTATAAATATTATAACTCCAAATAAATATAAATTTATTAATAAAATAAATAAATAAATAAATAAACAGTACTTCTGGACACGGCGCGTATCGTTAGGAGGTTCCTATCTCAAGAGCCCTGACCACCGGTAGCTAGGACCCTGTTCCCGATGCTATTTTTACCGGGTTACAATTTTTTGTATTTTTAAATGTTTTTTATATAATTTTTATTAATGAAAATATTTAAAAATGTAAATAAAGTGTTAGGAAAACGAATAAAGGAAATAAATTTATGTAAATAATATATTGAATACTTTGTTTAGTACGGTATTGAAAATTCAAATTCAAAATTCAAATTCAAAATTCAAATTCATTTATTGTTTGTCACAGGTGAGATATCAGTTCTTATGATTATTATAAAGGATCGCTGTAACATACCTTTAAGGTGTACAATATTTAGTGTTGGTTCAATATTTATATAACATCGTAATCATTATTCGTATCATTAATCATGCATTAATAAAGTTGTTCATTCACAAGTCAGTTTAGGGACATTGATTTCATTAAAATTAAATTACTCATTTATGTCATACAAATTAAATTACTCATTTATGTCATACAAATTAAATTTTTCATTGATTTCATTACAATTGAATTACTCAGTGATGTCATACAAATTAAATTATTCAGTGGTTTCATTACAATTGAATTAGTCATTAATGTCATACAAATTAAATTAGTCAAATCAAATCAAATCAAATCATCTTTATTGTGGACTATAGGTATACATCATAAATACAGGTCTAAAATAATTAAAATAAATTCAGCTATGTCCCGCCGTTGAGGCATACAATAATAAAATACAAACCAGAAGTTAAAACACAATTAGTCATATTAATCTCGATACATTATTAAAATATTCCAAATTATAAATACATACAAATTAAGAATATATAAAATTAAGTAATTTCTCAATAACAGCCACGGAGTCTGGATTTGTCTCCGGTTGATCCCAATAGTCTCACCCGTTATTACATGGGACTTAAACATAACTGGCGAAATGTGGGTGTACTATTAGATACCTCTGCCTAACCCTTTGGGGATTACAGGCGTGATGTTATGTTGTGTGAAAATTAAGTTTCTTTTGATTATTGAACCATGAAGTTATAACCGAAGTTTTTGATTGTAATCAGACAAAAAGAAAGAAAGAAAGAAAACATATTTATTTGGCACATGCCACAAGTACACACATCAAACAAATAAAAATAATTTAAATTTACACAATAAAAAAGTTAAAACTAAACAAAAATAAAAAAAAAAATAAAAAGAGATAATATTGTGCGTCTCACGGCTGCACCAAATAGGCCCAGTTCAGCAAACTGCCGAGCAGCTAGTGCCCGACGCTGATTTTCAACGCAGCCGTGTTGGACAAGAACTTTTTAATTAATGTGAATACTTTTTCCTTTCGTTTTCATTTTATCTCTGTTAATCGTGAAAACAGTGATCACAGGGTTATGACGGTTGAAGAGATAAGCTGTTTTAACTCATTCAGCACTATTTCGGTAGTCTTAACCACTATTCGACATAGATATTTTTTAATCAGTTACTTAACGCTTTAAATTCTATTGAATTATCAAGCAGTTGGTCTAGCAGTCGCGCGATTTTTGAGCATGAGGTCCTGAGTTCGATTCCCAGGTTGGACAAAGTCTCACTGGGCTTTTCCATCGGGAGTTTCTCAGTAGCTGCGACGGAGTCTGGAATTGCGCCCAGTTGATGGCAATAGGCTGGTGAAATGTGGGTGTATAATTAGGTACACCTCTGCCTAACCCTTCGGGGTTTGCAGGCGTGCTGTTATGTTTATGAAATGAAATTGCTATGTCTAAACCAAACAACTAAACATACTTTTGTATTCTCAAACAAAATAACTACCCACAAAACTTCCTCTTGTCTCAAAACAAAACACAATCAAAGCCATTACTCCTTTGCCATTAATTCTAACGAAAGGAAACTCAAAAGAAAATCCTCTGCGAGAACTAATCTTAACCGCTAATCCTGGGGGACTTAATGTCTTCGTAAAAATAAACATGAGCGTTACTCCAGTAGGTCCAGTGTCCCAGGTGTGCTGGTGTCCGCGTCGTTTATAATTTAAGCTGGGTTGGCAGGTGGATGGGAGGGGAGGTAGCGGACAGCGGGCTCGTTTTGATAGGTTAAGTTACTAGATGTAGTTTTGGAGACGGATCTTATTTAGAACTGTCCTTGTACTGTTTGTTTTTGTACAATGTTGTCTAAGTAAAAGATAATTAGTTTCAGTTCTGTTTTATACTAGTCAAAACAAAATAAGGGCCATCATGTTTTTACAGTATTCTCATTAATTCTTGAGTTTCAAGGGTTGATTAGATTGAATAAATTCATTGATTATTATTGTAAACAGCATGAAATAATGATGGAAACAATAACAAAAAAAAATGTTATTACTTAGACAGGAAACGGGATATTTACCATGTTTACTATTTTTGACGACTTCCCGATATTTCGGCGCTGTTGCAAGCACCATGATCACGGATAAACTGAAGTTATTGCGGGTGGGTGTTTATGAGCAGACAAAAAAATGCAATAAAAAAAACTGATAAAAAAAAAATAAAAGCTTTTGGTTGACTTCCCTCAATACCTGAAGTGCCCTCCTCGTTTTCTAATGTACTCTTGAAGCCTGGAAGGTACACTCTTCAGGAATTTGTTCCCAGCTTGATTTCAGAACATTTAATAAACGCTATGAATAGTTTGTTAATAGAAAAAAGCTTAGATGACAGGTCTGTAGATTGTACTGAACAAAACCGTTGCTGGGAAGTTTGTAGTGCCACTTCTTTCCCACCAGCTAAAGATAATTAGTTTTAGTTCTGGTATCTGAATAGTTTGTAACAGGAAAAAAACTTCAGATCATAGATTTGTAGATTGTACTGAACTTACTGTTATTGAGAAGTTTGTTTCATCACCTTTTCCCAGCTGAATCACTAGGAAAGAATGGGCGTTTCATGTTTAAAAAGTACTGATTTTCAATTTTAATTTCGGCCCGAAATTCTGACAACCAGTCTTACCCAGTGCTAACTGGATTGTGGAGGTCAGATAGGCAGTCGTTCCATTTAAAATACAGATATTAGACTGGTAGCCGACCCGCAAATAGTTGGGGAAAAGCTAGGCAGCAGTTGATGAAGATGAACTTGAAATTTTGATTTTAAAACCTTTTGATGAGAAAATCCTTTAGAAGAAATTTATACTGGGGGTAAGTAGGACTCATGTTAGTTTACCAACTTTTTACGACACACCATTTCATTCCCTAGACAAAACCGTTCGTCACCATCAACGGGCAAAAGGCTTTTACTAGAGCATATTTTAGTAAAAGCCGGTAAACATAGTCACGTAAACTACATAGTAAAATGCACTGTTATTCTGCCAACCCTCGCTCACATCTTAAAACTTCAGCCGAACGCAAAAAGGATCTCCCCAGGGCACTTTCAAAATAATCGTAAAAATGTGAAGTCCCGGAGAAGGGCGGCTACCTAATAGATAAAAGTGTTATATTCACTTTGTCTTGTTTACATAATTTTCTCGATGTTTGCACAAAGAAATACAAATCCCTTTTGAGAGGATCGGTAGAATAAAGTCGGTTTAAAAGTTACCGGAGCCAAACTTGCGAAGGTTTTTGATCAAAAGGTTTTGAGGCTCTACAGTTATGATTGCTTGAGTGGAGACTGCGAATCTGAAAAGGCGACTTGGTTCAAGCCCTCAGGCTAGTTTCAGCAACAATCTTTGCAGGATGACTGGTATCAAATGGATGAAAGTGGCCGAGAATCGAGCTCAGTGGCGTGAAATTAGAGAAGGAAATGTACAGCAGTGGACATAGTGTAAAGTTGGAGTCGCATTGCACGTTTTCATACGTAATTTACATATCTATTATGTTGCGTAAAAGGATGTGGGTAAGGGATTCCCTTGGGGTTATATTTTACTTAATCCGGAGTAATCCTGTGTGCGTAAACAAAAGACACATGGCTATAAAACGACCTAAATAAAGAACATACAGGCGGACATCAGATACAGTATGCGTATACCCTAAGCCGTTCTTCTCGACGGCAACTCAGTTATATCTCCTTCCAGGTGTTGAAACTTGTCTCGAGGTGGCATTGCACAAGTCCGAGGCCATGTGTTTTCATGGGCCTCGGAATGCGCCACCGTCGGGATCCCTACTGACGGCAGGAGGGGTTTCCATCGGCGTCGGGTCGACGCTGAAGTACCTGGGACTCGTCCTTGACAGCCGGTGGAACTTCGTGGAGCATTTCCGACGTTTGGCCCCCAAACTGGAACGGGCCGGGGCTGCCTTCAAGCGGCTCCTGCCCAACCTGGGGGTCCAAACGCCTCCTGCCGGAGGCTCTACGCGGGGGTCGTGCGGTCCATGGCCCTTTACGGGGCCCCAGTGTGGGCGCGTTCTCTGAGGCGGCAAGCCGCCCGCTACTTGAACGCGCCCCAAAAGGGGATAGCCCTAAGGCTAGTCCGGGGGTACCGCACGATCTCCGGTGAGGCGGCGAGCCTCCTTGCCGGATTGCCGCCATGGGATCTGGAGGCGATAGCCCTCGCGCGCCTTCACGAATGGCGCGCGGAGGCACTACGTCGGGGGGAAACTCCGCTGCCGCGGCAAATCGCCGCTCAGCGGACAGACCTCCGGAGCGATCTCATGGTGACATGGAGAGAGCGACTGTCGCAACCCCGTGCAGGGCACGCCACCATAGTGGCGATAAGTCCCCTCTTTGAGGAGTGGCTAGAGAGGCGCCACGGCGCCCTCACCTTCCGCCTGACGCAGGTCCTCACCGGACACGGTTGTTTCGGGAGGTTCCTGCACCGAATCGGGCGGGTGGAAACGCCCGGGTGTTTCCATTGTGAGGATCGTCCGGAGGACACGGTGCAGCACACTGTGGAGGTCTGCCCCGCTTGGGCGGAGCAGCGCCGTGTCCTCGTAGTGGCGATCGGCGGCGGCGACCTCTCGCGCCCGGCCCTGGTTCAAGCCATGGTCCGGAGCGAGAGGGAATGGGAAGCCGTCACCTCCTTCTGCGAAGCAGTCATGCTAGTGAAGGAGGTGGCGGAACGTGAGAGGGAAAGAGCCTCACGTCCCAGCCGCCGCGGGAGACGCCCTGGGCGTCGGGGGTCACGTGGTGGCCCCCGGCCACCGTAGGCGCGGGCCTGTGGACGGCGAGTTATGGGCTAGCTCGCCGTCCAGCCGTCTTATGACGACAGGCCGTGTCGACAGCGCGTTCGTGTTCCACGCGCGCCTCAAAGAGATGTCAGCAACTACGTAGGGGTCCGCACGGGCCGATGCCTGCCAGGGCTGCGGGACTGTTCGAAAGAGATACCGCGGCCCTGGAACACAAAGGGCAAAGAAGGAACATGGATGGGTTTTAGTCAATACAAGTCTGACACTCCCTTCCGCTCCGCCCAGAGCGGGGGGGGTCATTTGATGATTTCCCATCCCAAAAAAAAAAAAAAAAAGGTGTTGAAACTTCTCCTTGGCGCATTACTACTACCCATCAACACTTTCCATGTCCCGCAAAACACACGATAATAGTAGTAATACACACGATATAATTGTGTCTACTCTCTTTATTATCTAAAATTAAACTTATAATCTCACTTACGGGATATCTTCCGTGATTGTTCATTATTTTGAGCTCCCGCTATTTCGACGCTGCGCTGTTGCAAGCGCCATGATCGCTGGATGATTATAATAAGTTTAATTTTAAACCGTGAAAGCTTAAAATAGTATTATCTATCATGTCCATAAACTTTGGACCATCATCATAAACTAAAATATAAAACTATTTTAACCCAAATATGCCAGTAAGTCTTAAATAGCCCTCGTTTACCTAACCTTGTTCTTTGGGAAGTCGGTTAAAAAAACAGGAAAATAAAAAGAGCTTAAAACTAAGAATATGAAAGCATTTGTAACGTAAGAACCTCCGTGAATGGAGTCATGAATGTTGGCGAATGCAAAAAGAGGTGGCGTAAGGGCTGTTCACACTGCACTTTAAGTTCCGCGCGGTTATTTTTAGAAGTGACATTTGAGAGTATTTTGTTAGTGGTACTGTGATGTTTTAAAGTCGTTGTTTACAGAGTTATTCGTGAATTATGAATGTGCGATCTTTTTAAGCATGGTATACTATTTGATTCTTAAGCATATTAGAACAAACGGCGTCTTATGCCTTTACGGTTTATGAATAAACTTACTCTGTCACGGAAGAAATCCCGTGATTTCTTCCGTGATTATTCATTATTCTGAGCTCCCGATATTTCGACGCTGTTGCAAGGGCCATGATCGGGTCAGAATTATGGATAATCACGAAATATATCCCGTAAGTGATCGTATAATATTAGAGCAAAGTTAAAGTTATAGTCTATTTATTACAATTAGTGGTTTAAAAAGAAAAAACAATGTATGGTATTTGACAATCATCATCATCATCATTCTCTTGCCGTTAGTCCAGTTCTTTTGGGGCCGGCGCAGCATGTCTTCTTCTTCCATACTTCTCTATTACTCGTCATATCATCAGACACCTCCTTTCTTGCCATATCACTATTTAAATAATAATAGTAATTTGAACAATCCTCAGCACACTTTTAAGTTTTTCTGAATATTAATTGTCCACATCTTTTCACAAAAATGCCGTAATACTGCCAGGCGTGTCCATTTGAGACTCGCTCTCTAGTCGCAGCGCTCTGCATTACGTTAAGTGTAGGGTTACCCTAAAAGGGGTATAAAGTTCCATTCTTATTATATTCAGCAACCAACCCAGCGTGAACGTATATGTATGCCCGTACAAAACTTTCTATGCAAATTTAGTTTCCACAATTTAAATTTTGACTTAAGCCGACCATCGAGTGCAAAACCCGACCCTAATGTTAGCTATGAAGTCACAAAGCCTTAACATTAAGAATAAAACCCTGATGATCGATTCTCAACCTTATTAGCATAACCACTAGGCCTTTAATGCTTTATCGCACGAGTACTGCATTGATGACGCTTTTAAGGCGACTACGGGTTAAATCTTTTACGATCAACATAAAAATGTCGTTATTTTTTCCGCACAAATGGAATATGAAATTTTTAGACGAAAAAAAGGCGTTATTGCTTCCTATCATCGCTGGGATCGCATTGCAATGTTTAATAGTTTATATTCGAAACTGTCAATACCAAGGCCTTAAAATATGTATTGCATAGGCGAATTGGTGTCCAAGCTATCGATTTAGTAGTAACTGCTATTGACTGGACAAACGTTATAAAATGTAACCGTTATTGGGTTGTGTATCGGTTATGCCAACACCGATATGCTATGCAATTATCCTGCAGGAAAATGGTTGAGCGGCCATTTTTATGACTTGTTTCATCGCCTTTGGAAAGTTATCCGTTTAAATTAAGAGTGTGGAGAAAAGAAAACCGGCCAAGTGCGAGTAGGACTTGCGGATGATGGGTTCCGTACTAATGTAGTAGGGGAGCCCCCTTTAATTTTTAACCTATTGACCGCCACGTCTATGGAGGTCAAATCAAAAAGTGCTCACGATGCCTCGGACGGCATGGCACGTCGAAAATAACACTTTTTTAAAGTGCTAACGTCCATAGACGTCCGTGGCCGTCAATAGGTTAATTTTATTTTATTATTTGTTGTTATAGCGGCAACAGAAATACAAATTCTGTGAAAATTTTAACTGTCTACCTATTACGGATGATGACAGACAGCCCGCTGACAGGCAGACGGACAGACGGACAGCGGAGGCTTAGTAATAGAATCCCGTTCCTTCGGGTACGGAACCGAAAAAATAATCATCCATTTCCAACTATGTTGGAGTCAGATTACAGTTAAAGAGCGTAAACATAATATGAAAATGACAACGCAAAGTTACTCACAGTAACCGAATTTACTACTAATGATAAAGACAGGACAATACAGCCATCATTTGCCCAAAAAATCCGGGATAAAAAATTTAAACGTAACATTATACAGGGTGGATCTTAAAAAGACAATGTATCCTTAAGAGAGTTGAACAAACATTATGTAAAGGTATGTACATAAGCTAAAAGTATTTACGTAACGACAGCATAATGGGTTCAAGCTGTTAAAAGTGCTGTGGCAGGGCACTATGATGTTTTATTTAAACATAGGGGAGTAGAATGTGAGCGGGCGCATTGTGTTTGAGGAAAAGAATTTAATGTTATTGGTAGAGATTTGTGGGATGATGTTTTTAACAACATCTTGTTATTTGTACTGGCTGATTAGAGAAAAAAAAGATTTTCAAATCAATACATGGACACAAACAAATTTGTTACTTATTAACCCGTGGCGACAACTGCAATTCAAATACCCAATCGAAGTTGAAAGAGCCAAACACAAACTTCTTATTACAGGGATTTGAAACAGGGATCCCATGAGTTCCCAGCATCACAAATGCCTTTGGAATCATTCAGGCATAGATTCTATGGGGAAATACTAAAGCTTCTTTGGTTCTGTGGTTGACTGTGATACTGTGTGCTGTGTTAAAATTAATTACCGAAAAATTAATAAAAATTAACCGACAAAAAATGTTGTATTTAACAAACAAAATATGAGCTTTTTAAAATTACAATTCTACGAAAAATAATCTGTACTTTCAAATAATATACTAAATTTCCAAAAAAAACTTTCACGTTCGCTTCTATTCACGGTTACACCCAACGCAAATTCTCACTCATGTTTTGCCATGATCGATGAGGTCCATTCCACATCATGAAAAGCAATAAATGCGGCATCTAGTATTGGGTCAATACTCAAACAAATTATAATCCCAAAAGCACCAGAATCGCCCTCAATGCCTAACCGTATGTTTACAAACCCGAGACCCGCTGAGAAATACTATTACATCTTTTGTTAGAACATGAAAACTGACAAAAACAGAATGAATTCTCATTGGTACAATGCGTATTAAAGGGGCTGGTCGCAAGAGCAGAACAAGGAAACGATTTAATTTAATCTCGGCCGGGAACGTAGAATTAATTTCGTTATTTGGACATTTTTCAGTCTCCCCTCCTGAAAAATGAGCGAACAAAAATATAAAGCTACAATTTTTCAGCGTCAAATTTCGCCTTTGGAAAGTTAAATTATAAAAATTAAGTTTTTTTTTTGGGGGCGACGCCCCCGATGTGAATATTTTATTTCTGATGTTTTACGTTTTTTGAATCGCTAATCTATTATCCTCTGGTTTTAGATCTAGAATCGCAATAACATGGTTATTGGTTTAGGAACTTGGGGAAGATTAAAAATAGATGTTTATTACAATGTTTCCCGTGTATGGAATACGTAAATAGCTATCCTATTTTGCTCCGTCGGTATCTCAAAGCGACTGTAGCAAAGATATTAATTTTATACAGGCACTTTATAAGCGTCACGTCTATATTTATCAAAGGATACACGTAGCTATTATAAGAAAATAATAAAGACATTATTCTCTTTCATGAACAGGTCATCTTTCCAACTTGGTTACTGGCCAATCTTGAATCTAAGCGTGCTGAAACTCAGCTGGAAGAATTCTTTTTTTTTTTAATACGTTGCCCCAGACAAGGAATTTCTCCTATATCGTGGAAAAAACATTTAAAATCACATACACAAACAGCCAGAGCCGGAACAACTACCTGTAAGAAAAACAAATATTTTCCCCGTCTGGGAATCAAACCCGCGACAAGCAGCGCAGAAGTCAATCGCTCAGCCGCTGCGCCAATCATTGTGGAGTTATAAATAAAAAAATGGGTCCACTTCACTTTTGTAAAAATATAATAGAATAATTGAAACAAAAACTAAAATATAATGAACAATATTGAAAAGAGTAAAAAAATGATAAATATTTTTAGTTTAGTGCACTGTATTGCTCGTTGAGAGCACAACATACGAAATAACGAAAAAAAATAAGTGTGAAATGTACTTACTTTTTTAGCTCGGGCGCCAAATTGTGGAGTAATAAATAAAAAATGAGTTGACTTCACTTTTGTAAAAATATAATAGAATAATTGAAACAAAAACTAAAATATAATAAACAATTTTGAAACGAGTATTTTTAGATTAATGCACTGTATTTTTAAAAAAATAAGAGGTTTTATTATGAGAAGCTTCTCGAGATAAAAAATCTTTTATAATAGAACGGTATTAAAATGGATGATTAGGTTTACAAAGAAAATGTATCTATTAATATGTAATTTTAATTATAGTACATACAATTTAATTGTAATTCTTCAGTATCTCTGCAATTATTAAATATATTTCGTCTTGGACAATTTATATATAAAGAAATCTATGTTACTTCATTCTATTGAAAACTGAATAAAAAAAAAGGTTAATAAAATAATATGAGTAGTGTCACGTCGAGTTTCTTCTAGCTTGTTGAGCAGATCAACTCTGCACTCGGAGTCCCAACGGGTTGAATCGTCGAAT
The DNA here is from genome assembly GCA_905163415.1 of Noctua fimbriata. NCBI lineage: Eukaryota > Metazoa > Arthropoda > Insecta > Lepidoptera > Noctuidae > Noctua > Noctua fimbriata. The sequence goes on along the minus strand of LR990927.1, from coordinate 3,889,422 downwards.
TATTGGAAAAATCGTTCCCAGAAGTAAATTTCTTCAAATTTTGGAAAAGGGTAACCAGAAAAGGTAAAAAAAATCGGACCTTAATCCACTAGGTTTCAAACCAGGAAAATTTTATAATCACTAGCACAATAATCAATATGGGCCATTTGCCTCAATGAAACTGACAAAACATGCCTATCAATATTACTTCACAAATTTAGGCACAATTCCCGTTAAAATAACAGGAAGATCATCCATAAAAATTCAGTGCACCACTGAGAATAAAAATGACATCGAACAATGTGTCATAAATATTTTTAATTTTGAATCTAGAATTGACAAATTTAAAAGAAGAATATGGCTTTGAGGTTTTAGCAAAAAGGCTAAAATGCAGAGGTAACTCTGCACCATGCACTGAACATTGAACTATACACGATGTTTTACCGCCTGACCACGAATTACATGCTAAACAAATGAAAGGAATTCGCTTAGAGGAGAGTCACATCGACGCCACGTGATATGTGACGCGCCGGTTCTCACGCGAAGGAAACAAAATAACGTTGGCACGTGTCGTTTGTCGCTAGTCGCATCGCTCGAGGTCACACCCATGGCAATAATACTTCACTTTAATACGCAAGTTTTACCAAAGGCAAGAATCTTGCGACTATTAGTAACACTCCGACGAACACATTAGAACCGGGCTTGCAGACGTTCTAGTATCACTCAATTACCAAGAATAGTGGGCGGAAGAACGCTTTTGATCGCTAGGCTCTACCGGCAAAATTGCCCGGTTGCTATGCCAAGTATTCGGGTACCTACCCTACTAACAATGCATAGTCGAAACGCTACTGTGAGACAATGATGGATGCTGAAAGGTTCATGTTGGAAGGTACGGTATTGGAAATCTATGTGCATGTTCAAGTATACGTTGATCGTTTTGATATTATTCCAAGACTAGACTATTATACTCGATATAGATATAGATTATTTGAATACAGTATGTACATTATTTACAAACTATGGATAGATCTAAAATAATAGTAAAAATATGTACAGGTATCAAAAGGGGAAAAAAATACAAGCGTCACAAAAATTCGTCCACATCGCTGTCAATAGGAAAAGTGCCCAGAAGTCTGGCAGCATTGCCACATTAGATGGCAATGTCGATTCTTTGGCCAAAAAATAGGCCAGCCCGTTGGTCACGTGAAGAGTTGAGTCGACCAAACACTTGGCGATTTCCCGAAACACTAGGTGGGCGCTCATTAATCAATTAATATTAATGGCATTAATTAAGAAAAAGAAAAAAACAAAAACTTTTATTTGGCCTTGTAGAAAGACATTGATAAAAAAAGGTAACTTAAAATAAAATATAGAACCAAATCTTTCAAATTCAAATGTTTATTGCTAACACAGTACATAATTATACATTTCCCGATGTTAAGTGAATGTGCAGTCCACTGTGTTATACCAATGTAGGCATGCAAAATATATCATTAAAGTTATACAATTTCTTAAGTTCCAATTAATACCATAAACATTGTCAAAAGAAAATAAAATAAATTCGAGTTAATGCCTTATAAGACTTTAGGTGCTTTTAGGCCGAGTCCCGGCTTTGAGTCTCTCTGTCCAGATCTAGCCTCACACTAACGTTCATTCCTGAAGTATTAAGTTGGTTACACGAACAACGAGTTAAAAGCACGTTGTTTAAAATAGAATTGTTCCTACGAAGATTAGATACAGGGTTAAATTGGGTTAAAATGACACGTCTTGTCCCTTGCCCTACCTCTTCCATGTAAGAATATACCTGCCTAAACAAACATCGTGTATAATTATTTTCAAGCTCTGTACCTACACATCTCCCGAGGCAAGGCTTCCATTCATCTCATTCCATCATACTACATTTTGAACGCCATATTTCAAGCTCTTGTTTCTTAATTAAAACTTTAAATATTGTTACTTACAAAGTACTCACAGAACTCCTTAACCTAACAATAGGGGTGACCTCTAATAATGATTAACCTAATTTTCTTGTGTTATTCGAAATTCAACTATTTTCCGTTGGTTTAAGTTTTATAGTTGCAATTAAGCGGTTTAAGTTAGTAATGACAGAGCGTTGAGGAGACGCCAAATTACAGGCAAGCATGTTTAAAACGTGTGTATACGGTTCCTGTGTCAATTAAGGTTTTTAAATTGGCCACTATTTTCTTTGTCCTGATTTTTGTGAAGTTTGTTGTAGTAGTTTAATTAGTGTTTAAGTTTTTTACTGCGGACTGGGTAAATGCGGGTAACTATTTATAATTTCTTAATTGCTTACGCTTAAGCTACTATACACCGTGTTCCGGACGATATACATAAACTTCGACCAGATGTTCAGATTTTTTTTTTATTTATTTACTCACGGGTTCCTCTCGTACGTGCAAATGAAATGCAAATAGCATTTGATAGTTTAATTGCACTAAGCGGCAACATAGGCCAAATTAAGACCCTTTCTTACTGCATAGCTCAAATAAATTTCATTAAATGAAATTACAAATATCTTTGTAACGAAGCCTTTTTAAGTACTACTTCCTTCGTAAGATTTCATTTGTAAAAGCTATAGAAGCGTTTGCCAATAAAATATTATATAATTTGTTTATGGATAAGTTGAAGAACACGGTGTATAAACATAGCTGTCTCGTTAGTCTAGTGGTCGTACTCGCGACTACTAAGCATGAGGCTCTGGGTTCGATTGTATATATATGGATATTGGGTTTTTCCATCAGGAATCTCTCAGTAGCAGCCACGGAGTCTAGATTGGTGCCCGGTTGATGGCAACAGTCTCATCCATTTACTTTTACATGGGACTTAAACTGTCGAAATGTGGGTGTATTATTAAGCCTTACCCCTCGAGGATTACAGGCGTGATGTTATGTTATATAGCTATACTCTCTGTGATGAATTGGGTAGTAAAGTAACCCTAGCTATACTTCTGTCATACCTACACTATTTTTAGCTGCCATCCGTCCAAAACGACGTATGGAATAATTTAACTCTTAGGACTTCAAATGGTGGTGACCAGTATTTACGCTGTCCATGAACATCTACATCTAAAAAGTAATCTATTCTTTGGCAGGCAAAAACCTATTGTACCTACTTGTTTTGTAAGTCCAAAGTATTTCGGAAAATCTTCTGATTAAATTAGTTTTATCGTATTAGTTTTGCTGTAGTACGCAATAAGTAGCGTGTCAAAGGTAGGTACATGAACTTATTTGTTTTACGTGGTATGTTCTTGTACTGATTTAGATTAGTGTGTTTAGCCGGTATTACGGTCAAACCTTGGCCTACTTACTATGTAGCCATATTTTATTGACCAATTTCTGTAACCCGGAGTGGGTTACAGAAATTGGTGGCTCTGTATTAAAACTAAACTTAATACAGGGTGTAAACGGACCCTTCACGAGGTCGTCAACCAAGCAATATGTATATCAAACTAAGTAACTTTACGCTAAAAATATTGCTGCCCCCATAGCATGACCACCGTAGACAAGGATTTCTTTGACGGAAGAATCGACAATATGACAGATTGTGGCGACACAATGACAGATTTTTTTGCACTATCTGTCATTTTGTCGATTATTCCGTCAAATAAATCCTTGTCTATGGTGGTCATGCTATGGGGGCTGGGAAATGACTTTTTTTTTGGGATGAAAAGTCACGTTTTACGGTATGATTCGATGGATAGCACTCAAAACATTGTGCTAATGGATGGATTGAATAGTACGGGGGTCGTGGAGGTGTTTAAAGTAGAAAATCTTACATTAAAAACATATATTTATAAAAAAAAACTTGTGAAAAAGTTGGAACTTTGCCCCCAATATCTCCGTAACTAGAAGGTTCCCAGGTATGGTCTAGAACAAAAAAATATCGCCAAGACGGGGAGTACAAGTGTCATATATAATAAAACCGGCACCGGCACCGGCACCGGCACCGGCTAAGTGCAAGTCAGACTCACGCATGGTTACCCATCGTAGAAGGCGAGAAAATTTTAACTGTCTACCTATTACGAATCATGAGACAGCCCGCTGACAGACGGACGGACAGCGGAGGCTTAATAATAGGGCCCCGTTGGTTATCCTAAAAATTGAGCACAGTGCAACCATAGTAGAGCCTTATGAGCTTGATACAGACCCCAGAGTTGTAGCTGTTAGAATGAGAAAGCACCTATTTCTCTCTCTCTCTATTGCGTAATACCGAAGTAAAGCCTAAATTAGAAAGAAAAACTCTCATTCTAACCCTACCAATTTCATCTCCAGACACCCAATACCTACTAAAAGTTTTAAAACTAATACAATAACCCGCTTTAGCGTTACCCTAACAAACAAAACTTGTATGATATTCCGCTATGATTAATGTATTCATATGGTAAACCCTACGATGATAAATTAATTTGTAAACCCCGGTATACATTTGCCGCGAACGATGCGGTAACACACGGTATCAATGCGCAAATACGTTGTTATAATGACATTTGTGTTACTGTAATTTGGATGCTATGGTAATTCGATTTTATTTTAGTGTGACACCTTAAATCGCGAAGAAATAAATTATTAAAATAAAAAATATTACTTCTTTTAAATATCTATCAGTCTGGTTGCCACAGCCAGTCCGGTGACCACATCTTGTGTACTTATAAGCTACGCAAAAATGGCACTACACCATACCATCATTGCCAAAACACGACAGCAATGTACACTTAAAAGCACTGTATCGCTAGGATTAGCTAGTTAAAATGTAATACTTACTACATAATACGTGTGCGGTAAGCTTTACACATGTTTTTGGCTTTTTATGTACCATCCATTAAATCCTTTCCAATTAAAAGGTGCTTTCCAATTAGAATAAAACCTTCAAAAGAAACAAATCACATTCTATTCCAGAAAAACATTCTTCCAAACTCGAAATTTAAGCAGTTGGAATCTCGACCCGCAACGGTGACCACACATTAGCTTTAAGCGATAAATCCCGGTCGGTCAGAGAAAGCCAACGTTTCTTTGTACCCACACTGAATTTTAAGGCAAGACAAATAGAGACCGCCTCGCCTTCGTAAACTTGTTTGTTCACAGCCAAGAAACAAAATGTCAGCGAGTTTTAGATTAGTCGATGTCGGATTATGTATGTGCTAATATTAAAATGTTAAAATAATGTACAGTACGTACGCTCTGGCTTTTTGATGGTCCAAGAGTAATTAATTTAGTAATTAAGTCTTGAAATTATTATCAAATCTACTTTATAAAATAAAATATTTCGAGGAAAACACTTTGAAGAATAGCAAAAGATAATTTTTAAACAATTTCTCTTAAATAAATCACCACATAAACTGGATTATAGGTATCTATCGATAGTCGCTTTTCTTTTATGAACCCGCTTTTCTTGACCGCGTTGCTCGTAACTGCACAACAGATTTTGATACCATCATTTTAGAGACAGTATTCTGGAAGGTTTTATGTATTTTTTTTTTATTTGGCATTGATGTCCCGCTTCTGCTAGGGAAAGGCCACACCCCATATTTTTCCAGTTACACTTTTTTTGTAAACAATATGAGTTATTAAACTTACATTATAACAAAGAGTGTTTTGTCAAGACGTAACAACCTAGCGAATAAGCGGCTGTTTTTTTGTTTAAAATAAAAAAGTTAACAATAAAAATAGGCCAAACAATTTTATTCCCTGTAAACCGCTGAATAGGTTTTCACAAAACTTCCAAGGTAGCCTTACAAAGTTTGATTCAACATTTTTGTATGGCTTTAAAAAAAGTATTTTAGATTCTATTTAGAGTTGGCAAATATTTTATATCTTAATAAAGAACTACAGCACGTTCCTAGTGATTTTTTAGAGGTGGGAGAATCTTAGTAGAAAGTTCCTTAGGGCGTTCTCCATAGAAACTCCTTCCTAATCTATTACGTCTTTAATGGGGAACTTTCGAACCAGACAGGTGTGCTGTCTGGTGGGCTACTGCTTGAAGGTTGGTGATTGGTTTCTGTATTCACCGTGACTTTTTAGTCGTCTTACAACGGCAGCCCACTTCATGTATCCATTGATCCAAATATACATTCATAAAAAAACCGACTTCCAAAAAAACACTAAAAATGTCTAAAATAACTTTACTTTCGGAAGTCCGTGACTTTGTTTTTTTCATCGGTTTTTTTCGCAGAATTTTTTTATTTTACCCTTTTTAGTTGTAGTATATAAACCACACAAATTCTTGTCATGAATTAATTTTTACATTGTAACTAGAATGTATTAAGAGATCATCATATGGTCATCCCAAGAAGAAAAAATAAGTATTTAGCACATTTATTGTCAAGCCAAAACGCTGAACTTACCTAGATGGCCAAAATAAAATAAAAATCGTTGCATGTCTTCTCTAGTGGCCTAAACAAAAACCAGAACCTAATACGCTGCTGCCGCTATTTACTGAACCGATTTTGATAAAATTTCTATGGGACCAATCGAGAAGTATATCCTTTCACTTAAAAATTTTTCAAATCGGTTAAGAAATAACGGAGTTATGAGGTAAAACTTGTACACCTTTATTGTTTAAATAAATAAATTAATCATGTCTAGAGGTATTTTATGTCGGATATATTGAGCGGATAACTTTTGTAAGACGAGCCATTTTTTTTTTCCGGCAAAACTACTGAAAAGTCACGGTATATAATTATGTTTAATATGTGTGGTAATCGCGCGAATAAATCTGCAATCGTGAAGAAGGATACGGCAGTGTAGTTCAAATGTTGCGGTAGATGTGACGTCAGACTTTCTGTGGCCAGTTTTAGAAAAGTATTCCTGTAATCTCACCAGTGCTACAATGTTTACTCGACCTTGCAGATCTCTTTCGATAAATTAAAAAATACTTCACCGCCCACCTCCCATTAGTGGCTTCTAAGAAATATCTGACCTTCGTAAATCTAACGTATTTAATTACATCCTTGGTCTGTAAACGGAAATCAAACTCAAACTGAAACTCGAAGCAATATTTAAATATTTTCCTTATTTATTTTGAATATTATATTTAGCTCTTAATGAGATAAATAACAGTCAGAAATATGATACTACATGTCGTAATTGAATATGTTATAATTTTAAGTGGGTGTGGTTCAGTTTTCTTCAGTTTTCATGTAAAATAGTACTCATATTATCATCATTATTTTTCTTCAGACCAAAATCTAAATGTTGCAATTTGTAATAGAAAAAAAAAGAAAATGATAAATTAAATAGAAGCTAAATTAATCATATAACACAAAGACTTTTTAACCTTCTCAAAAAGTCACCAGCAATTTAATCGCATTTATTTCACTAGTTTCTTCTCCACACACAACCAAACATCCTATCTGCACCGTAACCACTAATGAGGTACGCAAATCCCTCAAATATTTCACCATTCTACTCAATTTGCGTAAATATATCTAAAAAAGAACGGAGGGCGTACTGCAAAGATCCTTTATTGCAAATTGGCTGTGAAATTGTGGCATGTTCCCTTACCGTCGTATGTATTGCTTTTATTCTTTCTCTCAAATAAGGTAAAACTCAAAGTATTACACATATATGGGGTGTATTCGAGCTGTTTAGAGGCAACTTTGCATGCCATTATGTTGGTAGTATTATGTGCGACGTGAGCTGGTTTAAATGCGGTACGAATATGGACCTATTTATGTCCTAATACAGGTTCAATTGCGGAGCTAAAAATCCAATGACAAAAGTTATGGCTTTCGACTATAATGGCAGTGGCAGAACCAAATGGTCGATCAAAGTGATTTATCGATCCATTCTACATGTATTGTATGGAGTATGCTGCAGGAAGAACTAATTCGCATCCAATTTTCCTTCTATGTTACTCTAACGATACCTATGGTATTTTGTGCCTTTAAATTGAAAATAGATCAGTCTTTTTTACTACTAAGAGAGCCTAAAGACTGGCATCGTCGCCGCGGCCGGCCCCGAAAGATGTACTTTTTGTGATCGACCTGGACTCGCACTGCGATGGCTGGGTCCAGGGCGATCACAAAAAGCCTTTGCCCAGCTGTAGCATATAGCTAATAAATAAAAAACACAAATTAAGGACTATCAGCATCATTTCAGCGGAAAGACGTCCACTGCTGGACATATGCCTCCCCCAAAGGGAGGGTTTTGCCATAATCGCCACGCTTGGTAGGCGGGTTGGCGAACGCAGTACGGTTGTTAAAAAAAAAGCACAGATAACGCTGCTGCCCATTCTCTGGTAAAATTAAGGATACTAAATCAATTTCGTCGCATATGATAAGAATAGCTTTTCTCCTAGCTCGCAATAATAGTTCCAAATACAAAACAGAACATATAGCTGGCACATTTCAATAGAACCTTTTTACCTTCAACCGTACAACTATAGTTATATTACCTCACTATATATTACGTACGCAATATTACTTTATTACCTTTTTTTATACGAAAAAAATCCTCTACAGAGCAATAGGAAATACCTTTGTGGGCCTTGTGACTCGCATCACTCAGTTGGCTTGAAAAGATGTAAGGGTATGAACTAACTGAGAACGTTTGATTGTAACGTAATATTCGGAATTTTGTGCTCAATGGTAACGGCCTTGACTTGCGAGGTCGTGAGTTTGAACCCAGGTAGGTACACTGCTTTGTGTAATTTATTGCATCACCACTGCTCTCAAAACGTTGAAGGAAAACATTTCCCAGAACCACCATTCGAAGACATACGTCACATATAACCCGCACTAGGCCCGCGTGGTAGCTTTTTTGTTTAGGCTATTCAATCAGTACCAACCTTTATGGTATAATAAATATACCTACTTACTTACTTCCGATAAGTTGGGATAAAGAACTAGATTAAGGGATTAATAAGGGATTCTTCGATTCTTCTTTCAGTTTGATTTCGATAGAAAAATGTGGTATGTGAAAGTAAAGTAGTGTGATATATGAGAACGTTATTTTCATATGTAACACATATAAGTGCAAAAAATAGTCAGTGTTTTCTACTAATTGTTGACTACCTCGTTGATCGAGTGGTCACGAGCGTGACTGCTGAGCATGTGGTCTTGGGTTCGATTCCCGGGTCGGGCAAAGTTTTATTGGGTTTTACATCAGGAATTTCTGAGTAGCAGCCACGGAGTCTAGATTTGTGCCCGGTTGATGGAAATAGGCTCGCCCCCTATTACATGGGACTTAAAACATAATTGGTGCCTTACCCTTGCGGGCATACCTACAGGTATGATGTTATGTTATGTTATCTACTAAAAATAGTAACGAAAATTATAAAATAAAAATACGTTGCGTGTCTGTGTGACCGAGTTGTTCTACATAACTTCGCAACGGATTTTCATTCAAGTGTCATCATTACTTGGAGGATTTATTTATCGAGGAAGTTTTGTGTGTAACACATATTAATACATAAAATACAGAAATCTCGATGCTTTGCAAAATTATAAAAAACGTAGGATGATGTTCTATTTTTTTTAAATAATTATAATAAAAAGAATCTAATAATTCTGCCAAACTGTCAACATTGTTTGTCAAAAAAACAGAAATAACCATTTTCGGTTTAATTAAGGAAAAATTATAAAGCTTAAAATATTTTTTCGCCTTTACAAATCAGAAAAAAAGTAATTACAAATCTATTTACAAAACAACTGTTCAAATTATCAATTTCCTTTCAACACTGTTTATGACATTTTACCCTTGACAGAAAAAAAATAAAGTACCAACTCTCCAAAGCTGCGGAATAAAACTCATAATATTTGTCTTTACATTGTTCTTTTATATTATCATGTTACCCAAATTTCAGCAAATATTGTAAGAAAAAGATAAATAAAAGTAAAACATGCTTGTCTGTGTGTAATATGTAAATTAAGGAATGAAGGATGTAAGACTGTTTTGATTTCGTAAGGCTTTGTAATTTAAAAAAGCCTTTGGGTTAAGGCTGTTCTTATTGATTTGGGACACTATCATATTTTATTTTGGAAGAACACATTGTTGGGTATTTTCTTTCTCTGTGTGCCAAATTCAGACGACACATTAGGCTCAGTGGCTGAGCAAATATTTCTGTGCCTACAGATAGTTGTACTGGGTCTAGTTTGTGTATGTGAGTTTAAATGTTTGTAAATGCACCCACGATACAGGAGAAATTTCTATTGTGGGGCAACGTTTTTTTTCTTAAGTGAAAAAATTTCATGACAGACAAAACTTTTTTTTCGAACTTTTAGTCATTCAGTTATTCGGCCACTACATGCATAGCATTTAACTGAGTCGGTGTCTGAGGTAGTAACAGTTTACTGGTAACAGGTAAGAAACTAACTTCCCGTCTGTGACACCAACTTTACAAAAGTTTAATATCACATTACTGCTAGCAAAACTCATGAACTGAGCATTGTGTGTTTATTTCTGAAGAAACTCTTTCACAAGTATTAACATTGTTTACAGTACTAAAAAGAAAAAATAACAAACAATCCACAATTTAATTTATAGTTTCCAGAGGTTTTTCATTTGAACCGGTTACAAGCTATTTGAGTTCCGGTGGTAAGCGCATTACAAAGTTACTAAGTACACTTCGTAGCATTGCTACGCGGCTACGGCGTAGCACTGTAGCACTCTACGAGTTTAATACGTAGCCGACCGTTTTAATTTTAAAAGTTTTATAGAAACTAATTAGATTGTTGTTCTTGTGAAATAAAATGTTTGTTATTTATTAAATTGGGTATCTTTTGGATTAAGAAACGGAATGAAGTTGGATTAAACCTTAACTGTTTAGTGTCCGAGTATTTTTCTGTTTCAGTATATTTTTAAATTTAATTTTGCTGTCACAGTTACTTTTTGTAATAAAACTAAGTTAATATTATTGTAACGCAAACTGTTATTGCTGCTCGTAACTAAATTCTGGCATTTTTACAAAAATGTTTTTCACGATTTTTACAAAATTATTTAATCAATTACAAAAAGAGTTGAACAAAACTGTAGGCGTAATTCAATGATTGCTGCCTGTGATTTTATTGACGATAAGTGCGGAAATCGTTTAACTAGTTTGATCAACAATAATTCCCATATGAATACCACAATACCTAAAGTATAATAGACTTATAAGATTAAACACATAATCAAGCTATTCCAACTCGACAATAGGTCCCTAAGGTACATAATAACAGTCTACATTGTAACTAGATCTCAAAGTCAAAAAGGTCATTTCATTAAGGCGAATGAGCTAAGATAGCCAGCGAAAGATTTTTGCATTTCGTGGCTCAGTATGAGGTTATAATCAAAAAGCCTAGCTTTTTTCTTAAATATTGAGGTCGGCTTCCAGTCTAACCGAATGCAGCTGAATACCAGTATTTTACATGGAGCCTGCCATGCCATATGATATCGTTAATTCATATCATTAAAGTTCTAATGACTCGAAAACGTATAAATTGTCATTTAAAAAAAATCCTCAGCAGCAGCCATGGAATTTGAATTAATGCCCGGATGATGGCAATAGGCGCACCCCCTATTACATGGGACTTAAACATAACTGGCGAAATGTAGGTGAAGTCCGCCTTACCCTTCGAAGATTACAGGCATTACGTGTTGTTATTTTATCCCAATTACAATTATTAGCGAAAACAAAAGAATTTCGCGAGCTACCTTGCAGCGTTCCCCCTTAAGATATTTTAGGCTAAACAAGTTGGGGTCCATTATATTATATTATCCTCGTTTTGGACCTCTCCACCTCTCAAGATTACGCTAAACGCTTAGGCTGTCATTGTGAGGGTCCCAATGGTGATTGTCGTTATTTTTGCATACTTAATTAGATTTCTTGGCAGTTTTTTTTTTGAGGAAAAATACCTTGGAGGCTTGCTTGAAGAGATTTTCGGAGAGATTTTGTTTGGTCAATGTTTTTTTTTAAATTATTTGTGTGGGTATATTTTGTATCTACTGTTTGTTTTATTGATGAAGAAGTTTAGTTGTTTATTTGTTTATTAAGTTTTGAACATTCATTCATGATTATAATTAAAAGGTTGACTGGTAGCGAATGCCTTGTGGCATTAAGTCCGCCTATGTACCACTATTGTACATCAAGTTTAAATAAATAAATAAATAAGTCGTAACAAAATACAGTATATTGAAAATATTTAAGTGATGATAAATAAAACATTACATATTTACATTTTTTTTCAACGTTTGCAGTTCCACGGATTGAAACAATCAAATGAAAAATATTATAAGTTTTTTATTGCAAAAATCTATTTTGTAATAGAAGTGTTTCCATGATGACGACGACATTTAATTATCAAAATCTGATAAACATTGGGAATCTAGGACATATTATTATAATTATATTATTTTTAAAATCTTACTGCACCGTTATTCGTGTAAATAAAGATTCTATTGTAACTACCAACCTTGTTAATCCTTTGTCTTTGTGCGTTATACTTCCATAGCTATTGCAACTCAATAAAAAAGAAATTCTAGGATCGCGCATCGTTACGAATACTATTTACAGTGCAGCATGTTTATTTTATGAAAACTTGATTTTCTTATGTTTTCTTTGAATATTATTTTAAAGTAGTGGAATGGTATGATAACGTCTCCCATAATATGGTAGACGCCCAATGAACTGTGGGCTAAAATATACCACCATTTCGCGCCCTGACATAGACAGAAGGTGACGCTGTAGGCCTCGTAGCCCAAGGCAGGGCGAGCTGGAAAAACCAACAACCATTCGCCTTTATTAGCCCTGGATGGAGAAGGGGCCTTAACCCAGCAGTGGGATGGTGTAGGTTAGCAGTTACTGAAACACATTTTACTCTCAAATAAATGTAAAACCTTAAATAATCGTAGTAAACTCACACCTTCGTTTACACCCACACAGAGATTTATGAATTTGCGAGGGCATTCAACTCGAAGTCGAGAAGTATTATCTCTTTCTTTTGTCTAGTTATCTTTATTTTAAAGATAAAAGATTTGTAACAGCATGCTTGTCCCAGAAATAAAATTTAGTGTTCTGTTTTAATCTTCATTATGATAAGGCTGTATTTATTTATATATCTTGAGACGTTATTTTAGAAAGAAGGAAACATAATATACGATATCATATATATAATTATTTGAACTTGAATCATCAAAGAAGGCAATAAGGGTATTATTTCTTAATATCCTTACCATTTCAAAGGTATTCACGTATATCTGGAAATAGACTTTTCTTGTAAGCCAGTGTTCAGATAAATAACTTATGAATTCCATACAATTTCAATTGCCTATAAATAGGTCCTTTCAGAATACAGTTGTTTTATTTTTGTATTTAAAACTCTGAGAATAATGAGTAAGAAAAACCGAATTCCGTATTTTAATTGACAGATACGCATGTTTTATTGTTATTTTCATATTGCCTTATACGTTTTTTATTAATTTTGCTTGTAATAAAAATAATTGCATACAAATCAAATAAGACTGCTCTTTAGTCCAGTAGTAATAAGCACTACTGCTGAGCTTGAGGTTCTACGTCCGATTCGCAGGTCTGGCAAAGTGTTATTGGGTTTTTCCATCAGGATGTTTGCAGGAGTAACCAGTTGATGGTAACAGGCCCTCTCTTACTAGGACTTAAACACAACTGGAGAATTGCGAGAGTACTATTAAGTAAATTTTTTTATTCAGAAATGTACCAGATAGTAGATCTACCTTGACCTCAAACCACAGACTTTTCGGGGATTACAAACGTGATGTTATGTTAAATCAAAGATATCTCAATAATTCCGAATACCTCAACATATCCTGGATGAAAATAGCCCATCCCTTTTCAGCAGTGTGTGAAAAGTGATGGAGGTATGTATTTTATCGGAGGGTAGTTCGAACACGCGTACTTCACACAATAACGTCCTATGTGATAATCAAGCCTGCCTTCTGATTCTGTTCACGGAAATTGAGTCTATTGTTGCCCTTTATGAAAGCACATGACATGTGAAAGTACTACAGTGTTCCGCTTTTGAAGTCAGGAGATAAATGTATAGTTAGCTTTGTGTTTCACCACCCTAAGGATTAATATGAGATCCTGTATAAGATCGACCTTCACCCATCTGCCTACCGAATGGAAAATACTTTTTAGAAAACATATTACGAATAGGTTGCCTAATTATCATCATCATCATTTCAGCCGCAAGACGTCCACTGCTGAACATAGGCCTCTTCCAAGTGTCGTCAATGTCATTTGACCTTCACCAGGTCATCGGTCTACCTAGTGGGAGGCCTTCCAATGCAATGTCTTCCAGTTCGCGGTCACGAATCCAGAACTTTTTGGCCCCATCCGCCATCCGTTCTGCCCTTTATTCAATTTACTTTGGTACGGCGTAGCATGTCTTCTTCCAAAATTCTTTAATCGTCTTAATTTTATATTTCACCCCCTTTTTAGCAATAAAATTAATATTTATTTATTTTAATCAAAATGAAACCTTATGAAGTTACAATAATACAAGCATCCAATCTTTTTCACTATCCTATTCAATTCACAACTAGATCTCGAATAAGAAATTATACGATATCCAATTATTCTCAACAAGAATAAAGTACAATTTTCATTCATTAAACAGGTTCAACTTTCAAACTAGATTTATGAATTAAAATTTTAAACCTGCCAGATTGGAATCTTTTAACACAAAGTTTTGCCAAGCGGTTGGTCTGTAGGTCGAGAGCTTGACATTTTTTTTTTTTAGTTTTTTCTTTATTAATCTGGAATCAGCAATGGCATCCAGTGGCAATGCACTGCTTGGATTTGTGCCAACTGGCAACGGAATGAGACCACCTATATGATTCGTTGTTGTTTAATTCCCCACTGTGTACAGGGAAGAGGTTTTCACGTGCGTTGGTGTGGATGGGTGTGCGATGTGAAAATGTGACGAGCAGAGGTCCCGACTTATGTTGTTGGTTGATTTCTAATTAAGGCAGGCGCTGCTGATGGCAATTATTTTTATACAGAGACTTGCTGCACTTACAATTGCAGCAATCACATGGGACGTCAACTTAAAAGGTCAATTTTTTATTTTTATTAGCCTGTACTGTCCCACTGCTGGGCAAAGGTCTCCCCAATTCCCTCCAGGTGCTCTTTTCCCGTATCTCTTTCTGGGCCGGCCATGGCGGCGCCGTATGTCTTCCGGCAACCATCGTGTGGTGACTTTTGCCCAGCGGTCATCGTGCATGCCGCTGACGTGAACTGGTTAAATGTGGGTGTTTTTTTTACACCACTGTCTTAAATTCAGGGGAATACAACAATATTTATTTTTTTGTATTATAATAACGTAACATAACATGGCGCCTATAATACCCGAAGGGTTAGGCAGAGGTGAACTTAATAGTACACCCACATTTCGCCATTTATGTTTAAGTCCCATGTAATAGAAGGAGAACCTATTGCTATCAACCGGGCACAAATCTAGACTCCATAGATGCTTCTGAGAAATTCCTGATCGAAAAACCCAATATCACTTTTCCCGACCCGGGAATCTAACCCAGAACCTTATGCTCAGCAGTCGCGCTTGCGATCACTAGACCAACGAGGCAGTCTTAGTCGTCGAGGTAGGAATAAACTTTTAATATTAAGGGTATAACCCCAAATATTCAAACTAAATTACAGCTCCAACCACTTTGTTTACCTTATGACGGGTATGCATGAAAGTGGCCTTAAGCTGAATATAAATACTTCCAAATATATGTACGTACATGCTCCAAACCACGGGACCACCTCAAAGATCTTTATTAAGACAGTGAACTTAGCAAACGGCACGGATGCAGCAAGTGCGGTCGCTGTGTGTGGCTTATGAGAATTTTATATAACGAGTATTTGTACAAAGGAGTTTCATATTTAAGTTATATGTTTTTTGTATTAATGGAACAAGAAGTTGTTTTAAGAATGATAGCATTTTCTTAGACTTTAAAATAAAACTTTTTTTTTGAGAAAATAAGAAAACGTTTTGTCTCAAAAAAAAAAGTTTTATTTTAAATTCTTACAGGATCTGATGTTAAAACCTGCAGAAAGAAATATAGAAAAAGATTTAAGATAAAATCATCAATAATTAAACTTATACTGTCACTTACGGGATATCTTCCGTGATTGTTCATTATTTAGAGCTCCCGATATTTCGGCGCTGTTGCAAGCGCCATGATGTTGATGCGCCAATTTATTTTCCATCCATCCGCACTTTCCAGTCAACCCGCGATAATGGCGTTTGCAACAGCGCCGAAATATCGGAAGCTCAAAATAATGAACAATCACGGAAGATATCCTGTAATTGACAGTATAAGTTTAATTGTATACCGTGAAAGCTTAAAACAGCGACCATCAATAATTACTCTATCTGATGACAATATTTGACTTTCGTTGATGGGGTGTCGTCAGGAACACCTTAAATCACTAACACGGAAAACGTGGGGATTAAAGGTGTACAAAGTTGTACAAAGTTCATAAGCAAATTATCTGCTGCTATCTTCTCCTTGGAGTATCGATGGCAATCTAAAAAGTGTCCAGAACTGAGCCACTAGTTAGGTGCCTTCAGTAGCGACCATCAGTTATGCTCAAACAACGGGAAACGCAGGATATGATATTAAGTGCTCCATCGTTTGTGGAACAGCACCACATTTACACTCCACGGCAGAGTCATTAATAAATATCCACCTCAGCAGGTTTTCATTGTTACGACTAACCTGGGACCGGAGACTATTTAAAGACTTCTTGGTCAGCCATGGCAACACATGTCCAGGTGGGAGATTTTCAGCAGCTAGAACAGCAGCACTAGCTTGAAACAGCTTTAGTTTTTTCTTAGACCCCTCGCCAGTGAGTGGGATGACGCACTTCAGAAAGCTGTTTCAGCTTTTCAGCCTTTGAAACACGAGATCTGCTGCTATGATAATAATAGACACCCTTTACACAGCGCCATTCAAATAGTTCCTGCTATAAAACGTTTGTTTCACAAATTGGTTTTTCTCATATCGATAAAGCCACATTTTAATTAATATTTTATCGGAGCTATAAGCTTGACGGCTCTATAATGTAAATTGTGCCTTAATTGAGGCAACACCACTCACGGATTATTTCGCTTTCAAACAATTTTAATTTCGCGCGTTGTTCGTGAAAATTGCAGAGTGTGCGCGCATCATGTAAATATGGTGCGGTTTCTCAAATATTGCGTGTATTTTATATGAAATTGTTTTAATCTATATTGAGTGTTTTATCCGATTTTAGGTTACATTATTAATATATATGGTTTCATAAATATAATTACAGTTATAATTGTGGTTTCAGGTTCATTAAACAAAGTTACTATGGAAAAAAATAAAACACCCATTTTATAAATTAAAATCTTTTTTCGTATATTTCTGTGTAACAGTGTTGTTCTTTTAAATTATGTAATGGATTTTGAAGTTAACATTATTTCAAAATCTTTAGCATCATTTAAAGAGTTTATAACGGAAGGTTGTATATTTTTTTAAAAAGATCTTGTTTTTTTACAAGTGGACGTGACGCTAGTCTGAGTTGAGTTTAAAAACATCTAAAATATGTAAACTGGTCATACTAAGTATTTATTGTAAAAAAAAACATAAAACTATCCTCTCCTCAGAATTTGAATCAATCTGACCAAGAGCTTCAGATTAACAATAATTAAAACAATACTATTACAAACAAAACGTAAATGAGATGTCACATATTTTGTTATATTACTTTCCCAACTTAAATATTTAACTAGTCTTAATAAAACGTCTAGGTTCGCAAAATGACACACCATTTGTATAAGTCAGTCTCCCACTTAGGAAGGATCTTATTACATGTTAGACAGACGTGGTAATAAATAGCTTAGATATACGTCAGAGTAGAAAAATAAATGTCTGCTCTAAATCTAATTTAGGAAAGTCAAATATGTGAAATGGATCAAATGATATTGTTTTTTTACCTTGGCTAACGTGAAAATAATGTTGTAGATATCGAATAATAGGTAATAAAAGTTGGAGCTGTCAGATGATGTGAAACTAACTATGTATTTATATTACACACCTATAAATTCCAAAGTCACTTATCACAGTGGACTTATTTTCTTGATATTCGTTTTTTTTTTAATATTATTATACTTACTTGTCACTTTTTTGGTTTTGGTATCAAATCTGGATCCATGTGTTGCTACCATCTTTGCGTCAATATTCTATAATATTTTAATGTAATGAAAACATCGAGAGGAAACCAGCATGCCTCAGATCTATTTCTTGAAAAGCCAAGTCAGAGGTCCATGGGCGGTATAAAAATTCTGATGCCAGATTTGGCAGTAACCACACGATAAAGAATAAAGAAGAGATGTAATGGAAATGGAAATTACAAAACATGCAGAAATAAGATGGCTCTTAGGCCTCCGTAGCCGAAAATAACCAAAAAGTACGCGATTCGACTCCTTTTTTAACAAGGAATAGGATCCCTTTCGTATAAAGGATGATTTCCACCAAATGGCTCGCATCGCATCGGATCGGAACGGATTTTAGAATCTTTAAACGATATTAAATCGTGTACACAGTATTTAAAGTCTATATTACTAAGCCGCGCACAGCAGCTTGACCGTGGTCGTCTACCGCGACACGCGATCGTAGCCGAAAGTATGCTGCGATACGCGATCGGCTCCGTTCGTCTGTCGTCGGATACGATCGGATGTAATGAAACTATTTGACTAGGCGCAGAAACGGATATGTTCGCAGCTGACGGTTCGGAGATCGTATGCGTCGACATACTGCCGGACGCGATCGGGTGTCGCCGCATCCGTTCTATTCCTTTCCGATCTGATGCGATGCGAGCCGATTGGTGGAAATCATACTAAACACGGTACGAAAATTGTCAAACCGAGACATAACAAGAAAACATCACGTTTATACCTCCATTTCAAAATACTAAGGGTCGCCATTTCAATTACCCCAGCCCGTAGTTTTCATCCAAAATAAACGATTACACAAAACATCCTTTGATTACGATGAAATTATTTCGTGTTCCTGGCGTAATTAGTTTTCTATTACAAATAGAACGGAAAAGTAAATTGTTTTATGTAAGAAACCAAATATAAGGTTTCTTAGCTTGATGTTAAATGGGGTAAACCACAATTGACGTCAAATAAATTAGGTGAAGTTTAATTTATAATTAGATTTTCGTAGAATTGTGAATTGGATTTATCAAGGTCAGCAGTATAATGAGTACCTGTGATATAATGGGTATTATATAAGGCATTTGAAACTCTGACTTACTGAAAATAAAAAATATTTTAGATTGTTTGTCTTTGGCATTGCAAAGCATCTACAGTACCTCTGGTATTGTAGACGTAGGAAGGCAGTCGTGGCCATTTACAGTCAGATGGACATCTGTCAGTGTGCCAAAGCACATCATAATTATTGTTACGCCTCTTTTCCGACAAGAGTTATGCCAGGTTTATTTCCAATACCATGTTATATGGAGCGAGCCTGCAAGTAGCTTCAAATACCAAGCCATTAAGAAATTTCTGCCCGCAAAACCGACCACTAGACCAACAATTTTCTGGAATATCCAATGCGTTTCTACACTTGCACATTAGAGGACTTCAAAAATGCTACAGACGCCGCGACTGACGTGGTCATCTACTGGGCCCAAGGAATTTAGTCATATCATCGCCATCATCGATACGACAGAAGAAGAAGACTGATATTCATCATCATCATCATCATCATCTGCCTAACCTTTTCCCAACTATGTTAGGGTTGGCTTCCAGTCTAACCGGATGCAGCTGAATACCCGTATTTTACATGGAGCGACTGCCTATCTGATCTCCACAACCCAGTTAGTTAAGAAGACTGATATTATTATTATATTATATCATAACCTCAATCCATAACCTACTTGCTTATTATCTAATGCATATTCTTGTTGAAGTTTCGCCGACTAAATATATTTACTTGTACTTTTGCCAACACATATACTCATAGTTAGGTAGGTACATAACTACATAGCACGGTACATTAGTTCACTACATCAGAATAATTTTGTTACGAGAATATAATAGGGATACTAACGTGTTATTTAGGCACTTACCTTCGGGCCAAATAGTTGTTATTTTGTATTGAAAATTGTTAGTAGAAACGTAATTTCTAAAACGAGTTACTTGCTATAATCTATTTGTTTTATGTCATAAAGGGAGTAACAAGACCTAAGGGTCTTGTTACGAGCTTAAGACGAAGCCGAAAGGCACTTGTTCTCCCCGTCATTGCGATATTTTTTTTGTTCCAGACCATACCTGGGAACCTTCTAGTTACGGAGATATTGGTGGTCAAAGTTCCATTAGTTTTTTTTTTTTTTTAATACATGTTAATGTTAAATTTTTACTTTAAACCCCTACACGACCCTTGTACTATTCAATCCATCCATAAGCACAATATTTTAAGTGCGTTGCATTGAGTCCAACCGTAAAACGTGATTTTTTACCCCAAAAAATAAAGTATTTTCTCAGCAATTATTTTTGCATAAAGTTACTTAGTTGATGTTCATAATGCTTGGTTGACGGCTTCGTGAAGGGTCCGTTTATACTGTGTATACATTCCAAATGTTTGTTTTAGTATCTCCTAATAGTAGCCTATTATTGTAGTCGATATTGGAATCAGAACAATTATTGTTCGAGATACTAAAACAATCATTTACATAAAAACCTGGGTATTTTATCGGTCTACACATACATACGAGTACCTACTACTCTTACAAACGAATATTATATTGACGACCCACACACTATATTGTGATTAGTTACGTCCTGGTCCTTGGTTGCGGTCATTGAACAATTAGACTGGACGATAGGCTGTCGAATGTATTTTTTTATAATAACAGCTAAGACTGTAAAAGTACGAGCTGTGGCCAATATAACCACGATGTGGAGCCTTGACACAGCCAGAAGGCGACGCGATAGACCTCGCATAAGATGGCGGTACGAGCAGGACAGAACCAACGACCAGTGGTCCACATTAGCCCTAGGTTGAAAAATTTGGAAGTCATGGGCGGCCTTTGACCAGTAGTGGGATGACACACGCTAACAGAAAGATTGTTAAAAGATTGTAACAAAAGAAATGAATTTGTTTCAATAAGTCCCTAGCCTAACTAAAACCAATTTCAACAGAACGGCTTCCCAAAACTGAAGACCCTATAAGCGATTATTTACCAACACAAAACAATATTAATCAAGCGAACCTTAAACGTATTGATTCTTCAAACTTCGATATTAAAATAAGCGAACACAAACAATTTCAAACATATTTATACTGGGGAAACTTTAATACACGAACACGATCAGAGCCTAGCAAACTTTATAGAAGATCATAACATACCATTACCAACACAACAAAGTAAACAACGAAAATGATTGTGCCAACATAAGAAAACGTAACTTGAACAAGCTTCCTTGGAAATTCAATATTGGAGTTGGTACAGAAATCAAATTATACTAACAATAATGTTGAACTTTGGCCTGGTTGGGCGCCAACTTTTTGTTCCAATCTGACACGCGTGGATATCAGACATAAATCTGAATTTATTTACTTTTATTTTGTTGTTTTTCTCTTTTATGTACTTTATAGATTCCGGTATTGGAGTGATCATGTAAAGTGAAGTTCTGATATGTGCTCTTATCGAAAAATACTCATTTAATGATTTGATTTTGTTTGTTTCTTTTGCGAGTGACTTCAGATAATGTCTGGTATACTGTATTGGTAAGTAACTCTGTATGGTCGTCTTTTGTCGATAGGTAGATTTGTAGTTGTAATAGCGATTGAGATTAAAGTTATTAACTATTTCATAATTGGTTGCGCCGCGAATCGAACGCCATGCTATGACTTCCTGGCTACTCATTAATGATCTGAATTTGTAACACGTTACTTTTGGGTAGCGTTGACTGTGAACCATAGGCCATCAATCTCTGTCAATTATAATCAAAAATCTGTTTGTTCGTTGCTGTCGACCTCAGTCGGAATTATGGGAAAAAATACGACAATATTAAATATCATATAAACACAAAACATCTATCTCTTGACTGGAACCAACGGCCATCTTTGTGTCAAACAACCTTCAGTTGACTTCACAAGAAAAGACAGTCTTTATCATATTTTTCCTTATACCCAAATAAAGGTGAGAAATATTATTTTTCTATAGTACTATCTGTTACGTAAACGTATCAAAAGAACTACAATAAAATAAATATACACAGCAAAGTCAACGTCTAAAAGTAAATCATGAACGTTTAAAGTTTCTAGTGTTTCATAATTCAGATGTTGTTAAGTGGTTTTATTCTTTACTTTAAATAATAAAGTTTTTAGAAAGTTGGTTGAATCAAAATGTTCTTTGTGATTTTAGATTGAAATTAAGAAAAAAAAACACTTTATATCATGTTATTTTCACTAGAGCACTTTGTTTAGAAATATTTAATTATGAAATATTTTACTTTGATTTATTTTAATGGGCACCTATTTTGATAGAAATTTTTTAAGGTTTTGTGTATTTTTTAAATCATTCATATATTTTCCATTCACCATAATTTACAGAATTTATTCCCGGAGGATTTATGAGTACATCATCTATCTGCCTAGCCTTTTACCAACTATTTTGGTGTCGGCTTCCAGTCTGGATGCAGGTGAGTACCAGTATTTTACATGGAGCGACTACCTATCTGACCCCCACAACCCAGTTAGTACTGGGTAATACGATACCCCTGAGTAAGACTGGTTTTCACACTTTCGGGTCACTGACTGTCAAATATCTACAAAGGACAGCCGGGACCAAAGGCTTTCTTTCTTTCTTCTTTCTTTTTTCTTTATATGTAATGTGTGGCGACCCATCTACGGATCAACCTAGGCAAGCGTTGCTTAAACTGTTAGATCAACCCGAGTAGCTGCTATTAATTAGCCACGAGTTCCACATTACATGTATATTAAACTTACATACAATAGAGAACACTAGATATTTTGTCAAAACAACTAAGCGAAATAATATTGTCTTACTTTTGTACGTAATGTAGTTCATAGCCATGCCATTGTCTTACACTGTAGGTAACACTACTAAAACCATTTTATCACTAAGGGAACTGTGAGGACAAAGAGTTAGGTACATGAACCCAGTGGGACTTGTAAAAGACGTTACAAGAGGATAGTAACACTGTAGTACCATCTCACTTTGTGCTAGTTACGATTTATTGCGATCACCAATCCTGTGGCTAACCTTAGTAGCAAGCTTTGTAGAAAGCCACGTTTTATTATTTGTTTGTGTAGTTTGAAATATGGTCACTGTTTTTATCAACTTGCGTGTTATATAAACAAAAGAAATAAATTCAAAATTATGGACAACTACGGTATTTCTGAAACTCCAAGTATTTATTCATTCATGTATGAGGTACACACAAAGAAAATGAAACAAAAAAATGTAAAAAGATATAAGAGCACAAATATACTGCTTATTGCAACTATGTCCTTGCTTAAAAAGCAACGGAAAAATTACTATTTTGACTGAAATGAGGCATCTACATAGATTGTCGATGAAGTCTTCTGCTAGCATTAAAAAAGGTTGTGAGGATTTTGTAATCTACACATAGAATTCGTTAGTATGATTGTCAGACCCGAATATTATAATTTTTTTTACATTTCCAAATCCGCAATCATTGCGGCCCAGCAACGCAATTTTTGCTCAAACAGGCCTAATCTAATTTTAATGGAGAGCTCTTAGATAACCCAAGAAACCGCTAAAGTGCCTCAAAACACAAAGTAATCATTTTTTCATTGTACGCAACCCTAATCAACCTGGGCTATTTAATTACTTGGAAGCAAAAAACTCAAGCCTACATACCCTTACAGTTTAAATGCCTAACCCGCTTAAATACCCTAAAAATGTCGGAGATAATTACACAATTCATCATTGTCATGTGGCTGAATATATATCCGGATGAATATGTACCCGGATGAATATATATCCGGAAGAATATTTATCTGGCTTTTTGTATTAGTAACCTTTTTTTGTAGCTCTGGTTATTAGGAGAAGAAATAAATCGGAACAGTTTGTTTGCTTGATTTAAATGCTTTGCTTTGTGTTTCTAAAAGACAGTTTTTTAGTTTTTTACATGCATGAGATGTACATGCTTCGTAGTTGCACAAAAGCATGGAGATTACGAACAGATATGCTTTGTTATCTAAACAAAAAAAACATTAAATTTTTAGTAAATAAATAATAGATATAATATATGAAGGATGGTTATGTTTTAGGGCTTTTTCATCTACTATTTTTCTTTGATCGACAGGCTACATAACGATCTTATTACATTTTATGTTACCACCGTAGTATACAATTTGTGAATGTAATAAATGATTGAGTATGAAAAATTTCGTGTGTAACACGGGGATATAAAATATGCATACTGACTACCTAAAGAACGAAGCATTACTTTTAAATAGCTGCATGTGTAGATATTTCAGCCTAAACTAAACTCATAGATGCTTTCAGCCAGTTTGAGTGCTATTCAAAATTGCATTGCTAATTCCCGCAGCGTTGTCGTTTCAATATGGAATAACGTTCAGCGGGAATAGACATCGGAAATTGGATAGAATTTCAGCTTTATGGGTTTGCCACCTGTGTAGGCTTCCGTGGAAATGAAGTGTTTGTTAATTTTGCTATCAGAAAATTATGTCGTTACTAATCTCTGATTTGAAATCTACAGGCTTCTATCCACCCATATACCGTAAATTTTAATCAAATGAAGCGAAGGACACGTCTATTATTATTTTTATTACCTGAACTTTTTTCATGAAATACAGAAATACGAAGATGTAAAAGGAGTAATCACACGTTGGTGCAGTTTCGTTTTCATGAACCTAAGTGAAAAATTAACTAACTAGTAGTTTTAATGGTTAAGTTTGTCTTCGTAGCTTTGTCGTAGCACTGCTACGACGTAGGCAGCTACGAAAAAGTCGCTACGTAAATTTAAGTTATTAATCAAATCTATGTATTTACGTATTCAAATCCGTAGTGTAAGGTAACATAGATATAAGGTTGGTACTCTCCTGATTAGGTAACATGACCACACAAACGCCGGAAACATTCGGGAGAAACAAAATATTAAAAGTGATTGTCCCGCAGATTACCTACTGCAAATAAAAAATCACAAAACCCACTTTGGTAACCGTTACCTCGCAGTAAAAACGACCTTCGACCCCAAAGCTTAGTCCACAACGAAAAAAAAACAAAGCTTTTATCGTAATAGAGGAAACTCACGTTTAGCAATTCCCATTGGCTGCGTATATCGCAGAGTTAAATTCCAGGATAACAAAAAAAGTCACAAATCACGAAATTGGAACGTAAACACCGTTCGAGATTCACTCGCGACCGATCGCGTTCGGGTGGGATCGGAGACGTTCGGGGACACGTCCGTTCAGCTCGGTGGTCGGACGTCGAATGTCTGGCTTGCAGGTGTGAAGCGCGACGCAAGGATAGGGCTGCCACTTCGCGTTATATTCAGATAACGAGAATAGTGAATGCCATCCATAAATATGTTCCTAGGCAAATAGTGCCTAAAAATAGTTGTTTGTGCTTAGAGTTAGCGTTCGTGTAATATTTCGTCTGGTACAATAAGGATTTATTTAACATGGTATATTTGTACAAAAATAATAACATTTAGGTTTACGTAAATAATTTTATCTGTTTAGCTGCGTCCCGAGGATAGGCTTATTATGTTTCTCTTTGTATGTAATCACTTGAATGTATTTTGTTTATATTCATATTTACAACGTTTGTGTAACGTTCAAGCGTTCTTGAAGCCGTTAGGATCACAGATTTTGGTATTTTTTTTTGTTTAATTATTTTCATGCCTACCGTTGGGCTAGTACTGGCGGCCCAATGGAAACAGTCATGATTTACGACTTGTAGGTCGAAGGTTCGAACCCAGGCACTTTTTTTTTAATGTCCTGAATGTCTTAGAGAAAAGGATGGTACGGTTTGTTTTGCTTGACTTGGCGAGACAATGCCATGCTCCCAGATTATATAAAAACTGGTTGTGTTTTTGTATAAATAAATGCGTTGGCCGAAAAATAAAAACTTGTATAAGAAAAATAAAAAAAAGTTTTTTAATCCATTTTCTAATTTGAAAATATCTTATTTCACCTGTATAAATGAAGACGAATAATACTGTTTATCCCATAAACCTTTTAATTCCCCCTTAAGCTACTAAAATAAATCTTGAAGGCATGTTTAATACTAACAAAGTCCATGTTTAATATTTCGGGCGTACAGTGACCACGAGCTTGAATATTTTATGGACTTTTACAACGTTTGCTTTAACGTTTTAGTTTTAGGAATTAGAATAGTCATTAACACTTGTTTTAGTGGTTTTAGAGTAGGAAGTTAGTAAAATAATAATTAATGAACACGAAACAGATTTTACTGTGTTTTATTGTCACTTATATATTGTTATTTATTGTCAATCGAGCTCGTGGCTAAATAATAGCAGCCACTCGGATCGATCTTTAGGTTAAGCCGTGCTTGCCTAGGTTGGTCTGTGGATGGGTGACCACCCATTACATACCGAGTTTCTTCCGGGCCTCGGAAAGCACGTTAAGCCTTTGGTCCCGGCTGTCATTTGTAGATCTTTGACAGTCGTTCCAGTTAGTGGCTCAAAAAGCTTACCAAGGGGTATCGTATTATCTAGTACTAACTGGGTTGTGGAGGTCAGATAGGCAGTCGCTCCATGTAAAATACGGCCGTTCAGTTGCATTCGGTTAGACTGGAAGCCGACCCTGACGTAGTTGAGAAAAGGCTAGGCGGATGATGATTGTCACTTGTTCAAAATACTACAGTATCGGCCTATGGCTCATGGAAAGTTGGGAAGCAGCGGAGGGTGGGTGTTTAGAGGTTACTGTATTATGTAACTTCGTACGTTCAAAAAGTTCTGATTTCAGCCTACTTTGATAATGATAATTTATTTATCAATATCAAAGTAGGCGTAAGTGTATCGCTATACTGTTTCTAAATCAGTTTTGTTTGCCCGTGACAGAACAAAGAATCAGTATAAGGGACCTTTTACTGCTTTATTTAACTCGCTATAACTAAAACTTCTTGTCTGTTAAGAACTAATAGAATATCACATAAGTATTCTTATTTATTGTTGTTCTAGAGATACTTTGAACCTTGATTTTTGGAAAGTCTCAATATTTTGTTTAATGCAGAGTCATCCTACGCTAGGGTTAATTAATCTTTTCAATCAACCAGGTTAATTAGAAATCTTGAGCATATTTATTGGGTTTCTTGATTATTGAGACTATTATAACAGAAAACTGTTTTTATTTACTCCATACTACGAATATTAAAATCAAAATATAAATCAACACGTTTAAGTACTTACTGAATTTCCGCGAATTTTGTTGTAAATTAATCGTAACTGACTTCACCCGATTTACTGTTAATACATTGATTTTAATGTAAAGTTCTCATTTGTGCGGATAGTCAATAACGTCGTTTATAATTATAAATATTAATTGCTGTTTGATTAAAAACATACAATTGGCACCTACAGCAATATTGCAAAATTATTCGGAGAATCAAACTTCAACCAAAAAAAAATATTCTTGGTATGAAAATTTAAATAGAGCATCTATAGCTTCGGTGGTCTAATTGGGACTGCTGCGCATGAGGTCTTGGGTTCGATTGCCATGTAGAGTTAAGTGTTCTTGGATTTTTATCAGGAATGTCTCAGTAGTAGCCACGGAGTCTCGATTTATGCTCGGTTGACGGCAATAGACTCGCCCTTTATAATATGGGACTTAATTATAACTGGCAAAATGTGGGAGTATTTTTTTGTTTTTTTTTTTTTTTTTTCTGTTTGTAGTGTGATTATAGTCTGACTGTATTGTGTTAATTGGCAATGGATTTAAATTACCTAAATAAATGAATTTATATATTATATTTACTGTCTCCTCTTCCTAAGACTTCGTCATGTAATATTTTTACAGTTTAAAACGTAGAACCTAAAAATGCTCCAAAAACTTGATAACCCTAGCTATGATTGGTAAGTAAAGGCTAGTATCAGTGCTGTAACCTAATTTCTATTAGTAATAGGTTGGCAAACAAGCCGACGGCCCACCTGATGGAAAGTGGTTGCCTACCCTATTTATACGCCTGTAAAACCTAGAGCTTTGTTGGTGTTTTGCCAGCATTAGAGACAAAATTTCATGTGCTAGTTATTTTGAAAGCACTATTAGATTTCGAACGATACGATTTGCTCAGAATAGTTACAGCACTGATGACAATATTAGTGTCACTTGTTTAATTTAGTATTTTCAATATTTTTTTACTTTAGTTTAGATTCTTTTTGCCGATTGTTTATGAATGTGTGAACATTGTAGGCTTTGTAGATTCCCAGCTGCTTGTTAACTTTTTATCTTGTTTTACATCTTTTGTGTAGTAAGCAACGACTTATTGTCGGGCCTACGCTGACCCCCATACTTAAGTACAAATGCTGTAACCATGATAATATTGTAATACCAAATGATTTGAAAAGAGTAACCATGGAGTTTCTTGCCGGTTCTTCTCCATACGAAACGACCAACCCGAACCGTGCACCTTTTTGTCGTTTTTTAAGTGCACATCTAGGCGTATGTTAAATAATATATTTTAATTTTGAATGGCAACAAAACGTTACTGCAGCATTGCTTGGTACCAAAATCAATTAAAAAAGATCTTATACGGACACATATTTTATATTAGCACTTTTCTATTAATACCTACTACAGATACCCTTCTTGTTGCGACGACGTTATCGTTTTTTATTTATATACCAACAGGGCTCGAACAATATATTCAAAATTATATTATTGGTGTCCTGTTGGTGGCCATGCTGATTGCAGCATCAGAGGTATTCTTTAGGTCATCAAAAGTGCAAGTAAAATATCATGTATTGTATTTTTCAAATGTTACATCTTGGCAATCACTTACACATGGCATCTGCAATCGATACCAGAGGAACCAAAGCAGAGTTAATTTGTTGCAATCCTAGAAATAATTAAATCAGCTAAAATGTATAATTACATAGGAACTATGAGTTCCTATGTAATTAATCATGTTAAAATAGAACTCAATAATTCTAATTGGAGACTAAAATAGATATTACTGAACGAATTGGAAATTATACAGGGATTGCTGGAAAAACACAATATACAAATACTAAAATTAAATGCACCCTGAAGTAAATCCATTCATCCTGTTCCAATCAATCTGTAAAGCGATGCCAAGTCAGTGCCAAGCATTTGGAATTTACGCAGTAATTAATCAGAGAATTAACGGGAGATCAATATCTAGATAGATTGTTGATCACCCTCAATGACTGTAGGAGCCGGCTTTGCACGTAAAACTCGGTTTTATAGACTACTAAACTACAGTTTGCTTTATATCCGTAAAGATTGGAGGTATTAATCGAAATGGTTTTCAGTACGGAACACTAAAATTTTAATGAAGGATTTTTATGAATTTGATTGTGTTTTGTTTTTTTAATCGTAAAATTGTTAGTTTGATGTTTGTTCTTAGTTTTGGCCAGCGTGTAACATATTGATATTTTAACCGGTGCACGGTTTATAAGTTCTGTATTAATTTCGTTTATAATGATGTGCCAAATCAATATTCGATAAATATGTGATGTAACTAGTAAATTATTATTAAAGTAATGTGAATGATAATAATTACGTGCTTAGTTATTATAAACAGTTAGTAAATAATGCTATAGCTAAGGTATTTAAATTGTCCAAGTCTGTAAGTAAAAACATCTGTACCTAAACAAACTTTATTTTATCTCGATCTAGACAATTCCGAACAAAATTACAGATAATAATGTCTGCGTAAGTAAGAAGTGCAAAAGAATGTTTTTATCTTGTGTCAACGTCAAGAAATTGTGACACTTATTACTTGGAGACAAAAGTCAGCAAGTAAAGCTGTGTTTACACTAATAGGATTCTTATACTTCGAATTGTAAGCCACGCCTGTGACTCATGCCTCAGGCTGAGAGATATGTTATGCAAGTGTAGGAAAGTGACATTGTGACGCATACATGAAGCACCTGACTTTTTCTGCTAAATCCTTGACTTGTTTAAAAACAATTAGCTGGTCGTTTTGACCCTGTAGGTCTATTGTATGCAATAGCAATATTTTAGAGATCGGTACCTACAGATTCGTGGCATGTTTTTAGACTTATCGCATTAGCGCATAGCCCAAAGAATGGCGGTGTGTACAGAAAATGCGAGGCATTCGCTTTTAATAGTTTGCTCACATATGCCTCACGCTATCTGTATGCGCCTTTAGAAGGCAATGTGAGAGGGTGACATGTCACACTAACAATCTACCACGCATGAAAGTCATGACTAACGCTTTTTTTCGTATTTTTTGTTGCCAACAGATTGAGGTGTCAACTTGGTTACTAATGTATGTATATTACGATTATCCGAAAGGTCAAAAATGTAAGTAGTGTTTTATCTGCTAAATAATATCGTTTTATACGTATTTTTATTTCATATTCTGGCTTTGACATCATTTGCTAAACATGATGATGTGTGTTTAGAGAAACAAAAATGTTTTTTTATGTGGCAGTTATCAACTAGCAGAAAAAAAAATTGAAACGATATCAGCTACATGCAAAGAAATAGATTTTGTATTTAATGGTGAGTGAAAATTTATTTTAATAGCAACCTCGTGCAAAAAAACACAGGAAATCACGCCGTATCGAGCTTCACTTTCTTACAAAATAAAAGCAAAATGTATCATAATTAAAACTCAACTAAGGAATATTACAATACGTTATTTAACCATTCCTTCCCCTAAAGGAAGCAAAGCCGTAGTACAAAGGAATAGTTCGCCATAGACCTCCTTAACTCCATCACATTGTTTTATATTTTTTGTTCATATTTTTACCCACCCCTAAAGTTTTTCTCCAAGATGAAAAAGTATGATTAGGTGGAAAGTTTCCTTGGCTACCTTTTTTATTATTAATGTCGACCGGACGAGCTCCGAAATCTTAGTTTTGAATAGTTTTTGACATGGTTTTGCTTTTTTTATTTTAGTTATACGGTAAAGAATTTTGCGGTTGGATTCTTTGTAACATCTTTTTATGAAAGCCAAGTTTTAATAGTACATTGCCTCGAAAGGAAAAAGCATAGGCTGAAAATAAATACATACTTATATGAAGGAAATCTTACCTTTAAATAATTATAAGCACTCAAAAAGTCATCCAAAAGTTATTAAACTTATTACCATAAAGCAAAATCGAAAAGTCCGCAATTTAAAACACCCAAACTTATACCAACATCACAGATAGTAGAAACACTGGCACACAGTGACGACCCAATTTCGAATTTCGAATAAAAAATAAAACAACAAACAAGCAAAAACAAGGTGCTCGAAGTGTAAAAAAAAAATTAAAAAGTCGTGTAAAGTAAAAAGTAGCCAGCCGGTAACCTGTGCTTATGGTGTGATAATCAATTCAGTCACGCGATCAAACTGGCTTTTTGAACCCGATATGTGGGTTGTTATAGTCAAAATTTTAACATGACGTACAAACAAAATGTAATAAGGAAAATATGATTTTAAAACGGTTTTCGTTCTGCAGTACAGTGGATCAACTAGAAACGTTGACTTAATAATACCTTCTAACCAGTTTACTTTCAATCAAAAAGTTGAAAAGTTGTTATAATTTGTCTGAAGTAAAGATAACCGCAGAAGTATTGGGAAAGAGAAAATCAGGAAAATCACTTAAACAATTACGATTTTTTTGAATCTACTTCAAACATAACACTATCACGCCTGTAATCCCACCACGGGTTAGGCAGAGGTGTACCTAATAATATAGGGGCTATTTCACTAGTTTCGCTGCCTGCCCTAACACCTGCGCACTATTAATCTTTTTTTCTGTTTAGTTTTAACCTTTTTATTGTGTAAATTTAAGCTTTTTAATTATATATTTTTTTGTTTGTTGTGTGAACTTGTGTTATGTGCCAAATAAATATGTTTTCTTTCTCTCTTTCATGACTGCATCAGCGAGCGGAGTTCGCATAACTGAATTTTAGGCTAAATATATTTAATGACAATTTTCGATCGAAACACTAAGAAGACTAGTTATGTTTAATTCCCATGATACTCGTATAGAAGGCGATCTTTTTGCCTTCAACCGGGCACAAATCTAGACACCGAAGCTGTTGCTAAAACAAAACTACTCAGCAGTTACGTTTGTGACCAAAATGTTTAAAACAGGATAAAATTGTTTTAATCAGTTGGAGTTAAAGATAACGCAGAAGCATTGGAAAATTCAGGCTTTCTTCATTATAAAAGAGAAAATCTGAAAAAATAAACTTCAGTTTTTTTTAATCTTCTTCATACTTCTTCCATTTATTCATTCACAGCGAGACCAAGCACAGCCTTAAAGGCAAGGCCTAGAAGCACGAAATTTTCTTACGTAATTAGAGCACTAAAAAAATTATTAAAAATAGGTGATAGAAATTGAATGGACGCTTATAATTTTTACCGATGGAAAATCCCATAAGGAACACGACTCGTAATTAGTGTTTTTCGGCACCAATTAAAACATCTACTACAGTCAATATTTTATTGATTCTTTATACCTAGTTGATACTTAAAGCCCAAATAAAAGTAATTGCCTGACCTTGGAGTGACCTTTTAATGGCGCTACACATGTAGGGTTTTTAATCAATTGTTTTAATGCCAGTAAATTGTAATGATTAATGTCTACAATTACTTACAGTTATTAAAGTAAATAAGCACTAAGCTAAACAGATTGCTGGGCATGCATAAACGTAATTTTTCAGCCGTACAGTTTCATTTAGTACATTTATAATACCTTCCTTCAATTAGTACAAGTATCTAATTATGTTTATCAATCAAAATGAACTTACTAACGACTCTTAGGGGGCGAATCTTAAGTGATTTAGTATTTTAATTAAATAATGTGAGTACTAAGCAATTGAGCATGAGCCCTATTACAATTAGGCATGATAAGTCGCTTTTCATGCCTGAGTGCCGTGATCTACGCTATTAAAATTTGATGTGGTTTTCACAATCATTTAGATCCTAATATTTTCCAGCAGCTGTATTTGTAATATACAACATTAGTTTAAGTATATGCGAAACCTGAAATACGTGTCTAGTATTTTTATGTAAAGAATCTATGTACAAAATTTCAAAACTGTATCATGAAAAATCACAGAGTTATAAGCTTGTTCTGTTGCTTGGTTGTCCGCATAAAAACGTGGTTATCACGCGGCGCTTACGCGTGTGCGCCTCCAGCGTCGTCTTGAGCTCATTGATAATAATAATTTGGCAGTAGGTACCTAAATGATTGCAATAGGTACTTAGTGTTGCTCGGTGTCCAACTTGTAACTTTTTTTTTAAATATTTTTGGGACAAAATATATCATGGTTTAAACATTCTTGGAATCGATTCAGTTACTTATTCTGAACAAACTATATTCAGGTTTCGCATATGCTAAAAATAATGTTGTATACATCGCATCGCATTCAAGTTCATAGGATTGTGGTCAGGATGTACTAAGTGACATACATAGTGTCAGGACACCATAGTTGTGGGAGTAGAATGGGGTACGAACCATCATGGTCGTTCCATGGGACTATGGTCCATATCGGACACCATCACCTCTAGAGTCCGCACAGCGTCAAACTAAGGCGCTTGTGTTTAATTTTAATTGCATACTCATCATATATCCGACATATAGATATGACATAAAAATCTCGATGTTTGGACATGTTGCTTCTTCAGTAAATTGCACATGTGCGAAGCAGGAATGGGTCTCTATTACGTCACAAGCATAGTTAATTTTAACTTTTTTTGTTCGTAGCCCTCTCTGTCCCACTCCTGGGCTAAGGCCTCCCCCCACTCCTTCCACTTCTCACAAACCCGTGCGTCCTCCTTTCAGTTCGGACAGAACTTGTCCAGTTTGGCTCGCTATTTCCCTCATATTAACATAGGTAGGCAAATTTAAATTATGGCGTGACGATCATTCTTGCATTGATCAAAGATTGAGTAAGCATATTTCATCCTTATGCTCTAAGTAATAAGTTTGAAAAGTGATCGATCGTAAGTGAACTTGGTAGTACCTACTTAAATAGGTACATCCAATATATACTAATATTATAAAGAGGTAAAATTTGTTTTTAAGTTTGTATGTCGTAGTTTGTGTGTTATAGGGGGAACTTCGGAACTATTGAACCGATTCAGAAAATTCTTTCACTAACGGGAAGCTCCATTATCCCCGAGTGTCATAGACTACATTTAAAATATTCCCGTGGGTTAATTCCCGTACAAAACGGGAGCGAAGCCGCGAGCAAAGGCCAGTAGTCACATAAAAAAGGTTCTTCACCAAAAACCGTTGATCGTAAAATAATAATTGGCCGCACACAAATAAAGGAGAAATCTTTAGGTGAGGCAAGGACACGAAGAAAATTGAAAACGTGACGTTTTGCCTCCAGAAATTATACCCTAGTGTTTATATTGAAATATGGCCGCAAATTCCTATTACATTTTTATTCATTCCAAATTGGAAGTTTGTACTTTTATTTGGTAAACAATAACGGAAATCATTTTGTATTCGAATAACACTGGAATAATATTGTGGTGTGCTTTCTATTTATTGTGGTGCGCCTACCGGTGGTTTGAAAACCAGTAAATGGTTTTTGGGGTGTAAACTGTTCGTTGTAATCGAAAATTGTAAGCTATAGTCAAATAACAAACTTATGTATGGCATAACTAATATCATTTATTACATTAACAGGCTATTATTTAAAAAATAGACGGGTTTGATTCAAATAATTTACTATGAATATCACGATCCCATCATGATTCACTATGCAAAACTGATCCTTAAAACGCTTATCTCGTTAGTTTATTATCGGTTTTTATTCAAAAGAAGTATTCAATAAGAATTAAGCAGTGACATGAAAATTCATTATTAACCTTTCCCCAATATTTTGGGATCAGTTCTAGTTTAACCGCATACAATGAGCGAGTATCTGACCT
Source organism: Noctua fimbriata (assembly GCA_905163415.1). NCBI lineage: Eukaryota > Metazoa > Arthropoda > Insecta > Lepidoptera > Noctuidae > Noctua > Noctua fimbriata. The sequence goes on along the minus strand of LR990927.1, from coordinate 3,854,355 downwards.
ACACAACTCAGTAACTGTGTATAAATTGTACAACCTGTGTATCAGTAGCGAAGTGTCAATTTTTGTAAGAGGTAGGGCGTACATATCTATAACTAGCTGTTGCCCGCGACCTTCGTCCGCGTAAAATTTTATAGCTTATACCCTTTCTCGATAAATGGGCTATCCAACACTAAAAGAATTTTTCAAATCGAACATAGTTCATAGTTCCTGAGATTAGCGCGTTCAAGCAAACAAACAAACAAACAAACTCTTCAGCTTTATAATATTAGTATAGATGTGATTATATTATTTGTCTATAGAATACTGACTGTGCCATTTTTCAAAGGGAAGCCAGTAGGAATCGAGTTGTATGGAACCTTCGCCACTGCTGTGTATTTAAACATAAACTAGAACCAGCTGCCTCATTATCATTACCACTAAATATACCATGGATATAGCCATGGATATTTACCATGTTAAATAACAACACAATATGGTAAACAACAACAACAATATGATTTAACATGGTACATATCCCTTCTTTAGCGTTGATGATAAAGTTAGTGACCATGACTGGTTAGAAACCTCACTTTAGCTTCCATTAATTCCCCAAAATAAACGTTTAAAATTCAACCAAAAAGGTCCAAGCCTTCGATTTTCCGATGCACATTACATGCAAATTCTTTCTAACACTGTGCTATAAATAATTCTGTAACCTAGTTTATTCTGCCAACATAAACGGTACGTTACGCGAACGATCTTGCACGAAACTGTTTAATGTGATTTATTTTAAACGTTTTTCAGTTTGAAATGCAGCTGTTTGTGGGTAGCCTTTTTGCTTTTGTAGACGTTTTTCCGTTTCGGTTATGATTTCGAGAATCTAGGTTTTCTCTCTCGTAGTATTTATTAGTAAAGGTTTAGTTATCATATTCAACTATCGATATATTTCTGTTGTTGATTTAAATTAGATGCATCTCTTGACACGCGAATTATAGAAAAGTGCCCGTTCCTTGTTACAAACAGGTGAAATGTAGATGGATGGCGTCATTGATTCCGATTTCGGCCACTTGACGAAAGATAAGATAAAGTACAGCTAGGTATAATTTAATACTACAAGCACAACACAAAAGCGCAAGCACACATCATGGACATTGTCGTCATTTTCTACTAATGTACTCGGAGTCGGACTATGATGTCGTCGACGATGACGAATTTTCAACGCTACATATATTAATTAAACTGTTGTTAGAGAATAAAATGTAACACCATTAGGGAATCAGTAAAAGATTGCTACAATTGGATATAACTTTCCAATCTTGTATTCGACATGTCTAAAATAACCACAGAGAAAAGCAATGGGCAAGAAAATAGTGACACGTTCGACGAAGTTGTACATCTTCAAAGTAACATTTGGGTATTGAACACCCGACCTCCACCTTCCCGGCCCAACGCTTGTGGCTGAGCCACAGGAACTTTTAAAATTGATTTATCAAGCTCACGTTTTGCCCACAAGTTAAGCAGTACCCGACATGGATTGATCGGACGAAGCATGCAATAGTAATGTGATTGATTTAGATCTTTTGCATAAGTTGGAAATGCAACCTACTTTAAAAGATTGGTCTCCATAAATAATAAAATCTTTGAATTGATTAAGGACGTTTACACGTTAAGTCTAGTGGTTTTTTGTGCTAGTTTATGTTATTTGCAGAATCATATTGAATTAGTCTCAATAAAGATTACTCCCATCTATGTCTAACGTTATCTAATTTTTTTTAAATATTTTCAGACACAATTGGTTGCTCATCATCTACCTTGGTTGACAAAAGGCTAGCCTTTTCCCAACTTCTTTTGGGTCGGCTTCCAAGCTAACCGGATGCAGTGGAATACCAGAATTTTACATGGAGCGACTGCCTATCTGATCTCCACAACCCAGTTAGTACTGGGTAATACTACCCCTTAATAAAACTGGTTGTCAGACTTTCGGACTACTGAGTACCTTTAACAACTGTCAAATATCTACAAATGACTGCCGGAACCAACGGCTTAACGTATTTTCCGAGGAACGGAGGAAATTCGGTATGTAATGGGTGGTCACCCATCCACGGACCAACCTAGGCAAGCGCGGCTTAACCTGAAGATCGACCCAAGCGGCTGTTACTATTTAGTCACGAGCTTTAGGCCCCTTGGTTACTATGTAACATAAAATGCTGAATTTCTCAGGTAGAAACAGATAATATATCTTCCATAACTTCACAATGCCCCATTAATAATTAGGCTATCATATTCAGTTATCAAAACCAATGTCCACCGCTCCGTTCATGGGCGGGGGAATCCTAACATAAATTACGTTCTTAATTATGAATTTCATAAACGTTTTCAGAAGTTTTGATTTTGATTCCAGACTTTAATGGCTCTGCCCTAGTTTCGCCAATAGAATTATTATTCTAGACTTTGCCTTGATTAAATTGGGCTTCTAGTGATAATATACTGGGTTTGTATCCGGGGGTATTCCTCAAAGCGCAACTGTTTTTAAGCGCAACTAACTAAGCGCAACTAAATTATTCCTCGTAGCGCAACCATTACTTAATAATGATTTCTCTCTATTTTTCAGAAATAGAGAGATAGCATTAATGAATCCATCATACCCCTCTCTATTTTTCATCATGGTAGCGCTTTGAGGACTAAACATATAATATTTTTAATTTGTATTTGTGAGCGCAAGTAATGGTTGTGCTACGAGGAATAATTTAGTTGCGCTTAAAAATAATTGCGCTTTGAGGAATACCCTTGTATCCATCGTTTTCATTAATTAACATCCGTAAATATCGTGTGTCGAATATGAGGCTTGCCCTGGACGGTTCAACGAGCTATCCTATGGGGATATTGCTGTAATGAACGTGGATGGACGGACGGGTGATCGAATCTTGTTATAAAATCAGTAGTTTATATTGTTATAAAGATGCCTTGAAGCTTGTTTATATTTTTTGTGAGGTTTTGAAGATTTCGTGATGTATTTCGTTAGTGAATGTACCTATAATATGTCAAGTTAGAGGTCCATGAGCCGCATAAACACTCTGACACCAGGTTAGGCACTAACCACACGATAAAGAAGAATGTACCTACATATATAGATCTTGTGATATCTGAATAAAGTGAATTTATTATTACAGAGTTACCTCATGCGATACAATATTAATTTTTGTAGAAAATTAAAAATAATGCAGTTTTTGTATGAAATATTTTCTCATTATCATCTTGGTCTTACCCATTTCACTTAGAGTCGGCACAATTAGGTTTTCAACCTTCTGAAAATAATAATAGTTTTGCTACACCTAAAGTAAAATATAAAATACGCGATACTAAATAAATTACTTACAGATGCATAAAAGTACAAGCTGCATGCAGGCCAAAAATCAAATAATACTCATAAAGGACAATAGTTCATATAATGGTTAACCTAACATCTATACAATTAATTTTTCAAGTGGGCGCGGATGGCTAAATCCGAAACAATGAGGAATAGCGAAAAATGCTCAAAGGAGTTTCGAGCCCGATTTTTGATGAAAACCAAAACTGCATCATTAGATTTTTGAAAAATCAATATTCCTAGCCAGGAATCGAACCCATTGGTTTTGAAAAAAAAACACACACATTGTATTATTACACCATTCGATAGTGTCGCTAATAAGGATCAAATTCTGGGAAGTAATCACATGCGGCGTTCCTCATAGTTTCGGATTTGGCCATCCACGCCCACTTGAAAGACTCAACCTGTATATCTAAATATCCTGCTGAGGAATTGATAGCAGTTATTACATTATGTGCCTATTATTAAACATCACGAAAGCACCCCTAGCCACTCTTTTCACAAAAACTCGTCAAGTCATAAAATCTTTTTCAAAAATCGTGGTCACTTTTAACATTCACGTTACGACTGACCTATTATTTTTCGGCGGCCACACGTTTCATAAAAATCCCAGGAATAAAGAATCACGTACTAAAAAGGTCAGGACACATGTGACATCATATTCTCAACTAAAGCCTTTAAACCGTAATCCTGAACTCAATGGAGTAGTGTTGGCGTAATGCGCTCAAGCGAATTGATATACTCGACTAAGCAATTGAGTTTGTACCGACGATTTACATACATTATGGAACGAAATAAGCGTCGCGTGTTGGGTATATCCTGTGTGGTAAGGTAATGATTGTATTGATATAATGTAGTGTAATTTTTTGAGCGACCGACAATTGTATCGATTCATTGATTGAAAATAAAGTGCATACAAATTCTTTTTTTCAACATGGAATCTACATGTCGAAAAATCTATACTCTCCGTATGGTCGTATAGCCATAGTGATAGTATACTACTATATGTCTATCTAAGGGAGACAAACGCTTATTCTGCACAAATACAACTCAAGTTATAGTGACAAAATAAAACTAATGAACACATAATTACCTGAAAAATTACCTTACCACTAACTTAAGCTAAAAAAAATTAATTATTTTCTAATGTCAAACTAGAATCAAGTTTTCTTAGTTTACAAATTCTTTCTTAGTTTCAGCTTTCAGATACCAAATCGCGAAAGTTGTTATTTTTTATGAAATTTTGCCTTTTAGACATAATTTCATAAATAAAATAACGTTGCTAACTCACATCACTAATCTCGCGCCCACTGGAAACTCGCACCGCCCCTTATTAACAATGTGCCGCGTACATTCAGCACTTCCGGTGCCGCGCAACCTACATCCGGTTACTTCTTCAGGTATGTGGTCATATTGCTGAAAATTTTCTTTTACTATTTTTAGACTGAATTTTTGATTGTGAGTGTATTTTTGGGACTCATTATTACTTCAGGACAGTGTAATATGAAGGAAAGATTTTTTTTGGGACAGACTAGAGACTGATTCGCATTAATTTACATTAGTTAAGAAACGAGTTAGTTACAAGGTCGATCTTTAGGTTAAGCCGCGCTTGCTTAAGTTGGTCCGTGGATGAGTGACCAACCATTACATACCGAGTTTCCTCCGTGCGTCGGAAAGCAAGTTAAGCCGTTCGTCCCGGCTTTTATTTGTAGATCTTTGACACATCGTTACAGGTAGTCAGTGGCCCGAAAGTCTGACAACCAGTCTTACCAAAGGATATCGTATTACCCGTTACTATCTGGGTTGTGGAGGTTAGATAGGCAGTCGCTCCGTGTAATATACTGGTATTCAGCTGCATCCTGTTAAACTGGAAGCCTACATAGTTGGGAAAAGACAGATGATTAGTTAAGACGTGAGCTAAGTCCCTTGACGTCTGTATGTTGTGACACTTGACAAAACAAAACGTCAGTTAAAAATTACACTTTTAAACTGACGTTTGAACACATGAATATTTTAGCCTATCATCATCATCCTATAGCAGTCCACTGCTGGATTTAGGCCTCTTCAATCGCACGCCATTCAACTCGATTTTCAGCAACTCTCATCTTGTTGCTACAGCTACCCTGCGAAGGGCGTCCCACCTTACGTTAGTCGATTCACAGTCTCCACTCAAGTACACGTTTACCCCTACGGCCATCAGCGACCTTAAATTTATGAACTAGCTGTACAGTGAGTGTCCACGTTTCGGCTCCGTAAGTACGCACTGATTGAAGACCTTAGTCTTTAGGTTCTGTGGATTACGCCACGAGAAGACCCGGCCAAGCTTCCCAAATGCCTATCTCCTTTAGCCTTCAGTAGATTAATTTTCTTGATTTTAGAATTCCTAGAACAAAACAGACATTTTATAATTACTCATTCTTCAGTTTCAACAATAACTCGTTACTTTAAGTCCTATCTTTTGTATGTGTCATTTAATCCTTCATAATACTCCTTCCATTTACGACACACGAAAGTTTCAAACAAATACTATAATAATTGCCTGTTAAAGTTGCCCGGAGTCGAGTTGAATGGTTTGTTTCCGAAAAGAGAGACGGGAGTCTTACTAGCAGACAGCGGTGGTATCTTAGTTTCAATTTGCTTAGATAGGTGATACTTGTTAAAAGAACCTTTGTAGGTCTTCCTTTGCATTTCTGTGCGCGTAAATTAATGTTCTGTGTGACTGGGTAGGTTATAATTAAAGCGGCCACAGACGGCGTCTGGGTCTGCATGTTTATGTGGGCCAAAACCTGGCCGGAGGAGCGTGACGAACTGCGCAAGTACTCCAGCACCCTGACCCAAGGTAGTCGAAGAACACCGTGTGGTCTTAGTCATTACGAGTCTGACAGACACCTTCGCCTACCTCAGGCCGGGGGACGTCCATGAGGATTTCTATAAAAAAAGGTCGAAATTAATATTTGCGACATTTTTTAACTTTTAAAGAAATAGTTAACTAAAAATGTTCTACGAAACCATATAATCTGTAAAGTTTACGTTTCTACAACTTTCAGGAAAACCCAACTATTTTCAGACACAATCGACTTCGTAAATCCTGACCTAGGTAACATTAATAATTTATAAATTAAATGCGAAAAGTTCTGTCAGTCTTGCAAGGTCAAATCGACAACCTACTCTAGATAAAGACTAAGCCGTAAAAATACACCCATTTTTACGGTTTTCATATAATACAATTCAGGGTTTACCACTAAGTTAGATCCCCATCAAAGACATTACCTAAACAATCTACATCACAATATAAGCCCTTAATTCTAAACGAAAGAAATAAAACACCAATTTGTCGCTGACGTATAAAAAAGAGGGGTATTGTGTTTTCGCCGTAAAATCAACTTAAATGGCCAATGAAACACCATGTACATTTTAAGTTGGACAATAGAATGTAATTCTGTGGTATATTGGCCTCAATGATTTAGCATAAAGTCTAAGGCTAGTGGCTGAGTGGATCTGAAAAGCGGATTTGTAAAATAAATATATTTAATTTTTACAAACCCGCTTTTCAACTTTTTATCTTGTTCTACATCTTTTGTGTAGTAAGCAACGACTTATTGTCGGGCCTACGCTGTCCCCCCATACTTAAGTACAAATGCGGTAACCATGATAATATTGTAATACCAAATGATTTGAAAAGAGTAACCATGGAGTTTCTTGCCGGTTCTTCTCCATAGGAAACGACCGTGCACTTTTTTGTCGACGTTTTATAAGTGCCCATCTAGGCATATGTGAAATAAAATATTTTGATTTTGATTTCTCATAACAACTTTTCTAAGTCTGTCATTTTTTAAGCAAAAATCTTTTTTTTTTTTCAGCCTTTTTATTTGTGGTATGATGGTATCTCACACAAATTCTTGTCGAGAATTTATTTTCCATTGTTACTAAAAGTTAGCAGATCATTCACAAAGACATAGAAGACGGTCATGAGATAACAAACATAAAAAAAAAAATACAGCCGAATTGAGCACTTCCTCCTTTTTAGAAGTAGGTTAAAAATATACTCTTTACAACCCACTGACCCTCTTATTTGGCGTTTTACCTTGGGGGGAGTTTATATGCAACAGTCAATATGTTTCGGCTGATATTATGATATTATTATTTAAGAGCATAAAAATATAAATTGAAAGCTAGTTATTTGATTAAATCGATTCTTTTCTAGAGCTTGCAGTCTATTTTTAAAAATATAATTGTTTGCTTTGCAGTGAAAATTTATCAAGAGTTTAATGGCGAGTGCCGTCTCAATACTATTTAACTTAAAATCGGCGACCAGTATTAAGCATCCAAGTTATTTTTTTTTCTTTTAGTCTTAAAATAAAAGAAAACCGTTTATTTAGTTACAAAGCATTTTAAAAATTATACTATGTGCTTCTTTTACATCATTTTCCTTTGAAAGTATTTGAATTAGGTTTCGAAGTTTTTTTGTGCACCTCCGCCTTACCGTCAATGGAAAATAGGTGTGTTGTTATGTTTGTATGTAATGTGTGATTTTGAAATCATGATCCAAGATGCCAGGGCCGCCGACCTAATTTATTATCTGATTAACAAAATGTCTGGCATTGAGTAGTCTTTCTATGTACTGTGAACGTGGGCATACCTGCCAACTTGTGCCGACGGGCAATTTTTATACATCAGGTGCTAAAAGTAATGTCTGACGTCCCTGGGATCTTGATCTAAAGTCACATTAGTATTCAAAATCAAAGTCAAAATTAAAGCATTCATTTCAAGAAGGCCAGTTACAGGCACTTTTGAATTGTTGAAACAAATACAACAATGAAATGTGGCTACAGTCCCAGTCACAAGGCATAAAACTGTGAAACTGTGTATGTGTAGTTGCACATTTCCTAACATAGATTCTTTCTGCGAATCAAACGCCGGACTAAACACTCAACAGCCACGCTAGTATTACCATACGAAATCTTCAAGCAAGCAGAACCCCGTAATTTTAATCAAACCTCCTTCACCTGCTCAGATAAAGAAAAAAAAATCTAAACAAAAATCTCTCCGCTAATCTTCCCACCACGACGTCAGTCTAATCCAAGGTAGAAGGCAAAAACCGCTAGGGCGACCATAAACTTTGATTAGATTTTGTAACACGCGGCTCCGTCCTACATTAGAATGCGTGAATTGGCGCCGAGTAATTGGATTTTTCGCGTCATCGCGTCTGATCTCTTGTATCTTGGTTACCTTAAAGTTCTGAAGTAAGGGATGATTCATAGAGATGTCACATGGACATGATCTGTAAGCTAGATACGTAGTATTTTGCAAGTCACTACTTACTATTTACCTAATCCGTACAGGACAGGGAAAGGAAGGCTTTCAATGAAATAATATGTCGTCACCTCTGCCACTCGTTCGGAACTGGCTAAGCTTGACTATTATTGACCGAAGCTTACACACATTCAGGCCTGCATAAACTTAGAAACGTCCTTTTTCATCTATAATGCAAAGGTAGAAACAGTCAACTATTGAATCATTTATTTTTTAAGGATCAAATTATACAATCGGTAAATATAAAAGTGACAAAGAATTATCGATATAAGATTTTAAACTATCATGGTCACTAACATTATAAACATATATACACATGTATGTATGTGTAAAATCTTACATACATACACAAACACACATACTTACATTATTTTATTTATTTTTATTGCTTTTAAACATGATAAATATCCCTAATAAAGAATTATCGATAGTGAATTCTTCATGCTCAAGTTCGTTGACCTTTGTCCTCTCTATGTGAACTTCGCCTTATACTGTTGATCTCAAACTCAAGACTTTTTTGCATTTCGTACTAAGGTATCATTTAGAAGGTTTTTTTAAAGGGATTATGCACATGAGAGGTGGGGATTTTTTATTTAAATTTAGGCGCTGAGTGTAAAGATTAGAATTGTTTTTCTTATGAAATCTTATCTTCGCACAGATGTAAGTTCTTTTAAAGTTTTTGCATAATATGCCAAAATTGAATAGATAAGGCCTGTGATTCGGTTCAATTTGTTGACAATATCTGTTTTCTTCAGAAAGTTTACACCGATTCAAGATTGTCATCAAAACATATTTTGCAAACAGGAAAATCAGACCAGTTCGAAATGCAAATTATCAAAGCAATCAGACAAATAATACAGTCATCAAATTAAATCTATAACTGTACGTATTTGCTAACTTTTTTGATCATAGAAAGTTCTTTTACTCATCATCATCTGCCTAGCTATTTCCCAACTATTTTGAGGGCGGCTTCCAGTCCAACCGGATGCAGCTGAATACTAGTATTCAAGACTATTATACATGGAGCGACTGCCTATCTGACCTCTACAACCCACTTAGTTATGCGTAATATGATACCCTTCGGTAAGACTGGTTGTCAGACTTTCGGGCCACTGACTGCCTGTAACGATTGTCAAAGATCTACAAATGCCGGGACCAACGACTTAGCATGCTTTCCGAGGCACAGAGGAAACTCGGTATGTAATGGGTGGTCACCCAGCCACGGACCAACCTAGGCAAGCGCAGCTTAACCTGATGATCGACCCGAGCGGCAATTATTATTTAGCCACGAGCTCCTCAGTTGGTTAGTTAGTCAAAAAGTTCTTTTACTCATTAAATTAAATTTTATCGAGATACAACTTCAAAACATTCCGTTCCACTTATTTCCGCATCTCCCTTTCACACTCACCCCAAAAAATCCCCAGATAAAGACATGCCAATGAAGACAGCTCATGATAAACCGCCCTCGCTGCCATCCCTTCCGATGGAATCCGTCATAAATAGTCCAAAAACACATAGTTCCCTATAAATCTCAGCAAGGCGTTCGCACGATTTTCTTATATTTCTCGCTCATACATCAATTTACAGGTGAAGCAAATTGCTAGCTACCACTATAGGGCGACGTATATTTATTTATAAAGGCCGTTGAACGTGACACGACTCCTTAGTTTTGGGGTGAATATTTCTTTATTGTATTTATGTGGGACGTGTTATTGATTTAGTGTGGTTGTTTTGTAGGTGAGAAAAGTTGGGTTATGGTTGTTTTGCGTGGCAAGAGGGAGCTGGGGCAGCCGTGTTGGGATTTTGTAGTTTAAGGCTGGAGTTCTATCAATACGTACTTATACCAGCCCCCGTAGCATGACCACCGTAGACAAGGATTTCTTTGACGGAAGAAACGACAAAATGACAGATTGTGTCGACACAATTACAGATTTCTTTGCACTATCTGTCATTTTGTCGATTCTTCCATCAAAGAAATCCTTGTCTACGGTGCTCACCTTGGGGGGCTGGTATACAAAAATATAATATAGATTATAATAGAATATTTTAATATTCTCTATTTATTTATTTTTGGTTTCCGTACCCGAAGGGTAACCAACGGGACCCTATTACTAAGCCTCGGCTATCCGTCCGTCTGTCTGTTAGCGGGCTGTATCTCATGATCTGTAATAGGTAAACAGTTGAAATTTTCACAGAAATTGTATTTCAGTTGCCGTTATAACAACAATTTATAAACAAAAATAAATTAAATTTGAAGGGGCTTCCCTCACTATTATGGTACGGAACCCTTTATGCGCGAGTCCAACTCGCACTTGGCCGGTTTTTTTTTATTGTAACAATTTTTTGTTGTTATAGGCAATTCCTATTATTTCTGAATATACTGCTATCACTCAAAAATAAAAGGGATTATCTTGAGAAGAATTCCTAAATAGACAACGTTTTTCGTATTCAAAATGCGAAACTGCCTGATATTTTGTAATGAAAAACCATTTGGCAACTAAACTGCCTATAGGCATTATAATTATCGCTAAAGAATTCAACAACTTCGTTAACCCCAGGCATATCGCTAAGGCTATGTTATAGCGTGATCAAGTGACGTCAACACGCATCCATTACGCCGTATTTGCACTGACGTTAATGTAACCCAGTTCATTGGTTTCCTAGAAATAATGCCAAAGATCCATTACCCGGTTTTTGCGTTAAAAGTTTTAATAGCTAACTACTAATATTAACATCATTAATGTTTATTTCTCGAGCTATTTGGGGTTGAAACCATTAGGCAAGGGTTCAAGTGCTCAGTCTTTTAAAGGAAATATCGAAACAGTAATTGATGCTTCCCGTGACCCAAGGGATGGCTTTTCCCTTGGCCAGAGGCTTAGCATTCAAAATCAAAGCATTTATTTTAAGTAGGCAGTTACAGGCACTTTTGAATAGTCGAAACAAAGACAACAATGAAATGTAGCTACAAGGCATAAAAACTGTGAAAGTACTGTAGTTGCCCATTCCCTAACGTAGATCTCTATGGAGAAGAACGGGTAAGAAACTCCATGGAGACTCTGTTAAATCAGAATACTTTTACAAAACCTTGGTTACATCATTTATGTTGAGATGGTACATTATGTGAGAACGATGTAGCAAGATGTGTACGTTAAAAGTGTCCATAGCAAAAACAAAAAAATAAATAAAGTAGTGAATGCAAAAAAGCCGTGGCAACCAAGATATGACCAGTCACAACTGACAGTGCCCGTTCACGAACATGACCCATATTGCCGTACAACGTTGTAATGCCGCCAGTCTTTTTGGCACATTACTGGTTGACAGCAATGAGGAAGAATTTATGGCGTTTTATCGCTTGCGGTGCTTTGTGCTATATTTCAGTTCGTGTGTCTGTTTTTTTTTTGTATACGTAGTTAGTAAATAATTATTGTAATATACACAAAGTACACATGGTGTCGTAAATTGTGAAGTAATTCATTGATGTTCAAAAAGCAGGAAATTCCTTGAATTTACTCAAACTTCAGTGTGGGATCAGAAAAACTTGGAGCTTCTTTGTTAGACGTTAAACCAGACGATATTAAAATTTCAGGAAAATCCTCTTCCATCATACGATGTTTCAGGAATTTAATTTGCAACATGCAATGCCATTTATTTAATAAACTAAAGACAGGCTGCAGCCAAAGATGCCATAAGAGTATCTGGCAATTTTGTCAGTATGATATAAATGTATAATATAACAGTAGCGAAGGGTCAGTTTTTTTTAAGAGGTAAGCCGGAGTACCTATATTTAAAGTGGTTTTATTATTTGTCTATGGAATACTGATTGTGCCAGTTTTCAAAGGGAAGCTGGTATGAATCGAGTTGTATGGAACCTTCGCCACTGATGTATAATTATTTTTAGCTGGGACACAGACCTCCTCTCTATGAGAGAGAGTGAGCCACATAACATACATTTTGACCGTGAATGTTTTAAACTTATGTATGAAAGAAGTGTCTTTTGTTAATATCATCATAATTCAGCCTTCCTGCCCTTATCCCAATTTATTTGGGGTCGGCGCAGCATATTTTCTTTTTCCATGCTATTACTCAGCAGCTGCAGCAGTCTTTTGTTAATAATCGACGAAAAATGTAAATAAATGATAGTTTAAGAAACATGTGCCCACAGAATAGGTGTAATAAATATTAATAACATAATAAATAAAAATATAGTGGTGATGGATCGATCAGACCGGCGCGCAATGATTGTTGCCATAACGGTCAAGAATGATGAGAACCTCGTGAAAGCCGAGAAAGATAAGCAAATCAAGTATCTTGACTTTTCACGCGAGATTGTCGACATGTCGGATGTGGACTCAGCGATAATTGTGCCGATAGTTGTATCAGACCATGGCTTAATTGCCAAGTGCCTCGACCAATACCTGAGAAGGCTCTCGTTAGGCAACTGGATCAAGGGCTTGATCCAGAAAGCGGTACTCCTGGACACGGCTCGTATTGTTAGGAGGTTCCTCTCTCTGGAGCCTTGACCGCCGGTAGCTTGGACCCTGTTCCCGATACCGGTAAGCTACAATTTTTTTATTTTTAAATGTTTTTATTGTTTTTTTCTAAGGAATATTTAAAAATATAAATAATTTGTAAAAAATATAAATATAGGAATAATTTAATAAAACAGTAAGGAATAATTAAAAAATAAATGGTTTTCAATTTTACTAAATAAATATATATAATTTATAAAACAATAATTATAAACTCAAAATCTTAACTTACTTAACTTAAGAAAAATCACAATAAACAGCCAGTGTTTTTCCTCCTCTCTCCTGCTTATTTATGCTGTGCTCGACAGGGTCCATAACCAATATATTTATTTTCCTACCTACTACATACATTATGATACTCAATAAAGAATTGAGAATTTAATATTGACAATGTCCCTACACCGTGTTTCAACCTATCTGTCTGCCTAACTAAAGATAAATACGAAGTACACAATATTTAAGATTTTAAACTATCATGATCACTAACATTATTACTCAGACTAGAAACGGGATATTTACCATGTTTACTGTTTTTGTTGAGTTACACCCACCCGCAATAACTTCAGTTTATCCGTGATCATGGTGCTTGCAACAGCCGCAGCGCCGAAATATCGGAAACTCAACAAAAACAGTAAACATGGTAAATATCCCGTTTCTAGTCTAATAATATTATACAATATTTCTAAGCAATTTGTGATTTAAACTACGTTCTGAATTTCTGACACCTTGTTAAAACTAAGTACTTCCTAAGATTTGAATGTTTCCCAAACTCCCGTCAATTTTAACTAACCGAAACAAAGTTTAGAGAATCTAGTGCTTACAAGCAATGCTCCAACAGCCGGACACTAAGTCCATTGTTACAGGTGCTTTTAACAACAATCGAACTTGTTTAAGTCCACTTAGAACTCTGTTTAACTCTGAAGGAATTATTCATGAACAAAGAAGGTAATGTATAGTATGCTGTATAGTAATAGTACACCCACATTTCACCAGTTAAATTTAAGGTGGAAGCGCTAGGGTTGTTGATCAAAATATGATTCGCGATCGTACCAGGTATGTATTTACAGAATTATCATCATTAAAATCATCAATACAACCGTCTAAATTCATTTTTAATCCCATTGAGCGACTATTCCATGAAAAAGGCTAAGCCATATTTGTTACGGTCGCGAATCATATCTTAATCAACATACAACCTGACACTGACCTGCAAATTGCAAAAAAAAGTAAGAAAATTTGAATTTTGCAGGCTACCCTCTTAAGTCTCATATATTACGCGAGCCATCTTAAATCCATCTCAGAAATATTGCAACTCGAAAATCTCATACCTATGTAAATAAAATCTTGGTTAGGCTTAGCTCATAATACACCCATAGTTTATTTGAAGTCAGTTAATGTCAGTTTTGTGTGTTTTATAGAAAGTGAGCCAATTACAATCATCATCATCATCATCATTTCAGCCGAAAAGTCCACTGCTGGACATAGGCCTCCCCCAAGAAGGGGGGTTTTGCCATAATCGCCACGCTTGGCAGGCGGGTTGGCGATCGTAGTATGGTTGTTGTAGAATCAGAGAACGCTGCTGCCCATTCTCTGCTGCCCATTCAATTACAATATAACGGGCTATTTTCATAGTTAAGGCAGCTACAAAAAAAAAACCAAAAGTAAATAAAAACTAAGCAACGATCGTCCAGCAGTCACTAGACCATCTTCGGACATAACTTTAGTTTCTACACTCTGCCCATCCCGTCATAAAACACACGCATGATGTTACGTCGTGTAAAGCAAATAAAGAGGAAAAGCGTACAGCAAAACTTAGTTCACAAGTTTGTGTGTGTCTTGACAAAATCAAATTGAAGTTTTGCACCTCCATCCTAGAACGCTGAGAAATAATCAAACTAAAATTATGTAAATTTTGAAATTTTCATGTAAACTTAAAGGTTATCTCTTCACGTAAGAGGCTTGCTTTAGCATGTGATATTGTAATCTCATTATAGTTTAGTAAGGCTTGTCAGTCTTCACCACGTCCACGACCTCAGGCGATATGCTTTTGAGACGCGCCTTGCATCAAGTGATACGCGCGTTTGTCACTTGTTTCCTCCGCGTCGCAACTCGCGTTGTGATGCCTCGTGCCACATTCTAAGCAAATTTTTTAAATTGTCTTCATTGCAGTCGTTGTCGCAATACGTGTACACACGATGTGTTGCGGTACCGCACCTCAAAAATGTGTGAAACGCCACTATCACTTGAGCATGAAGCTCGTGGTCACGGAGTAACAACATCTAAGACAACATAGTTGGAAAAAACTTGTGATCACAGCTTAGTTAGAATGTAATTTACAAGCCGTGCATGTAACTTAAGGTACGAAGACTACCATAGGTTTAGACAAATGAGTTTATTAATACGATATTTCGTAAAGTCGCTGTATATCACTGCTACAGTTAATGAAAATATAATTCCAAAGTACGGTGGCAAAAAAGTAAGCCTTCTGTAACATTTTCAGGGACTCTGAATACGAAATTCCATTAGCGATGCAAAATTTAAGACAAAATCTTTATTCGATGTTTTTGTCCATTATGAAAATGGCAATACACACTAGATATGATCATCTAAAAACAGCACTGTTTATAATTTAAATGACAGATGCAACTCAAACTCCGCGCCAAAATAGAAAACAGCTGTTGTGCTAATCTAACAACAAAAAAAAAACAAAAGATTGAATTTGGAACCATAAACAAATCATCAAAAAAATAAACACAGGTTAACCTGTGTTTTATAACAGTTATCAGTCAGAGAATTTAAGATTATTTTTAGGTAGATGACACTCTTTAAAACGCTTGTGTCATAATTTCACTAATCACAACATAATTACATTATCATCGATGGTTCAATTGAAAACCAGCATCGGGCACACGCTACTTGGCAGTTTGCACTAGGTCGTTCATTCGTGCAACACACATCAATATTATTTTATTTTTTGTTAAGTTTTTTTTTTTAAACTTAAGTTGTGTGCGAGCCATGTGTTTTCTTTCGAATGATTAAATAATAATTCTTGGAAACAAAACACGATATTGATAAAATAATAGACTCAAAAAAATCCGGAATTGACAAAATAGACGAAGAGTAAGTTCGTACTCGAATCTTCTGCGTACATTCTCAAGGGAATACCTTGAAATAAAGTGAAATCAATCGCAAAATTATCCGAAAATGTAATGTATTTGTGTACATAATAATAAAACTAAGGAGAAAAGGGAAAACAATCGCACTTAGGAAATTTTTGCCTCTGGGAGTTGAATCCAATGTGTATTACGTGATCTATGAGGTATTGCATAGTCTATGAAGGAGTATGTTCAGCATTGAAAGCTTTTGGCATATTTTTTATCTTTTATTTTTTTATATTACAAAATGGGCCTACCCTTGACCTCGATCACGATATCGATCATTTAAATTAAACAAAACATTAATTATGTTGCTGAGTTATTATTGTCTATACTTATTTGATATTAAACGTTAGGTGTAAAAATTGGTATAGAGCGCTATTTCTGTAGAAATTTCATTGACAATATCTATTTTGAAACCTATGTTTGACAAATAAAAACTTTAACTTTGACTTTGGTATTACAGAACTTGAAGTTCTTATCTAATATTCAGAAGTTTCGAAACTTTCTAAACTGAAAAATGGCTATGGGCATGTAGGCAAAATAGAAAAATTCTGAGAAAATTGAATAAATTCTATTTGACATTTTAGTGTATGTATATTAGAAATAACATAACAGCCTGTAATCCCCGAAGGGTTAGAGAGAGGCAAGTTTGATGAATAATATCTAAGCACTAAATACGGTTAGAATATGTCTCAGCTGACAAACAATAAAATTTAAGTTTTTAATAAATTGTTTAAAAGTTACTTGATGAATTTCCTAATATATCTTCCAAAATAATCATAATTGTCCTTTATTTTTCATATATCCTTTATTCACCCTTTCTGCACATCCATACATACATTTTTCTTAAAGAGCCATATAAAAAAAACATTAAAAATACAAAAAAAAAAATAGTGGTCTGCCGGTGTCGGGAGCAGGGCCCAAGCTACCGGTGGTCAGGGCTCCAAAGACAGAAGTCTCCTCACGATGTGGGCCGTATCTAGAAACCTTCTTTCTGACTTCAGCTGTGGCCTTCTGAATCAGGCCTTTGATTCAACCGCCTAGCGAGAGCCTCGACAGATGTTCACTGTGGCTCTCGGCTATTAATTAATTATTATTTGAAAATTATATTATAACAGTGATTTAACTCTGCCTTTCCTTCTCTGAGCTGTCTCTAACACGCATTACGAATTACCGGGCCTCACAAAATCCGTACCTTAACAACCCAGCGATTATCAAATTTGTGCCCAATTGCCCAGTTTCCCAGTTGCTCGCCCAAACGTGTCGTCAGCGAATTGCTATGTTTTATTAGTTTATATGAAATTCTAACACGTTCTGCTCCAATGCTCGTCAGGATTATGATAAAACTTTAATCCTTTCTGGTAGGGTAACTTTCAACTCTATTATGGGAAACTATATAGGGATAGCTACGGATTTAGGTCAGCAGAAATAGGCAAGCTTTAAATGTTTTATAGTTTTTATAATGTAATAATTGAACACAATAATATTCTTGCATGGAACTTTATTGAGTTATTTACGTTTGTAGTTACACTTTCACATGAAACATGTTTTTACAAGTATTTTATCCAGAACTAGAACGTCGGTCGATCTTTAAGTTAAGCCGTACTTGCCTAGGTTGGTCTGTGGATGGGTCACCGCCCATTACATACCGAGTTTCCTCCGTGCCTCTGAAAACACGTTAAGCCATTGGTCCCGGCTGTCATCTGTAGATCTTTGACTGTTGTTACAGGTAGTCAGTGTTCCAAGAAGTCTGACAACTCGTCTTACCAAGGGGTATATTACCGGTGTTAGTCACGGGTTGTGGAGTCAGATAGGCAGTCGCCCCATGTAAAATATTGGTATTCAGCTGAATTCGGTTAGACTGGAAACCGACCCCAACATAGTTGGGGAAAGGTTAGGCAGATGATGATGATGAGATTAGGACCGGTACGGTTACGGTGAATCGACTTTATCAAAAACACGTGCTTATGAGTCGTACAAAGCGTTCAAAAGCGGTCGAGATGTGATGGAAGATTTGCCTCGCTCTGGTAGGCCATCAACGTCTTCAACTGAAGTTACCATCGCAAAAGTGAAGGAAATAGTTACTGAAAATCCTTATTCAAGTTTGAGAGATATAGCCGCTGAACTTTCTGTGTCTCACGAGTCGATCCGTACCATTTTAAACAATCACTTGGGTATAAACATGTTGCCGCTCGGCTAGTCTCAAAAGACCTGAATTTTCTCCAAAAACTCAATCGCATAAGAGTCGCTGAGGACATGCTAGAACGATTCAATTCCGACCCAACATTCATGAAACGCATTGTTACTATTGACGAGTCGTAGGTTTACGAGTTTGACATGTAAACTAGTCAAAAAGCTTCGGAGTGGCGCCTTCCAACTGAACCGAAAAAAAAAACGCCAAAGTCGATCGAAAGTCAAATTCATGTCGACCGTTTTCTTGGACTATCGCGGTGTTGAGTACTCGGAATTCTTGCCGGAAGGTCAAACAGTAAATAAAGAATATTATTTGAGCGTTAAATTCGACGAAAAAGGCCAGATTTGTGGAAAGAAAGTTCTTGGATTTTGCACCAAAAACTCAACAAATACCATCGAGCAACCACCTTATTACCCGCCTGCCAAGCGTGGCGATTATGGCAAAACCCCCCCTTCTTGGGGGAGGCCTATGTCCAGCAGTGGACGTCTTTCGGCTGAAATGATGATGATGATGGTGAACCACCTTATTTACCAGATATGGCTCCAGCCGACTTCTTACTTTTTCCTAAACTCAAATTACCACTTTGTGGCACTCGTTTTCATTCGGTAGAAGACATATAGGAGAATTAGCGGAACTAAATTTCGGAAAAAGCGTTTAAAAAATGTTTTGACGATTGGATTATTCGTTGGCGTAAGTGTATCGTTTCTGAAGAAGCATAATTTAAAGGCGATACAATGACTTCGGATAAATAACTAAAATTTTGTGTATAATTGATTGTTTCCCGGTACTTTCTTGAGAGTAGTATTATTATCGCTTGAGGATACGAAAATATCACTACATAGTATAAAACAAAGTCGCTTTCTCTGTCCCTATGTCCCTTTGTATGCTTAAATCTTTGAAACTACGCAACGGATTTTGATGCGGTTTTTTTTAATAGATAGAGTGATTCAAGAGGAAGGTTTATATGTATATATTGCACCTGTGCGAAGCCGGGGCGGGTCGCTAGTAAATAAATAAAATAAATGATAATACGGGATCCGCTGGATGCGTGTCGCACGGGACCGGTCAATGTGGCGACACTTGGGGGAGGCCTATGTCCAGCAGTGGACGTCTTTCGGCTGAAAATCATTTCAGCCGAAAGACGTCCACTGCTGACGTCATTCTCATCATCATCATCATCAGATGATGATGATGAGAATGAGTATACGAAAACAGGTAAGGAATTTTTATACTTGTTTTTTCTTTAAAGTTTGACGTAGTATAAAAAGGATGTTAGGTTACCTTAATGAACAGGATATACGACATGATTTTTAGCGGGGCAACATATTGAATTATACACTGAAAAACATTATTTTTAGTCGCTAGTTGTCGAGCATAAAAATATCGTGTACGTAAATATCGATGGATAAATAATAAAAAGCTCTTCGAAATTCAGGTCAGCACGAAACTTAATTGGAACGAGGAGCAGAAGCTAAATAAAAGGATGCTGTTTTTCTGCCGAGCTTAAATCCATAAATAACTTGACTGCCTTGAGTTCTGTTCTAAGAAATAAGTTACAAGATTGTTGTTATTATGCACGCTTTAAATATCACTACGAAAATATATTTGAATGAATGATTGTTTAGAGTTATCGCTTGCTTATGTAATAGCGAGCAATTCTACTGAGCATAAGGTCTTGGTTTCAATTCCCAGATTGGGTAAAGTGTTGTTGAGTTTTACGATTTTTCAGTAGTAGCTCCAATTTCGCCAATTTTTGCCAGTTATGCTAGCGAAATGTGTGATGTTCCAATGTTATGTTTGGCAAAAATTCAGCGCAATAAAGCCGAGTGTTTGAAAATCTATGTTGAGTTGGGAACTAAGTAGTGATAGAAATAAAAATGGTCTTATATTTTTTGCATTTTCTTTGTTAGGTACGGTATTTTTGGGACTGCCCTAGTATCTTTGCCTGACCCTCCGGAGTAAATATATGTGCGTATCGGAGTGATAATATATTTGCGCATCGGCGTGATAATATTATATGTGCGTGTGTCACCTCACCACCACCACCCTCACGATCTTTTTTCTTAAACTATCATGGTCACTAACATTATTACTTAGACAGGAAACGGGATATTTACCATGTTTACTGTTTTTGTCGAGTTCCCGATATTTCGGCGCTGTTGCAAGCACCATGATCACGGATAAACTGAAGTTATTGCGGGTGGGTCCTCAGGTCATCTCGACAGAACGCCACTATATTCCTAGACTGGTTAGACAAGCCATTGAGATTACCAAATATAGGAACTTCAACCGGGAAGATGGGTTTCAACTGTCGAGAGCTTGGAATCCAGTGGTCCAGCTATGTAAAAAACGAAAAAGTGCGGAAAAAAGTTCGCGAGCGAACACAGTGAGTTTCGTGTGTCGGGAACAGAATCGAGTTGCGAGTAACAGTGGTAGCGGTACTGAGTGCAAAAAACGAACAAGAAAGAAGGTAGACCGATTTGTCTACTCATAAACACCCACCCGCAATAACTTCAGTTTATCCGTGATCATGGTGCTTGCAACAGCGCCGAAATATCGGGAACTCGACAAAAACAGTAAACATGGTAAATATCCCGTTTCCTGTCTAAGTAATAATCTTTTTTCTTATTTATCGTCAAAAGACGTCCTTTTCTAGGCTGAATTCTCCTTACAAACGTCAAAACGACCAGCGCAGTGCTACCCACTTGCATAGCCCGTGACTCTCACTAGATCCTTGATCTACCCGTTTTGTGGATCCATTGCTTTATCTGCAGTCTTACTTGAAGACTGCTGCTACGTACAGGTTGTCAAACAATCCTATCTAACTATTATACGTCATTTTGTTTTGTATTCCTCTCAATTATTTATTTTATTGTTAATTGATACCCATACCATGGGGGTGTATAAAAGTTAGCTAGTTCGCTATCTGAGGGATACCGCCATATTGGATTTAGAATGATGTCACTTAGCTAACCATGCATTGTCATCCAAACTAAACGTGTATGCAAAATGTCGGCTCAGTTGGTTGGGGATAACTGTCTGAAAATACAAACATTGCAATTTAAACAAAAGCTTGTAATAATAAACACCTTCAAGATAAATAACCTAACCCAACATGACATAAATATTCAAGCAACCAATACGAAAAAAAAATATCACAAAAATGTAGTTGCGTTGTATTTGGCAGCCGTTTGCAACTTACGCTTTTTCCACCCACTTCCTACATTGCCGATTCGTATGAAATGCAAATGAGACGGTCGTTGCTTGTTTGTCATTTTGTTTGTATAAAAAATACTGGAGAACGACTGGCTACGAATATGCAGGATAAACATTCGTTCCGTACTGCTTCTACGAAAAATGTGAAGTTATTTTAAAATTCCATGGCATTGTTATTGAGCTGTCGAATTGATTTTATTTTTATATTTACTATTCTTTATTAACAAAGCGAATATGCCTTATTTAGTAGTGTAGGTACCCAAAATTTCACTAATCACAGTCGTCTGAATTATCAAGACTCAATTCAAGCCCAATACTTATTAATCAACAATCAGGAAACTTCTATATCTTTGTTAAAATTCAGCATTAAACAAACAGGGAAACCGTGAAAACTATCATTTAAAACAGATGGAGATATAAACTTGGTCATGCCATAAAAGGTAGACGGACCCATCATGAAGCCGGCAACCAAGAATTCTGCACATCAAGTCAAGTAACTCTATACAAAAATTATTGCTGGGAAACGACTTGTAGCTTTGGGGCGAAAAATCACGCTTTACGGTAAAACTCAATTTAACGCATTCAAAACACTGGCTAATGGATGCCTTAAATAGTACAGGGATCGGGGAGGTATTTATAGTAAAATTATAACTTTAAAAACTTGTATTTCAAAAAAACTTGCGCAAATTTGGAACTTTGACCATCAATACCTCCATAACTAGAAGGTTCTCAGATATAGTCTAGAACAAAAATGCAATGACGAGGAGCACAAGTACCTTTCGACTTGTATAAGGGAACTTTTACACCCATTATGTAACGAAAATGAATAAAAATGAACTGTAAAGAAATTAACTACTGACACTAAAACACTATGTATTTGCATAGCTTTTTCTCACTAATAAACCACCATCCTCTACAAGAGATTAGACTAAAACAACAATATTTCTGAATCGCCGCTCGGCTGCTCCCAGGTTACGGATGACGGCCTCGGCGTGTTACACTGCAGTAGACACCGCAAATCGATGCTTAGTTCTGTGTTCTGCTCTTTGATGTCTATTTTTGCCCGCCGTCTCATGCCAGTCAAGCGAACACGGAAACTGTAAGATGGGAATGTTTTTATGGAGTCTGTTTTGTTAATCTTAAGTTGATTCCGAACATAATATAATAGTTTAAAAAACACACTTTAGACTGACATCATTTTATTTCTCGTAATCTTCTAAGCAAACCCTTTCATTTGATACCCATATCATTGGAATGAATAAAAAATATAAATAATATGGCGGCATATTGGATTTAGAATAAAAATGCCTATGGCATTAAGTCCGCCTCTGTACTTTTGTGCTTGAAGTGTTAAATAAATAACGTCACATAGCTAACCATGCATTGTCATCTAAATTAAACATGTATGCCAAATTTCAGCTCAATCGAAAACAGGTAAGTGGGACAAATTTAACTTCTAAGTTTTTTTACTAAGTTAGTTACAGGTTAAGGTAATAAAAGCGTATTCTGCCAAACTCAAAAAAAATATATATAATTGTTATAATATATCGTTCGATTTAATCGAAGACATTAATTGAAACTTTTAATTTTGTCAGTCAAATATTTCATAAAACAATTCATTTATATACCTACATTGACACTGATTAAAATGTTATGACACTTTTTATTCACCTGAATAACAATCAATTATTTTAATAAGTACTTTTTCAATCGATTCAAATCTCCACATAGCCATGAACCTCCCAAATATCTCCCCAAAGACAATGAAACACCGGATGCCCTACACCTGTGCGCTTGATAAACATATCACCGAGTTGACTTCGTGTAGCTGAATTTAAAGCCTTTTTTGAACTTTTCTCCATAGAAACGCCATCCATCGTAAAGTTTCCATCAATCAATATTTTATTTTTAAATCATGTTTATTAAGCCTTTCCGAATTGCCTTTCGATAATATTCTATAGCACAGGGCATCGTCAAACTACACGTAGATAGGCTAAAATATCTAAGCAAATAAAATGTTCAACTTTCAACATCTGATTGCCTTTGTAGTCCATCACAAAAACTTAAAAGAAAAACGGTCTAAAAGATGTAAAGTCTACTTCCCTCTTAAGATTTTCCATAAGAAACTACATTTCTTAATAAAAAATCTTCTAACTCCCTAAGAACTTGGGCTTAAGTTTTAACTCCTTCCTTATAATCCTTCATGCCTCGTTCCGGTTTGTTGTTGATAGAGCCTTCCCTATAGATGGGTATAATGAACGATCTAACGAGCATAATGCCTTAATCAACGTGCTTTGCAGAAGGCTTAGTATCGCAGTACAATATGATCAGTAGAGCTGTGTATCTCTTCTGTTTGTCTGTTGATATCAATCTTATTCGTAATCCTGTAGGTTTGTGTCTCGTGTTAAACTTAGCCACCTGTTTAAAAGCATCTGTTGTTTATCTATTATTATTTTGAAATCAATTTTCGAAACGGTAGATAATTTAGTAGTAATAATAGATGTAATTGGCTGACTTAAATATCTGACGAATTTTTGCACTTTATAGTACATATACTTCTACATAACATTTTTTTTTTTTAATATCTTTGTTTTTTGATCATTATAATAAGTATTAGTAGCACAAAGTTTTAGTTA
The DNA here is from genome assembly GCA_905163415.1 of Noctua fimbriata. Taxonomy (NCBI): domain Eukaryota; kingdom Metazoa; phylum Arthropoda; class Insecta; order Lepidoptera; family Noctuidae; genus Noctua; species Noctua fimbriata. Next base: position 3,829,963 of record LR990927.1, on the reverse strand, counting down.
TGAGGTGCAAAAACTAGTTTAGGCAATTGTAACTTTTTAAATAAATAGACATGAAAAACATATTAGTATTTCTACTTCATTAGTTTACGTTCTTTCTCACCGTTTTCGCTTCATAATTTCATGTAAGCACGTAGCTGCGAATGGTTTTATTATTCAACTTTGTCGGCGAATATCTTACGAGGTGGTGTTACTAAGTTAGCCTCACTAACAAGGTTTCTTGAATTACGTTTTATAATTCATAGTTTGAGACTCAATTGAACTAAATATGCTAATGCGTGAGAGAAATATGAGGGTCGGTTTAGAAATGTTACCATTTGCGGTAACATGATAAGATTAAATGCTTTTTGGAGTTGTGGTTGTTTAGTGTGACTCGGAAAATTAATAGGTTTAAGGATGGGTACCTCTAGTGAGTTCCTATTAATCCAGTGCCTTTTTACCTAACTTATTGTTCATTTTATTAACATCATTGTAAATCTTCCTAAATTACACTTGAGTAGCTCTAACCGAATGATAGCTGAGTGATGGTAGAAGAAGTCAGAGCAGACTAACAGCCAGGTGCCATTCATACATTGGTAAGACCTGGCAAAGGGCACACAAAGCACACCGCGATCCAGAGGAAAGCATAGTACAAAATGAAGCAGGCTTACTTTGCAATAGGTAGAACAAAAGTGCCAATGATGACAAATAGTAATTTGAGTGTCCATTAATCAAACTAATAAATAGTCAGTCAACTACGGTAAATGTAACACTGTACTTGTACGTGCTTCCTGACCAAATACCAACACACTTTCCACACAACCATAAAACAGAAACAGTAAATCACATGCCAACACTTCAGAACACGGTAACGTTGATTAACCCTCACTGAGACACCTTGACATCACAACTTTCAAGGCCTTCACTCCGAGGTGCCAAAGGTCGGCTTGATCCCTGAATAGTAAACTTTGATTAGATTTGTTGTGCCAGTCCCAGCCTGTCCATTAGAATGCAAGCCAGGGACAGTTGTGTAATTGAATTTTTCCAAGTCATTGAGCATGAATATTCCACTTTTTTCGTGCCATTCGTACCCGCCACCTCTTTTATAGTTCGCGTCTGTGATGCGTGGAATATAAAAATCGAAATGGATTCATTTTTTATGAATGTTACCACGTTCTCAATTTATGGTGTTCATATTTAATGCAGTCCGTGAGTGGTCTGGTAACACCTTGCTCGATTGGTATGTTTACCTGTGCCGGTATCGGAGGATGAATCAATATTGATCGTGTTACTTTTATTGGTGGAATGATGCGAAATGTATTATGTTTTAAATTTCAAGGATTTTAAAAGCTTCAATGGCAAATAATCATAATTGAAGTTTAATCATGACTGTAACCTTATTAAATCCAATTTAGAAGATACTGATACAGAATTTTTTACAGTTAATCAAGATCATTAACCATCACTGTAAATAAGACATCAAAAAAAAAAATGGTAAACAAGGAAAAAAACTAAAGTACCCGATAAAAATCGCATGGCTATTAAACCTAAATTGAACACGAACTGAATTGCAGTTAAAACTAGCGTTACACGCTACGTACACCTTTTTAATTGGCATCATAAAAAAGTACGCAGTTAGTACTCCAATTTTGTTTTGACACGACTCCCCAATAAAATTGCTATCCGCGCCAAAACCAAGCTTCGTACGAAAAAAGGGATTTCGTTCGTTTCGTGTTCACAAAGGTTTCAGTATGTAAGCGGATTTACTGGAAGATTAAGAAAAATAAGCGAAAATATAAAGTAGGCACAATATTCTTAACAATATCAGTGGATTTTGGTTTGGAGATTTATGCATAAAAGGTAAGAAATTGAATATTCCCTTAGATAAGTAAGATTACTTCTTTTCAGTCACTTAATAAAATTCTTGTTACATTTTTATGTTTCACAAGAACTTTCTCGATTTTTCGAACCTTAGCACCGTTCGTACTAAAAGTTATCTGCTTCTGTTAAGCTTTAGCTACTTTTTCATTCAGTTTCAACATGCTGAACATTTTTATTTCATGTAAAATCCTCTCAAAGAATATTTTTATAGACGTATTTAATGCATACAGATTACTTTTAAATTAATTACAATGGGTTCGAGTTATTTCCTTGTAGCACACCCAAAACCCAAATAACCACATAACAACCCATATCATTAAAAACTTAATGAAGTAATAATTTTATTGATATAATCTTGAAACTGTCACAATCAACGACCTTTATCGGGGCGCTATCTTTTATTTTGACCGAAAATATACTTTGGCATACTTTATCAAATGCATGAGCTAAGTCACGCTAAGTGGGGTAGGAACTACAGAGCACGGAATCTCAGCATTGGCAGTATCTAGAGACGGCAATTCTAGTAAAATTCGTAGCGCCTATAATGTATTGAGCACACATCTTCTAAGAGGGACCATGCACAGTCGTCAGTCATCTATACATCATTTGTATCATAGTAAAAAGTAAAAGTTAACACGCTTAGATTTTTTAGACAGTGTTTTCAATGCTGTCTCTGGAAGCGAACGCCGACGGGTCTCCGTGTTCTATGGAGTGCGCAATGAAAATAGCTTGTATTTTCTATCGGCACGTTGCTACCACGGCTGTGAATAACCAAACAGACCTGTTCAAGTAGAATTTAATCAAGTCAGACACGCGACCTCTCACGCGAGCGCTTTCCTCGTTGCCGGCAATTATCATGTCGATTTTATACTGATTGTGTTTTTGTGAGCCCTGAGTAGCGGAGTTTCCCTTGACTTTTTTTTTTGTAGCGTGTAAAACTTATTGATTTTGGTATGTAATGTTACTATGAAAGTACTCGTGTTACTTTTATTTATAAAGCACACCCGAAACTCCCCGAAGGGTTAGGCACTGGTGTACATATTATAGCACACCCACAGTTTGCAAGCTTTGTTTAAGACTAATTAAATATAGAGGCCGATCCTATTGCCATCAACTGGGTACAAATCCAGACTCTAGTCGCTAGACGAGAAATTCCTGATGAAAAACCCAATTATTTCTTTGTCCAACCATGAAATCGGATGTAAAAACGTATTCTCAATAATCGCGCTTGCGATCACTAGACCAACGAGTACCCTATTTGAAAAAACCCGCTCAAAATGTGCTTTAAAAACAAATTAAATCGCCGACTTGCAGATGATCGCACAAGATTTATAGGTGAAAAGTATATCAAATCGTCATAAAAAACAGTATTCCCCAATACGTTGTAAATCTATGTTCGAATGGACTATCCGTGGCTTTTTTCTTTATTGCACGGCACGCAGATGTCACATCGCTTTGATATACAGCCTATGCAGCCATTAGAACATCATAAAACGGGATATTCCTATTACTTTTGTAGGTAAAAACAAAAATACTCACATAATTTTAATGTGCCGTGCTCTAGTTAGTAAAACTAGCTTACAGGTGATGAAATGAATGCATTTATTTGTTAAACGGTTTTGTTATATGAATGCTTTTTGGTTTAGTTTTTACAGCAAATGCGGCTATGCCAAGTAACGTTGACGTAATTGGAAGCTGCAAACTATGTTTATTTTACATAAAAAGTATTAGCTTGCATGAAGTTTATTTAAAAAAAGCTTGAAAAAAATATCGTATCAGCAACGTCAAAACTTTTCAAAGTCATTCCCAGAATTTCATCGTAACTAAAGTTGTGACCAAAAAATTGGACGTCAAAAGCTTTTTCTAACTAAGTTGTAAATCTATGTTCAAATGGAATCCCGCGGCGCCTCCCGCTTTTTTCTTTATTGCTCGGCTCACAGATGTCATATCGCATTGATATACAGCGTGTGCCTCTGTTGGGACACCATAAAACACGTCAATAGATGAAACTGAATCTGTGAAATGTCGATTCTTCATAGGAATCTTTGTAATCTCTTTGCGATCGATTCAAAATGTTTTTAGCTTTCAAAATATCTAGTGCTATGTTATAAGCATGTCAGTTCATTATTTTTTTTCAACTGGATTACAATTGTCGAGAATCGAGTTTAGTAGCGTGCGATTGAAGAGACCTATGTCCAGCAGTGGACTACTGTAGGCTGATGATAATAATGATGATGACCTGATAGTAAACAACGATGTTGTCGGCGATGTAACACCCCATTGATCCTCGTCTTAAATTTAGAATTTATGGCTTTACAAGTAAGGATTAAATGATTTCGTGACGTCTGACAGGGAAGAATGGAAGAAGAAAAAGTAATGTGCTAACCCCAAGTAGAATGGGACAAGAACAGGAAGATGATGATGATAGTTTACTCTTGCGCCATCACATCTTCCAAGTTCATCGCGTTGTGCTGGCGCTGCCGCTACGGGTGTAGAGAACCTCAAGCGGCGTAAATATAGTAAGTAACTTTTGTGGAAACTATACTTTCGAGCCGTTTGAGGTTGAAACTCTGGGGCAGTGGGGTCTTAGTGCTCATAGCCTGTTTAAGGAAATTTCGAAACGCCTAGTTGATGCTTCCCGTGACCCATAGTGTGTTGCCATACAACGTGGCAACGCCGCCAGTCTCTTGGGTACATTACTAGCTGACAGCGTTAAGGTGGAGTGTTTTGGTGCCCTTTTATAGTTTGTTGTTAGTTTATTTATTTTTTAGTTTTTAATTAAAAATGTATATAGTTTAATTGTTTACAAGTTAGTTTTATAGATTATTAGATATTTAATAATTACCAACTTCGAAATTGAGGATAAACTTCACTCCCACGTAACCTTAACCCCTTCACCTTTCTCCCTATGACGGATTAACGTCGAGTTATTTTGGGAATATTGGCCATCAAGTTATTAATATATGCCCACTTGGCCCGAAATACCTCTCTCTACATGCTCGTGTATGTAGGCGTTTTATACAAGGTTAATCATTGTAAGTATCTTTCACTGACCTTTTTCATTTGTTTTAGTGTCCTTGTCCTTCGTTCGTACGTCACAGTACAAATAATTTGATTAAACAATCAAATCATAATCAGTCTACAATGTTTCCACTAATAATGGAACACAGACCTCCTTTCTAGGAGTAGTAGTAGTAGACTGGTATCCACCACATTAAGTCCACTGCAAGTTGGTAAATGTCACAGTTGTCACATGTTCCCTGCCTGCGTCGGTGTTCCCAAGTTCATATGACCCCAATCTATTTAAGTCGCGAGTTAATAGACTTCTTTTGGGTTAGCTCGTTCCATCGTCGACCTCATCACTGTCCACAGGACTAGATTGAGGTCAAGAGTAAGCCCATTTAGTATAAAAAAAATGTCTTCGAAGTTTCTGTTTCCTCACGATCTTCCAAACAACAAAAAACAAATCATGATTGCCGCGTTGGTGTAGAGGTCGCAAGTGCAACTGCTGAGTATGAGGTCCTGGGTTCGATTCCCAGATCAGGCAAAGTGATATTAGGTTTCCACCAGGAATTTCTCAGTATCAGCCACGGCGTCAGGATTTCTGCCCGGTTGATGGTAATAGGCCCGCTCCCTCTGCCTAACCCTTCGGGGATTACAGGCGCGATGTTATGTTATGTACAAAAAATCAACATCATGTTTTTTCGATAATCGAAATACTCTTTATTTCACAACCGAAACCTTGATTAACACATCCCATCCTTTCCACAACTTTCATTAACAAAGTCTAAGCAAATAATTATTTTACTAATTACATTCTCATTTACTTTGCTTTAATCTTACATTATCTTTACAGCAAAGTACGCTTGATTAGTCTCAGCTCAAGCTCCCATGTATCCATTAAACAAATTGAAAATTTAACTTCTCAAATGATTTTGTAATAATGCGAGTGAAATGTGAGACGCCCACAAAGGTCTGAACTTTGCGCAAACTTGTTAGACTACAAAGAGTGGATACGAACAAAAGGCGCTTTCCAACGTATTTCATATTATTTATTAATGCTTTCGAAGTTGACATCCAAGAATTTTCGCTTTGAAGGTCGTAACTCCAATGTTAATTTGTACTTAGGTAGACGTAACCGCATGGTATATAACACGCATATTGATACAGAAACTGCAAAAATAGAAGTAAATAAAATTGCTTAGAGCATGGCAAGCGAAACAAATGACATACACGCGTCTCACTTGACGCAAATCGCATCGCCTGAGATCGCGAACGGGGCATTAGTTTGTGAAAGGTCGTAACTCAAACGCTAATTTGAATTGTACTTACGTAGATGTACCAGCTGAATTCCCGGAGCAGCTGTTGAATATTTCTCCGTTCCCGGTAAGTTGCGAAGTCAATTGAAAGAAGCGCGATTTATTCTTGTTAAAAATGTAAGTTCCTTGTGCTTCTGTGAGCCTAGTACAAGTTGTGACTGTGAACGATTTCAATGCAATTAGTCTTCCATCCGTTTCAACATCTGTGTTCAGAAATGTAATATCCAGAGGTATTTATAAACCCGTATATAGACATCACTCTCAAGACTGAAACTTAGTCAATTATTCAAGTTAAAGTGTCAATGTTAAAAGTCTGGAATATTTCGAGTATCAAATTGATGTTAGCGTCACCAAAATAGGACACTCCAATTAGGGAGGAAAACAAATACAGCGGAGCAACGTACCTAAATGAAAGAAACTCTGTCTACCCATATTATGCGAATAAATGATTTGATTTGATTAAATAAATATGACACTGTTTGGGATCCTGAATTCTAGGAATCGTTTGATTAGCTTAGGTTGGTGTTTTTGTTGCTAAGAGGGATTCAAGTTCACAAAACTATCTATAACGCCAAAGATTCACACACAGTTACAACTAACAATAGTATTGTTTGTAATTTGTCTGGTGCAAAAATTGAATCAAATAAAATCATGCAAGCAAGGTCGCTCAATTCGAGCTACGGCGTAACATACTGACGACGCTACGCCATGTTACAAAAGCGTGGTATAATACTTTTACAAGTTTATAATTACTTTTATTATAAAACTACAGAAACCATTGAAATGAACATTTGCGTGTCCTTGCAGACACGGAACAGTCTGATCACGCCATCTAAAACATGATCAACACTTTCACTCAACATTCCAAAATTGATTTCCGCAAATACCTACTACCCGAATTCACCAGGATACCAAAAAAATAAATGGTGACAAAACCCTCGTACACACTTGCCCGTAATGACAAGCCATCAGCGTGTTCAATGGCGCCGCTATTAATATTAACTACAATAGTCTGTCACTCACAAACGCGGCTTGTTAACATTTCGTGTATTGTGTCAATCACGCGAGAATGTTCGCTGTACTGTGGAGCGGGGACTTTATTTGTGGGTAGGCAGATCTGTAAGTATAATGAGGAAAATTGGAACAGAATTTGTTTGAAATTTACTGGTAAATAATTTTATGGATGGATGGTAAAGCTAGGCTCGAGATCATTTTCAAAAACTTATAGATTACGGCTCAGATCTGTAAATGCAACTAAGCTTGCTTTGGTTTAGACACGTTCTAGTCTCTATCTCGAGCTTGCACTTCGACAGTTGTGCGTCAGTGACAGTAATACTTAGCCAAATATCGTGCTTAGTAATGTGTACAGATCTCGGCCTCAGTGTTAATCTTGCTGCTCTTTTACAAAGCGAAGATTTCTGCAACATGAAAAAGGACAACTGGGTTCGGGGTCACTCTTTTTTGACAGAATACCAATAAAAAAATCAGCAACGACAATCAAAATAGCTCTTTGAACCGCCTACCACACCAATTAATCTATACTAATATTATAAAGCTAAAGAGTTTGTTTGTTTGTTTGCTTGAACGCGCTAATCTCAGGAACTACTGGTTCGATTTGAAAAATTATTTTAGTGTTGGATAGCCCATTTATCGAGGAAGATTATAGGCTAATTTTACCCATTTATCGAGGAAGATTATAGGCTAATTTTACGCGGACAAAGGTCGCGGGCAACAGCTAGTTAATAATAAAGAAAGTTATAGAAAATAATTAGAACGAAAATAGGTAGTAATGGCCTTAACCCCGACCGTGATTATTTTCCATCGATAAGTACGCACATGAAGTCCAATCAAATCAATATAATTTAACACTAACAGCATATTTTATGAGTTCGTGTTTACATGTCCTTCTGATTTTAATTCATAAACAACATCATCATTAGTGGTTTCAAGCAATTAACTTTTGTCTACTTTATCTATACTAATATTATAAAGCTGAAGAGTTTGTCTGTTTGTTTGTTTGCTTGAACGCGCTAATCTCAGGAACTACTGGTCCGAATTGAAAAAATATTTTAGTGTTTGATAGCCCATTTATCGAGGAAGGTTATAGGCTACACAACATCACGCTACGACCAAAACGAGCGAAGCATTTATGAAAAAGATTGCAAAAACGGGGAAAATCCGAACGCAGACGAAGTTGCGCGGGTCAGCTAGTGTTTAATAAATCCATACATAGGTTGACATTATAACTGCGAAAGTAACTCTGTCTGTGTACTTTTACACTCCTTGACCGATAATTATCTTTGAGAATAGGTAGCCTACAACCTGGTGAAGAACTAAGGATATTTTTCATGACAGATGAAGTCGCAGATACCAGTTATATAACTTATCATGGGGATGGGCAGAAACTACACACCGCCACCTGCTACGATCCTTATTTACTCCTTTTGTCTCGTCCACGTTCATACATCTGGTTATACATGACCTTCCAGACGAACATCAGCAATAAGGTGAGTGTATGTTCTTTTAGAGCGTCCCCTCACGGCTTCGCCACTCACATCTCATAGCGAGTAACAGTTCTTTGATTATAAAAAGGATTAACTAACACCTAGCTACCATTTTCCGATCTGATGCATCTAATTAATTTAGTTTGTGATCCGACTAACTACATAGTTTAACAAAATAAACCAGGGATCAAATCCTGAGCGTAATAAAACTCAGTTTAAATATTTCCATTAAAGTTTAGGAGAAGCTTCAATTAACATATAGATTTCGATGTTTATTTAATAATCTTCGTCGTCTGACAGTGTGAGCATTCTCTTTGTCCTTTGTTCTGCTGACTATTACCAAACCATCAGTCCATCTTGTTCTACGTCTTCGTGTCGCTGGAATGACATTCTATTTTATTAGCCCAAAACTTCACCACTTCCACGGTGTCTCAGAGGGCAGGATAGGAAGTGGAGCTTAGTTTGCGACACAGCTCCGCTGCACCACAGCCGCTGATCCGTTAAGGTATCCCCACCAAACTAGGTTGGAGTTTCATTTTCACAGTCCATCTTGTGGAATGCCTTCTGACGCTGCGCCATCCTGTTGAATACCTACAATCTGGCGTTCTAGTTAGAGGATAAACGAATAAATAAATGAACACCGTAGGGATCAACTGGACACTAGTAGTACAAGACTGATAACAAGGCGATGCTTAAAGGAAGCATTTGTCCAGCACCGGGTATCCATACTGCTGAACCGATACCGATAATATTATGAAACTACTTAATTTCCGCACATTCATAAACTATGCAATTCTTCAGTGGTCTATGCAATCAATAGATATATTTTGTTACAGATACCACCAAATTACATAACAAAATTCGATAACACAGCCTGAAAAAAGAAAATTAGAATCAACTTTATACAAATGAAGTCCCAAACAGGGCAGTTGCGTGCCACGAAAAGAAAAATGCCCAAGAATGCCTGAGTGACGTAAGGTAACAAATAATAATCATAAGTTGGCCTTATCGCGCCCTTCATAAAACCATCAGGCCGTATCTCCATGCAAAGTCGAATTTAATGGAAAATATCAGAGTTCGGAGTGGGGAAAAGTTTCCCCTTTATGAGATTTGGTAAATGGTTGAATTTCTACGAATCTTGTTTGTGAAGATATCGAGAAAGTCATTGTGGTCATTGCTGCAAGCGATCGATGTTTGATTGGGCCTCAAAGTCTGCGTCAGAAATAAAAAATGATTGCTATAGAAAACACAGAATGTTATGCTCTAAACCTTATATTTCTTTTCGTATCGACGTTACATTCATAGAGTTACCAAGTAAGTAACTACTTTTTTTTAACTTTTCTAGGTAGAACATTGACTTTGCGAAGGCCTAGCTGGATGCGGTCTACGATAAGCAGAGGACGTATTTTGGTCTTCTTCGTCTTTATTGTACGGTAAGTGCCTAACATGGTGTCAGAGTTTTTATGCCGCCCATGGGCCTCTGACTTGGCTTTACATGTCGTCGAAAAATATCTCTCAAGCATGCTGATTTCGTCACGATGTTTTCCTTCAACTCATATATTTTGGTTGAAATGATGATAGTGATAATGATTTTACTGCTTCACACAAAATAGTGATTAGATTTATAAAAAAAAACAAAAGTTTCTTTAAAAAAGAAAAGTCAAGTCGTCAAAACAAAGTGTGGCTGACACATCACATGTGGGCGTTTCGCAGAATTACAGAACGCGTCATAATTTTTTTCTCCCACAAACCTTTTAACACAGTAATTCTAACAAGCTACATTTACTCCAAATACGACAAACCTTTTACTTCATTACCCAACGTACGTAAATATACTTTACATTTCCATTACGCTGTACACGTAATAATTAATCAGGCTACCAGGTTACCTGTCAAAATGACTTTTTAACATCTCAAAAACAACGGGCAAAAATGGAACAACTAAGTTTTTGCGTCCAAACAAAACACCTCGAATTTTAATGAAGGTGAGACGAGAGGACAATTAAAAGTTTTACATAATTCAGTTGTGTGTCTGAAACGGGGGAGGGCGGGGGTGCACCCTTGGCATCCGACCCCCCCACATCTGAGCCTGAGTTGATTACGAGATACGACTTTTTGAAAATTTAATTTGCCAAATTGTGTTGGAGTTTTGGCATGATCGCTTTGTGGTTTCTGGTTATTATTTTGGGAGTTACTGTTGCTGAATTGTGTTGAAGCCTACTATACTCTTTGCCTTTTGTATTGGGTCATGAGACATCTACGAACCCGCACTGGACCTGCGTGGTGGAAAATCGCCTTTTTGCCTTCTTTATACAGGGTGGAAGTGAAAACGACGCTAAAACGGTTACCACGTATTCAGTACATCATTCTGAGCCCACAACAATATTATATAATATATCTTTTTTAATAACTTATTTAAAATTACTACGTGGGGGGGGGGGGGGGCTCAGAATGATGTACTGTATACGTGGTAACCGTTTTCGCGTCGGTGTCCCTTCTACCCCGTATAAGTATAATATTGGGTCATGAGACATCTAACAACCCGTACTGGACCTGCGTGATATAAAACAGCCCACTTCCTCTAAAAGAAAGGCTGATTAGCTTTATAAGCCATGACAAAGAATAAAAGCCACTAGAGGTGATCTATAAGGTAAAGCAACGCTTGCCGAGGTCGGTGCGTGGATTATCTTATACTACACCGAAACCTCATCGATCTTTGACTGTCGTTCAGGAGCCCGAAAGACTGAAAACCAGTTTTTTTGTTAGGCATGGAGTATTGTGTTACTCTATCTTTGACGCACGGGACCGGGCAATTTGGCGACACTTGGGGGAGGCCTATGTCCAGCTGTGGACTTCTTTTGGCTGAAATGATGATGATGATGAGTTGTGGAGGACGTTCCTTTTAAAATACTGGTGTCTTTTTCAAAAGGTACGAATATTTTACAAGGAGAGACTTGTTTTCAAGGAGCGTTTACGTTGACTTCCAGTCTTACCGGATGCAGTCAGTTGTATCCGGTAAGACTGGAAGACAACATAAACGAATTTAGGCTAAAAGCTTGGTCGATGATGATGTAAGGTCGTCTAATCAGCGTTCAGTAATCTATACATATAATAAAATCGTAGACTTTCCGTGTCTGTACATTACAGATTTTTGCAAAAAAGTCACTGGAATGCGCGAGAAATAAGTAATAGAAAGTAAAAATACCTTTTTTTAAATTTTTGTCTGTTTGTCGGTTTGTCGGTTTGTCGGTTTGTCGGTTTGTCTGTTCGTTTGTGCGCGCATCACGTAAAAACCCCTCATGGTATTCAAAATCTAAATATTACAAAATAAGAAGCATTGTTGTGGGTATTATTTAGCGTTTATTTCATCAAAATCGACCAACAGACGCAAAAGATATTAATTTTTAAAATTTTGTTAGTAACCTCATACGGGATTTCTACGATAAAAATAATTTACGTAAATAGGTTTTAGTCGTAGTGTAGTCACTCGGAATGGCTGAAAACTAATTTTGTTTTATTTTTCCTTTTGTCTTTACTCTTTGCACGGAAGTAATAAGTACTACGTACGCACGCGACGGCCTGTCAAGCTTTACAAACCAAACCAGTCCAAACCAGTTTATGCGGATCTCTCATTGTATAGGAAATCTATACAAAGCGAGGTCAATTTATACTGGAAATTTACTGCTTCATGTGCCGCCGTGTGTACAACTGCAATTCTTGCTTGCATTAAAAAATTGCCACCAAAAGAGAGGTTAACGCTAATTTAGTCTCTTTCTAATAAGGTGACCATCTTTTTTATGTAAAAAGTAGGATATGATGGAAAGGCTGAGAATATAACATTATTAAATTAAATTAAAAAAAATATTTTAAATTTTCGTTTCCGAGGCAATTAAATAATAAAAAAAATAGTAATACGAGAAAGCTATTATTATAAATTAGGCGTCGGTAGATAGGTATTAAAAAATTAATCATAATCATAAATCTTTATTTAATTGAACATCAGAAGTAACAGGCACTGGTATATGCACAATCTTAAATAGAGAAAGGTGTCTGAAGTAGGAAGGTCCTGAGGTACAGAGCACCTCTCCGGCTTAGATATACCATTTTATTACAGCAACTCAACCTGAAGTTTATTTAAATAATAAAATTACTATTATTTGGATTTTACTATATTTAATGGTGACCAGTGAAATGATGTATTAAATAAGATTAGTTCTTAGATAATAGGTAGATAAACAATATCCCACAAATTAAAAACTTTATGGGGACAATACCAAAATAAGACAATGACGTTGTCAAATTCAACCAGACCACCTTTTTCCAATCTTGCCCGCACACAAACTAAATAAAATAGTTTCGTTTGAATATTAAAACAGGACTTTCAGGATTTCGTATTTTTATATGTGCCTACCGAAATGACTTCGAATACTAATAATTTTGTAGATTAATGATCATGTCCATGTCCACATTGTGCGAGTGGGAAAAGGCTAAAATCCGGCAGTGACAAGCCTCAGAACGGCTATTTAAAACTTACGTTAACGGAGTAAAATACTTATATGAACAAACTAACATTGCGAATGGGTTGCCTGATAAAGTTAAGTCAAGGCTACCCTTTATTAAAACTAACGGAACTAATCTTTTTTTCAAACCAAACGAAATCAAAATGGAATTAGAGTAAATATCTATAAAGCAATCAAGCCAAGAATATGTTAGGTTGTCTTCTTTTTGTCCCTACTACAGAGTTGTAAGGTATAAATAGATAAATTGATACTATATGTCCACTCATCTATTTTCTTATTAAAATATGTATTAAAAGAACAGATAGGTAATTTTATTACAAACACGATGGCATAACGTTCGGTTGTCTAAGTAAAATCGGTCAAGCCCCACGGTTGTCGCAATTTTAAATAGTCTTCACTTAATGATATCAGGCAACCCATTTGTTATGCTTTTTCTCATGTATATTAAACATATTTTTGACTCAGTAAACATAGGATTTTTTTTGATACTAGACAGGCTTATTTATAATGGTAGGTACCCCAGAGTGAAGAGGAGTTATATCCGTAAGAGCAATTGTTTCACTCGCGGCATATCTTTAACGTTTAAATGCCCATGACTGCACTTAAAAATATTAATAATAGTCAGTAGTAACATAAATATAGTGAATAGTCAAATGGCTTGCTTTCAACACTATTTGTTACATCGATCTGCGTAATACTTGCGTCTGCGCTTCAACTTTTTTTTTTGCCCGTTCATCAGAGTCCTTGGAAAAGTACAATTATACGACTAAAATCCTAAAAGTGCGGAATGAATGCACTACAATGCCTTGAAAAACCAAACTTAGAAGCTTTATAGCGATGTTCGTGTTAATTCGGAAACATGAAGATTCTCGAAGCGCATAGTCTTTCTGGTTCTATTGCTAAATACATTAAATTCAAGCGTTTGTAGTATTTTTCAATTGCATGGTTTTTGCAAATTCTCAATTTTGTTTCCATCGTTTGTGTCCATCACATTTTTTCCATCGGTTGATTGAGCTCTCAGAGCTGAAAGATTATTTTTTAAATTGTTAAGGATATTAACCGTTGGGCCCTAGGATAGATCATGAGTTGCATCTATATTTTGCTTACGTTCATAAACTTTGAGAATGACAAAAGAATGTGCGCTCACGTGAGCGAAGCCGCGGGCACAGCTAGTGAATCATATAACAGTGCTCAATTAAAATGAATCGTCTCGTTGTTTGGAAAAGGTTTGCTCAAAATTTACTGTACCTATCATTGAAGGGCGTGTTTTTGTTAGTCAAACTCATGCGTTTGGCAGGTGACAGGTTGTTAGTCCGTTGCGCACCGTGTTACGATTCAAAACAACCAATATTCCTCCGCGCTACAAATTGCCAAAGGTATTTAAGAATCTAATAATTTTGGTATTATAACAATACAGGGTGTAAACGGACCCTTCACGAAGCCGTCAACCAAGCATTCTGTACATCAAACTAAGTAACCCTACGCAAAAATTATGCTGGGAAACGACTTTTTTTGGGGTGAAAAATCACGTTTTACGGTAAAACTCAATGTTACGCTCTCAAAAAATTGTGCTGATGGATGCTTTGAATAGTAAACAAGTCATTGAGGAAATTAAAGTCAATTTATAACCATAAAACTAGTATTTAAAAAAAAACTTGACCTCAAATATTTCCGTAACTATAAGGCGTATATATATATAACTATACCTGGGAAAGGTATGGTCCAGAACAAAAAGAATCGCAGTGACGGAGAGAAAAAATGCCTTTCGGCTTCGTCAACGACATAATCACGTGGCTAAATAATAACAGCCGCACGGCTCAATTTTAAGATTTAGCCGCGCTTACCTAGGTTGGTCTGTGGATGGGTGACGTCCCATTACATACCGAGTTTCCTCTGTGCCGCCGTCCTTCCGTTTCTGCTCCGCTCCATGCAGTCGTAACAGGTAGTCAGTGGACCGAAAGTCTGACAACCAGTCTTACCAAGGGGTATCGTATATCCCAGTATTAACTGGGGTTGTGGAGGTCAGATATTCAGTCGCTCCATGAAAAATACTGGTTACACTGGAAGTCGACTCCAACATAGCTAGGAAAAGGCTAGGCAGATCATGATGATATTATTTCCGTCTACGAGTCGAGTTTATTTATTGTTTTCCAGGTACAAATTTTAGTAAGTAAACCGGGCGAGTTACAAAGTTAGTAGAGATTTTAGAAAGATGAATACTGCCTGTGAGTCTTATAAGTTTTCACGCTTTAAAGGCTACACAAAGGATGAAATTTTGTATCAAGATAAACTATTTATAATCTAGATTTGATGTTTTTTATCCTGCTAAAATGTGCCTGAGGGATAATATTCAGACTCCACTCTGACGAAGACGTGGACAAATGTGGGTGTAACATAGGTACATCTCTTAGATTAAACAAAAAAAACCGACTTCCAAAAAAATACTATAAAAGTATAAAATAATAACTTTACTTTCGGAAGTCGGTGACTTTGTTTGTTTCATTGATTTTTTTCCCACAGACTTCCGAAACTAAAGTTTTTTAGACTTTTTAGTGTAAAGCACCATCACGCGACTTCGCGTGAACGGCCATAGCATAATAGGCCACATAACGCGATGTCACATGGTGTGGCAATTAACGTGACGAAAAAACCAAATTACTGAACCAATTTTGATGAAATTTTCGGTTTAGAAATAACGGAGTTATGAGGTATCAAACATGAAAAAAAAAACGAATTGAGAACCTCTTCCTTTTTGAAGAAATTTGGTTAAAAAATGACTACAGGCGTAAGAATAGTCGGCTTCCAGTCTTGCCGGATGCATCTAAATACCGGTATTTTACATGGAGCGACTGCCTGTCTGACCTCCACAACCCAGTTAGTACTAGGTAAAACTGCCACTGACTACTTGTAACGGCTGTCAAAGATCTACAAATGACAGCCGGGACCAACAGCTTAACGTGCCTTGCGAGGCACGGAGGAAACTCGGTATGTAATGGGTGGTCTCCCATCCACAGAGCAACCTAGGCAAGCACGGCTTAACCTAAAGATCGATCCAAGCGGCTGCTATTTAGCCACGAGCTCCACACCAGCCGTAAGAATAAGTAACAAGAAAAAAATCCTTCTTCAATTTAACGAAGTGCCTTTCAGTAAGTTAAACTTTCACAAGTTTTTAACCACTAATGAAAGAAATTACAGGTATCGATCCCCAGTCGTTAAGCAAAGGGTGTTAATTATATTTTTACTACTTTCAAGCCCTTACCACAAACAATAATATTTTCCTTCGACCAGTAAAACCTTATTAAAGCTTAGTAACCATCATGTTAGTCAGGCGATTATGGCGTGTGTAAATATACGCAGTTATACGTAATAATTGACACTCGAGGGGAATGGACCAGCTGGAAAATATTCTATACTAACTAATACCCGCAGTTTCGCCCGCGTGGAGTTCGGTTATAGTCCCACGAGATCTTACTACCGGGATAAAAAATATTCTATGTGTTGTTGAGTATTATCCGGGGTATAAAAAATCTGTGTGCCAAATTTCAACCAAATCCGTTTAGTAGTTTTTGCGTGACAGAGTAACAAACATACAATTATATCCTCACAAACTTTCAGATTTATAATTAGTTTTCTACATAACCCCCGACAGGATAAGGGGACGTGTATATGTCACCCACATTTCAATATTGAAAATCCCAGTAACATTCTGCCCGACCCGGGAATCGAACCCAGAACATCATGCTCAGCAGTCGCGCTTGCGATCACTAGACCAACGAGGCAATCAAACAATTAATAATTATTAGATACTTTTCTTGGTCCAATTTTTGTTAATAAATTATGTGGACTGAAGTACCATAGATTTAAAATCATTTTTTACTTTGAATGTGTTGGCTTGGTAACAAGATTTTTTGGTCCTACCTTATAAGCTACATTAAGTTTATTTATTTTTTATTTTTTTATATAAAAATAACGTTAGTTATCTTACTTAATGTTGTCTCATTTTAACAGCGGATTTGGTTAGCAACCCAATATTATTTTTCACATTTATCGAATCACCATTTAAAAAGAAGATGAACCTTAATCCACAATTTCTTGAAAATCTTTGTCTTCATAAATAATTAATCGACTCCATTGATCATTTTCCTCATTCTAAAAGCACATATAACTACAAAATTCTAAGTGCTATAGAAATTAACTTCAAGAAAGCCGCGAGGGCTCTTCTCCCGAGGAACACTTAAACCATCGTTTGATGTGACCTTTCGTTCAGAAACGTTACAAATTGAACTTCCTTTTTCTTCAGCACACAGATAATATAAAACTTGATCATGTTTTTACCCTACTGTGAGCTCAAACTGAGGGTAATGCTTTTCCTTGTAATCTATTTTGTTATTACCAACAATGCGTTATTTTTGATGACAAAACCGTGACATACTTTCTCACATTCATAAATTGATAGCTTAGTTTAGTCTACATGAAAATATGGAAAGATTTCTTTAACAAAAATACGACGACATTTTCTAAATAATATATTCCAAAGAACGGCTTAATTGTACATTATCTATTATTATCATACGTGTGACATCATGAATGACTAACGTACGATTCATAGGGGCACACAATGGGCAGGCCCCACCAAATACATGTTTATGTCATAACCAGCCCAAAACCGAGGTTTGTAGCCACATAATTAACTCAACAACGAAATTAGACTCTATTTTTTGCCTCCTAAAGTTTATTTTTGTGCGTAAAGGTAGCAAAAAGGCTTAGTTTCATTTCGTGTTCATTTATCTTTGTGACTGAACCGTCGCATAGTCAATTAAAAACTGACGGATAAAAAAAAACGTTGGTTTTTGTCGTTTGTGTGATGCGTGGTTTGGAGTGGATGAGGAAATGGCGTTATGGTTGCCATGGGGACACCATTTTTTTAGGATTCTCCGGGGTTCTTCCATAATATTCGGACGTAATTTTTTTTACACTGTTATTTTACACAACCCTGGTAAGGTTCTCTTTGCACGGCTTGCAACTGACAACTCACTTTCCCCTACTTTACACAATTAAGTAGGGGTGAGCGTAATTAAAATGTCATTCTGTCTGTGTCAACTTCAAATGATTGGCGTAAAGACAACGATGTTTTAATTTATGTTTAACTTTAATTGAATGGGGGAGCCTTCGTACATTTGCATTGTAGTGTCTTATTCTGAAACCAATGTATTTTTGAGTTGAAAATCCTTTAAATAATACATTAATGTGAATCTACTTCAAATTAAATTCTCAAAAAATTTAAACTCAATCAGTTTTCATGTCATAAAACTTGATATATAATATAAATAACAATATATTTTAATTAAACATGTTAAAAAACGAGTAAAACCCAATTGAAATCTCCCCTTGTAACTGCAATATAAATAATTAATTATTATTACTGCGTCTCTCATATTTATAAAACAGGTTGATTGGATTTAAACAAATAATAATAAATATAACATAACCAAGAACAAGTTTTTATGTTGTAGTAAAATATTTTTATTTATGTGGCAGTTCTAAACGTAAACGTTCAACAGTGGGTATAATCTAATAGCTATCGTTTTCATAGCGTATCGTATGCCTATATATATATAAGTCTTTCAACAGGACTGACAATTAGTTTTATCGGTAACTCATGTCAATCCAATACATTATTGCCTTTTTATCACCGTAATCGCTAAAAGAATCTCACTTTGTCTAGATCATCTAGTTTTCCACAGCAGTGACTAAATACAAGGTGGAAGGGACATCGACGTACAAACGATTGCCACATCATGTTCAGTACATCATTCTGAACCCCCCCCCCCCACACCCAAAATACGCGCTTTTGGTCATGGAGTTGCGGACATCAGCCTTAATGTTGCTTGCTTATTAATGTTTTAAAATTACCGACGAAAAATTTCTATGGTTCAGAATGATATTTCTGATGTGTTCGGAGTAGTGTTATGAATACGTGGTAACCGTTTGTGTATCGACATTCCTTCCACCCTGTGTATAAAAATACTTTTAAGACATTGTTTAGAAAACTAAATTTTTTCCCGCAAAAAATGATTTCACAAATATTATACAAGTTTGAAGTTAACATGAGTACGTACCTAATAAGTGTCAATCTTGTCTTGTCATCTAAAATTAACACCCTGCATTTTAAAGCCCCATTCATCTGTCTTTCATCTCATTTTCCTTATCAAAAGGCAATTCGATGGGCACCTTTGATTCTACCCCTCATAAAATGTGGCAGGCTTTACGAATAATTTTACACCCTATTAATCTTTAGTACACAAGCACTCCTGAAACAGCCTACTTTTCCGTTTAATCGCTACTCTCAATCAATACTTTTACGTTATTATCAAAGTCCTAAAAACCTTCTAAAGTATCTCAGATTTACAACAATTGAGGTAAAGTTGTCCAACTTTTAGTGCTATTTTTCAGGGACTCAAATATTATTTTTTTAGGGCTGGCACGTATTTTTCCAAATGGATTTCGTTGGCGGTTTCAGTCCAGATTGGCTGTTACGCAAATGGAAACTTAAATTGACATGCGAATGGTTTCACTGTCCACTCACTTTTACTACGAAAATAGGATTATGAACCCGTATTGTGAATACTTTATTTCCTAAGCGCGTACACGCGGGCAGAATTTCAAAATTTCAGCAGCCTCATTAATCGCACGCCACTCAACTCGATTCTCGGCAACTCTCATTCAGTTGCTACCAGCCACCCTTCGAAGAATGTAGCTCCACCGAGCCTGAGGGTCCCACGTAACGCTTGCAGATTCGCGGTCTCCACTCAAGAACATTTCACTTAATTGGTGAGCTCTTATCATTCCTAGAAGCTCTTTCTAGATTCTAGTTTAGGAAAAAATATCTTATGTTCAGACTAAGATAATAGAAATATGTGGGTCATTGAATTTCATATTAACAGCCCCTTCATGTTGTAGTACTGTAGTGGCTATGATTTTTGCAGTGTGTTACCACTGATATACTGTGAATTATACAGCATTTCTATACAAATATTACTACTCTGTGTAGTCTAGTATATGTTCCTACCACTAGAATACAGGCCTTATCTCTATGAGTGGAAGTTGACTATAATCCAGCACACTGGCCGCCGGGCGACTTAGAACTTTGTGATTATAGGACAGTTTCTTCACGATGTTTTCCTTCACCGCCTTAAATACTGTTTTGAAAGAAAGTTGTATTTTTATTTAAAAAAATATCACCAATCACCAGCTAAAAAATCACCTCTTGCTTATTAATTCAGCCATAAAACTTCCTTACACGTAAAAATAACATTCTATTTCATACCGTCGCGTCGTTGGAACATATAATCCTTTTTTCGCTCGCAAAGCTTTTACATAGCAAAAAAACACGGTAATTCATTTGTCGTTGAATAATTGAATAAATCACGGTAATGGAACGGGTTTCAGCGAATGGATCTGTTTCCAAAATGGCTTTCGTTGTTGGATCATCTGTGAGGGGAGTGGCAGTGACGGCGGTGCTGCTGAATTGAGGAGTTATTTAGTCATGGAAATTCTTTTTTATCGCTGATTTTCTTCTTGCACTAGTTATTATGTAGCGAATTTAGTTTAAAAAAACCTAGCAAGTTAAGTGTCAATCCAAAAGTGCAAGTCTATTAAGATTTATTATTTCCTTTATTTATATTTTTATAAACTATTTACATTTAAATATTTCTTAAAAAACAATATAAAAAACATTTAAAAATATAAAAATTGTAGCCCACCGGTATCGGGAACAGGGTCCAAGCTACCGGCGGTCAGGGCTCCAGAGAGAGGTACCTCCTAACAATACGAGCCGTGTCCAGAAGTACCGCTTTCTGAATCAAGCCCTTGATCCAGCTGCCTAACGAGAGCCTCCTCAGGTATTGGTCGAGGTTCTTGGCAATAAGCCATGGGCTGAGACGACTAACGGCACAATGATCGCTGAGTCCACATCCCACATGTCGACAACCTCGCGAGCCAAGTCAAGATACTTGATTTTCTTATCTTCCTCGGTTTTCACGAGGTTCTCATCATGCGGGACCGTTATGTCAACAATCATTGTGCGCCGCTCTGATCGATCCATCACCACTATATCAGGCTTATTGGTTACAATAGTCCTGTCAGTGATGATGAATTGATCCCAGTAGAATGTGATACTGCCATTTTCGAGAACTGGGTCGGGCATATACTTATAGTACGGCACTTCCGATTCCACCGATTTTAGAGCAAGTTGCTGATAGATAATCCTGGCTACAAGGTTGTGTCTATGCAAGTACTCTCCGTTAGCCAGACGAGGACACTCGGAGATAATGTGACGGATTGATTCGCCTGGACGGTGGAATGCCCGACATATGTCAACCGTACCGTCCTTCATAATAAATCTCCGGTAGTTATTCGTCATCATAACTTCATCCATAATTGCACAGGCAAAACCTTCGGTTTTTCCGAAGAGGTCCCCGGAACGTAGCCAGGCTACGGATGCTGATAGGAGATTAAGAATTTTATTAAGTTATGCGTTTGTTACGCATAGATATTTCTCCCACTGAAGTAGATTTTTTTTTGTTTAGTATATACTGTCTCACTGCAAGCAGATTGAACAATTACATTTTTTTCAAACCCCTGACGTTTTTTCAGATAATATAACTGTGGTGTTAAGTTACGTTGTTCCCGGTATTAAAAACAAAAATAATGTGCAAGAATACAGAGATATGTAAAATCGTACTTATACGATTTTACATATGGCAAAGATTAAGGAGTTCAGTTGAGTGGAGTCTAGTTGTGTTATGCTTATTCAGAATGTTATATTAATCTGCCTATTTTTTACTTCTGCTCTTAATGCAAGAAAAAAAATACCTACTTGTATTACAATTACAAAAATCTACTTTTACACATTGTGTTATTAATACCTACTTTACTCTAAACCCGCTATGAGAAAGCCCCCACAACATCTATCACTCACTAATTTCATAGGCGAGCCATATCTCGTTACGTGCCAATACTCAGACATATACTATTAATGCACTCATTGAATGATTGAATGTTTATTAATTTAACGATAGGCAAAGGTGTTTATGTTTTTTAATGATGATATGGTGACAAAAGAAGTGACTCATGAGCTGACGATTACAGCGAAGTATAGAAGACATGCTTCGCCGATATCAAATCAAATAAAAAAAAAAATCAAAATCAGTTAATTAATCGAATGAAATAAAAACAGTTGTGTCACATATATCGGCAAATAAATGAGGACACAAAAATAATGAACATCTTCCAAACTTATAAATACTACACGTGTATACTTATACGAAAAATACTACAAAAAGATATTCACACAACACTAAATTTCACTAAAAAACAACACAAAATTACCTTACGTAATCCTAGCTACTTAGTGACGCGACCACCGAGAACAGTTAATTTCGGTAAAAGAAATATTGAATATGAAGGCGTCAATATGTATAATAAAATTCCGATGGAAATAAGAGAAACGAAAAGTATGTTTAGTTTTAAAAAACTATTAAAACATCACGTCACCACATAATTAATAAAACAAAAATTAAAAAAAAAAACAAGTACATTGCCATAGATGCCATATCTAGTAAATGTCGCTTTTTGTATCTTTGTATAATTCACATAGTTTCGCAAACTTAATTATTATTGTGATCATCTACCCGCTTATTTTTTCTTTTTTTAGATTGTATGTCGTATGATTTTTGTACCTAATTAGTTTGAACCGTTTATTTCTGTGCGCTTACCTACACTTAATTTTATACTTAAACATGTTTTCTCAGTGAGTGAATAATGTATATTCTTTATGAGAAAAAATAAAGTTCTTAAACCATATTAATAAATGAGCAAAGCCGCGGGCACAGTTAGTATCAAATAAATTGGGATATGGGCAGGGAAGTGATGATGATGAGATCGATGCCAAACTAAGTTTACCGATCGGTAAGAGCCGAATGAATGCCGAATAGTATAAGGATCTGCTGTGCGATTTGCATGTTGAGTGTAATGAATAAAAACCGCGTTTAAAAGTTGAGTTCAGATAATTATTGGATACATTGACATTGACGGACCCCTAAGCTGTTTAAACTTTTCTTGTTCTAATTTCGACTTTATTGTTCCTTTTTCTTTACAACGTGCCAGAATGAATTTCTCGATGACCATAAAGAGCAGGGTCTCTACAGTACCATTTGTAGTGATTGCTTCGGATCAGTTTTCTTTTTCAACAGAAACTGCCGAAACGAATGTGTCAAAGGATTTACTGGCCACAACAGTTGTTTCTCCAAAAAATATAACTCCTTTATTTAGAACTAGCGACCCAGCCCGGCTTCGCACGGGTGCAATATATTGTATACAGTTTGTAAACAGACCCTTCACATAGAACTTTACGCAAAAATATTGCTGGGAACGGACTTTTTTTTTTGGATGAAATATCACGTTTTACGGTAGGACTCGATGGAAAGCACTCAAAGCATTGCGCTAATGGATGGATTGAATAGTACGGAGGTCGTGGAGGTGTATAAAGTAAAAATCTTACATTAAAAAACATATTGTATTAAAAAAAAAAAGTTGTGAAAAAGTTGGAACTTTGACCCCAATATCTCCGTAACTAGAAGGATCCCAGGTATGGTCTAGAATAAAACAATAATTGCAAAGACGGGGAAAACAAGTGCCTTTCGGATATGTTAAGGGTCTATTTACACCCTTTATATAAACCTTCCTCTTGAATCACTCTATAAATCAGTTTTAAAGATCCGAGCATACATAGGAACAGACAGACAGCGGGAAGCGACTTTGTTTTATACTATGTAGTGATTGACCCCTCAATATCTATTATATCGATCAACCTCCCTATAACCATCCATATACCACACCAAAGCGCCCCAATTCTTGACACACCAGTTAATAAGCGATCGCGAAAACAATTAACTGTTAGCGATATCCATCGGTTTATTAATCCTAGACAAATAAATATGGACAACGAGGCGTACGGGGCGTTACTTATGAACACAGTATACATTAATATTAACATACAGTAATGCAGCTGGGAACAAATGAACATAATCGGCTCACACATACATGCAAAACGTTTACACGGATTCTAAGCTGGTATTCACCTGAATACTAGTTTAGAATCCGTGCATCCAATTAGACTTAGCTGAATACAATAAAGTTGGGAAAAGGCTAGACGGATTATGATGTCATAGATTCTGTCTGTCATTCTGTCGCATCGATACAAAGGGCTACTTTTTATGTGCGTCGTGCAACATGAGCCAAAATTTAGTCGACAACCCTAACATGCGTTTGATTTCACAATAAAAAAGTAGTTGAAAAAACTAAAAAACCCGACAGAATAAAAAGCAAGGTGAAAAGCAAAAAGCCAGCCAGTGGCACTCGCGCCACCAAGACGAATCTAACGGTCTAGTATTTATCCAAATAGAAGTTTAGGAGTAAAGACGGAAAGAAATGGACATACATACGTACAAGTCAAACACATAACCCTCCTTTTGGGCTTGGCCGCAGTCGGATAAAAAAGCGGCTAGCTGGTTTACTGGTTATATTTTATACTGTGGTATTAATATCTAATACCTACTGTCCGTATAAATTAATCCTGGCTATGAGAATGTCGAACAATGGAGAATTGAGTGTAGGACTAGACTACGAGACCAGTTTATGTTGACACTTCAGACTAAAGTTACTTGTCGATAATGGTGACGTTTCTTTTGCTGACAAACAGAGAACTTGCTAGTCTTACTGTTGAGTGTTGGGTCTAAGTCCATGAGATGTTTTTAGCAGACATCCGGATTCTGAATTGACCCCAATATTTGACATTGGAGTATACGACGGCTAAACGCATTTGACCAGCATGCCGTGTTATACAGGGTGTAAACAGACCCTCCACATAGCCGTCAACCAAGCATTCTGTACATCAAACTAAGTAACTTTACGCAAAAATTATTGCTGGGAATCGACTTTTTTTTTGGGGTGAAAAGTCATGGTGGTATGTAAAGTAAAAATCTTACAATAAAAACATATATTTAAAAAAAAAAGTTGGAAATTGGCCCCCTAATATCTCCGTAACTAGAAGGTTCCCAGGTATGGTCTAGAATTAAAAAATGATCGCAAAGGGGAGAACAGGTGCCTTTCGGCTATGTTAAGGGTTTATTTTCATCTTTTATAAATAAACCCTTAACATAGCCGAAAGGCACTTTTATACAACCGTCTTAAAACTAATTTTTAGTTTTCCTATAGGCTAAACATTTTCAACCTTACCTATTGCAGTTGTACGATTTTGGAAAATATAAGGTATTTTGGAAAAATAAAAAAAAACCCAAATATAAAGTTTGTACAAAATCAGGGTCAGTACTACGTCAAATTTAAAACAATTGAATTTAGTTTCCTAATTTGTCGGATGTCTAAATATATTGGTAGCTATGTCTGTTGATAGGTTGAGTTAGTTGGATATAGAGGTTGAAATTAGTGTGGTAGTTGTAAAATTTGATATAGGTCTTTGTGTAGTTTATAGTGAAGTGCTATTGTGGATCGTAGGGCCTAGACTATGTGACGTTTTATCTGCGAGAACAATAATCGAAAAGTCAAAAATGTATGGGATTTACATAAGCTGCTGAGAGCTTACCTATTTCATTTTTATTTAAGGTCATTGTATTATGAAACGCTTGGAAAACTAATGCCGTTTGTATACAGTAAATAAGTTGATATCATTTATTTGACGCAAACTAATTCAAAATTCAGTGTAAATTGGTTACTATCATTATTATTTTCATAATTCTATTTCGTTTTAAAAATGAAATTGTCCTATGTGGAAACATCATCATCTCATCATCTGCCTAGTCTTTTCCCAACTATGTTGGCGTCGGCTTCCAGTTTCACCGGATGCAGCTGAATACCAATATTTTACATAGAACGACTGCCTATCCGATTTGTCTTATGTGGAAACGAACAGGAAAAAATTATCTTTTCAGAAGTTTCCCCATTTTATTTTTATTTTACTACAAACATTACACAATGTGCATGAAAAGATACTAATGTAAAAACTACTTTATGTCAATGTTAACAAACAAAATGATGATCAATCATATCCACCCAAATCTTTCCCCAAGACACATCTGAAGGTATCCATTTAATTTGTTGACTGTCCCCCTTAATACTGGGGGCATAAACATCAAATATCCGGGCAGACGGCCCATAACCCGTGAAATTAAGCCCTACACCCCTGCCAGCCTCTAATTCTTATCGTCGTTAAGTTTTATCAGTTTATGACTTTATGGAGTGTGTCAAAGTGTTAAATTTTATTGAGAAATCGATTTTATAGGTTATCTCTCTGTCTGTTTGATTAGTTTCAGTTTAGAGGCTTCATAATCAGGGGTTTTAATGCTTAAAATAACTTTGTTTTCGGGTAAATGAAGTGCGTAATAGAGTATTAGATTTTAAGGAGCCATTCATCATCTTGCAGCCCTTGTCCCATGTTATTCGGGGTCGGCGCAACACGTTCTTTCCTTCCATTCTTCCCTGTCAATCGTCACGCTATCATTTACTCCTTTATCCTTAATATCATTCCTCATACAATGCATCCATCTTCTCTTTGGTCTTCCTCCATCTATTAACATTAATATTCATATTTTAAGGAGCCATCAGAAATCAGAAATATTTATCTGTAAGAATGTAGTTTTACATAGTATGGCTATTTCAATTCATCCATCCATCATTCAATTATTACAATTTAATAAAAAAATAATTTAACGGTTTCTTGTCTCTGTCTCTGTTTTGTTTCTTAGCTCATTGATACATTAAGAGCTGTAATATTTTTGGTTTTATAGAAGTAAATTCTGATGTCCAATTTATTATCTAACATTTTAGTGAATTAAAATAATAGTAACGTTATTATACCAGACAGAAGACATCGTCTTTTCTTCTTTACAAAACATTTCGTGAATACGGCTAGACGATCAACCGATTATCATTATCTCTACATCAAAAATGATTTAGCAACACGTGCTCCAACATAGGAAATATCTCACCATATCTCAAGTCATAAAAATGGCAATAAAATACGTGCAACACATGAAAATCACTCACAAATTCACTTAACACTTCCGTACTCACGGAGATTTCGCATTCGGCAGCAAATTCATAAAGTTACAAGTCATTGCAAAGTCCCAACAAAGTTTGTGGTACATCTAAAATGTTTCTTTTTTTCGTGTGCATATTTTATTGGAATTTCATATTCAAATCTACTTTCAAACGGTGTAAAAAGGTTCTTACAACTGAATGGTTTAGCATAAATTCAAGTGAGTTGTAGATTGAACAAGTAATGCAAAGTGAAAGAATGTGATTTATTTAAATGTTTAAAATCTAGGTACAGACCGTCTGCGTTTTCTTTGACGATAACATCGAGTAAGTCGGTTACCTAAATCATACGTTGTAATGCCACTACAAACGGAACTCAACACGAAATCAAACCAAGCGTATCTTTACAGGTTACAAAACCTCCAAGGATTATACCTACAAAGACAGAGACTGCATATTAAGCAGTGTTGAAGACAAAAGACTATTGAATTATAGGGGAAATTTTAAACGGGACGTATGACAATTGCATTAGTCTGTTCAATAAAAACTATCATCAACTATCCCATGGATTAATTATCTACCAAAAGTGATGCTTTCTTTCAACACTATTTTTCCTTTGATCATTTATCTTTGAGATAGAAAAAGAACTATTCTTAGTTCAAACCTGAGAACCTAGCACGAGCGCGCGGTGTAAACATAACGTACATACGTCGATTTTCAAAATGAAAAATACTCGTTTCTTTTATTATAATTTTAAGAATTCATTCATAATTATCTACCTCACCCGCTACTGCTTGTTTTTGCAGCGCCCAAGGGTTGACAGGTAGAAAATATCTAAGGCATTAAGTACATATACTTAATGTTTTGAAGTGTTAAATAAATAAATATCTATGGAACATACTGCTTGTTCTTTTTGCAATCAATTTAACTAAAATGCAATATCATAATTGTAATTTCGCGTTCATGCTAGGGCCTCTGTCTATGTTACTTAGCTCGTAATTTGGGATAAGTATTTTTCCTGTCACGGTAACACAACTGACAAACTACAAATTTTAATGCAGGATAAAGACAACATGTCTAAATCAATAAAGGATCTAAGTAACGTTTAAAGATCTTGACCTCAGGTCAATCTTCATCAAGACAGTATCAAAATAGTTCAATAAATTAAAAGAAATAAAGACGTAAAAACACGTAATCCCATCACCAAAAGTAATAAATTCGTAGCCAGACTTACAGAATTGAACTACAAAGTTGGAGTTTTCCAAGTAGGACTGGGCCAGTGGACTTAAATTAAAATGTAACAATTTATGGTAAGACGGCTGCCATAAATTTAAGCTTCTAATTGGCTTTGCAGAGTCGCCGTAAACTCTTTTACAGCTCAATAGCTTGCTTTATTAAATACTGTGATCCGTTGCGGGTTTGTTTGAGGTTTTTTCATGGATTTAACAGCTTAATCTAAGTTTATCTTTTTTTTTGCAGATTAAGGGCGAATTTCACCAACGGAACTGATTACAATCAGCAAATATTTAAACTGAATTCAGGAGTTGTCAGTGTGTCATTGCTATGGAATAAAGGCACTTATCATCTGCCTAGCTTTTTTACAACTATGTTGGGGTCGGCTTCCAGTCTAGCCGGGTACAACAGAATACCAGTATTTTACATGGAGCTTAGTATTTTTTGGAATATATTCTATTCTAACTAGTTTGGGAACTGAAATAAAAAAAACTTCAAGCTGAATTCCGGAAACTGTAAATGGGTAGATTTTCAATACTGGAGCATGAACAGTGAATATTGTCATTGCGATAGTTCCTGGAACAAATACTTTTCGAATATCCGTAGATACACAGAAGTTTTTTTTTATTAAATCGTAATTGTATGTTGTTTTAGTTTCGGCGTGGAATACTATTAGAGACGCTAGTGTGCTCTACGACGTGTCTTGGTCGGACCAATTACCTCTAATTGTAATGTGTGATCTTAATTTGACTGAGACTGAGTTATATAGCAATTATTGTAATGATCTCTTGAAAAATTTAGACTTTCCCTTAGAATTTACTGACTGAAGTAAAAGTTGATGTAGATTTAAGGAACATGAAACCATCTATACTATACTAATATTATAAAGCTGAAGAGTTTGTTTGTTTGCTTGAACGCGCTAATCTCACAAACTACTGGTCCGAATTGAAAAATTCTTTTAGTGTTGGGTAGCCCATTTTTCGAGGAAGGCTATAGGCTATATAATATCACGCTACGGCTAATAGGAGCAGAGCATTTATGAAAAATCCCAGCGCAGGCGACGTTCCGCGGGTCAGCTAGTTTTAGATAATATGATATACAATACTACAATCAAAAAAAAATATATATGTCAGCGACCACTTACGTCCTAACCGAAGCCAGTCAAGCGAATATGTGATCGTCGCGTTCATTATCTCAATCATTTGATCGAGAAATTGGAAAGCCCCCTCTGACGACGTGACCACGTATCCAGGGCCGCCGAACAAAGTAAACGCGCGCTTTGGTTAGGACAGAGCCGTTTATGAACATTGAATTTTTTGGACATGTGAAGGAACCATGCACTAAAAATCTTATTTTGGTTAAGGTAGAAGTTAAGGTTTATGCTTACTGGTACCATTGCAGTGTCTTACACTCGAAAAGAAAATCTCGCATCTGAATAAAAAGCACACACAAACAGACATACATAGTCCTTTTACCTTTATTACAAACTTACATAGTGCCAGTAACACGGGCGAGCTCAATTTTATACTTCATACTTACTGTCTAAAATACCTGAAATTAAGTAGTTATGAAAAGGCGAGTCACTAAATTGCTGATAGAAGACTTTGTATAAGTAGTTTATTCATTTATAAAGAGATGATTTAATCGTAGAATCTTTTTTGTGAATTGTTAATATTTGAACGGCACGTGTAATGATACCTTATTAGTCCCCCAACTGTCGACTGCCTCTTTGGTCTAGTGGTCGCAAGCGCGACTGCTGAGTATGAGGTCCTGGGTTCGAATTCCTGGTCGGGCAAAGTGTTACTGGGTTTTTTCATCAGAATTTCTTAGGATTATTGCCTGTCGTTACGCTCAGTGATAGCGATTGGACTACTTTACCGCTTCGGAATTACCATACCGTACCGTATCTTTAGTGGTTGAAAGCTATAGAAAAAGTAAAAATCGTATATTTTGGCCCATCACTGTCCCATTTTTTGTGTTAAACGACCTTACTACAGACTATATCTCATCAACAAAACCTCTTCAAGTTTTAGTGTAAATGAAAAACTATAGAAAACTACTCACGCATAAAACCTCTCTTAAACTACGAGTAAACGTGTCATCTATATAAACTAGGACATTCCCATGAGGAACATAAGCATTACTAGTTTTACAGCCAAGCTTTAGGTGTCCATATCGAAAGATTTTATGTTCTTATGTTTAGTACTAAAATTTTATAGAAACTCACCGATGCCCCTATTTTCCATGTTATCAAAGGCTTGTTGTAATAAATATAGAGGGAATGCCTCTTTTCTTCAAAGCTGTGGTATGCACAGACACGATCGTACGTTAGCGTGGTTGATCCATATGGATATCGGTTATCCGCTGTAGCGAGGCCTCAATTTTAGTATGAAGTTTCGTTTGTGGAGCGCGGCTTTCGGTCTATTTTTATAGACGTAGTAGTAGTTAGTTGTAGTAGTGGTTCTGCCTTGACTGCCTCGTTGGTATAGAGGTCGCAAGCGCGATTGCTGAGCATGAGGTGTTGGGTTCGATTCCTAGGTCAGGCAAAGTGTTATTTGGTTTTTCCGTCAGAAATTTCTCAGTAGGAGCCACGGAGTCTGGATTTGTGCCCTGTTCGTGGCAAAATGCTTGGGCCCTTAACATAACTGGCGAAAGATGTACTACTACACCTCTGCCTAACCCTTCAGGGATAACTGTCGTGCTGTTGTGTCAAAATCACAAAAAAGCTCTTTAAGCATTAAAAACGAGATATAACTACATATTTACCCACTGTTCTTACACAAAACACATGACAATTTCCTAATTGAAACACGTACCATATTTAAATCGATCAAGATATTTGTAATTCATTACACACAGCCGCTGCAGCGCTGCATGCTAACCATTCGGTTAGACGGTTAGACTAAATACGCTTTACTGGGGATAGTTTCAGCGAGATATTTCAATATCTACAACATTGTTAGGTTTTAGTCCTGCTTCATATCAGGGATGTCTAATACTTTTTGGCTATGTTTACGGGTCGTGAAAGAACTTTATTATTTGATATTTGCACAATGAGCCCTTGGTCTCGGCTGGCATTTATAGATCTTTCAGGTAGTTAGTGGCCCGAAATTCTGCCAGCCAGTCTAACCAAGGAGGGGGTATCGTATTAACCAGAACGAACTTTTTTGAAGAGTTCCGTTGTCTGTCCAGAAACTCATCATCAGATCTATATGAAATTTAAATGGGACCATTTCGGAATAAACCCTTTCAAACAAAAAAGAATTTTGCAAATCCGTCTATATATGACGGAGTTATGGCAGGACATACATAAAAAAAAAAAAACATCCGAATTGATAGCCTCCTCCTTTTTGAAGTCGGTTAAAAATATTGGTACTAGGCTGCATCCGGCCGAAACCAACATAGTTTGAAAAGGCTAGGCAGATGATGATGATTTATTCATAAGAGCTTAGATTTAAACGATAATATCTGTATCTTTATTAAAAACAACGTAACGATGAAAAAGCATCTCCCCAACGATATTGTTTATTACAAGCATAAATAAAATAGCAAAAGAACTAAATCCGAAGATTACTTACAGCAGTATTACATTTTTAATTAAATTTTTAATAAACAGTTCTGAGGCGTTCTGTTTTACTATCGTTACGGGCGCTGGTGCTGAGGCGTGCCACGAAAAGGATTACCGTATTTAAAATTACGGTACATCATTTTTTAAAGCTGATTTTTTTGGAAATGTGATAATTTTGTTTTTTTTTCTACCCGATTTTGTTTCGATATTAACTGACTTCATCATAAGCTTTCTCTTGCCCTTATATTTCTCAATATTAAGGTTTATACATAGCATGTTTTGTTCTTCAATTCTTCTTTATTAGTCGTCGTGTCAGTACTCAGCTCCTTTTTACCAATAGGAATGATTTATTAACTAATTTAGTAAGAGACTAGCTGTGCCCCACGACCTTCGTCCGCGTGAAATAATCCCCCATTTGAATCGGATTTTTTAATCAATTTTTTATTACAAGGTTTTATTTTTTTCCCGGAACCCTAATCTTTTATCAGCTATCTGCCAGTCAAAGTTCCATCAACATCGATCCGACTTTTTCGGAGATAAGCCGGAACAAACAGACAGAGAGAAAAAGCGATTGAGCAAAATCGGGGGTCGAAAGTGTTCGTCCAATCACTTGGGAGGAGCCACCTGACGAAGTTGACCAAATCTAGCGGGGATATCGTCGTTTCGAAGCCGGAGATTCTTTCGGAAGTCGAAAACTTCCACGGCCAGTTGTATGCATCGCATGCATCTCGACCTGATCCCGAAAATGAGGATTCCAGAGCCACCTTAACCCGCCATTTATTACATCGCAGAAGACCTGCCAGAAGTCAGCCAAGACGAAATCGAGGCGGCTCTTAGACAGCTTAAGAATGGAAAAGCCCCTGGCGAGGATGGGATAACGACTGAGCTCCTGAAAGCGGAAGGAAGTCCTGTTTTAAGAGAGCTTCGGGAGCTCTTCAACTCGGTCCTGTTCTCTGGGAGAACTCCAGAAGCGTGGAGAAGGAGCGTGGTCGTTCTTTTCTTTAAAAAGGGAAACAAGACCCTATTAAAGAATTACAGACCCATTTCGCTCCTTAGCCACGTGTATAGGCTGTTTTCAAGAGTCATCACGAATCGTCTAGCGCGACTAGCTAGCGCTGTGACTTGCATTTGTGGACTATGAGAAGACTTTTGACTCTGTCGAGACCTGTTCAGTTCTGGAGTCTCTGCAGCGATGCCAAGTCGACTGGCGATACATCCAAGTGTTGAGAAATCTTTATGAGAACGCCACAATGACCGTCTAAACCAGCAAACGAAGCATATCCCATTGCGTCGGGGGGTGAGGCAAGGGGACGATATTTTCCCGAAATTGTTCACCAATGCACTGGAGGATGTGTTTAAGACGCTAAAATGGGAAGGACGTGGCATAAACATTCAACGGCATGTACATCTCACACTTGAGATTTGCAGATGACATCGTCATACTGGCTGAATCGCTGCACGACTTGCAGCAGATGCTGGATGGCCTAGTTGATTCTTCAATACATATTGGTCTCAGCGTGAACTTGGACAAAACCCAGGTTATGTTCAACGAACACGTCGCCCCAGGACCTGTTGTTGTCAATGGCGGTCCTCTCGAGGTTGTTCGAGAATATGTTTTCCTCGGGCAAACTCTGCAGTTTGGTTAGAACAACTTTGAGAGGGAGGCTAACAGAAGAATCCAGCTGGGCTGGGCAGCATTTGGGAAGCTTCGCCGGGTCTTCTCGTCGCGTATTTCACAGAGCCTAAAGACTAAGGTCTTCAATCAGTGCGTCCTGCCTGTTATGACTTACGGAGCCGAAACGTGGACACTCACAGTACGGCTGGTCCATAAATTTAAGGTGGCTCAGCGAGCTATGGAACGAGCTATGCTTGGAGTCTCTCTGAGGGATCGCATTCGAAACGATGTGATCCGACAGAGAACCAGATTTATCGACATAGCTCACAGAATAAGTAAGCTGAAGTGGCAATGGGCCGGTCATATTAGCCGTAGAACCGATGACCGTTTGGGTAGACGTGTTCTTGAGTGGACACCGCGAATCGGCAAACGTAAGGTGGGACGCCCTCGGGCTCGGTGGAATGACGATCTTCGCAGGGTGTCTGGTAGCAACTGGATGAGAATTGCTGAAAGTCGAGTTGAATGGCGTGCGATTGAGGAGGCCTATGTCCAGCAGTGGACTGCTATAGGCTGATGATGATGAAACAGACAGCAAGACAGTCAAAAATTAAAAAAATGTGTTTTTTTTTGTTATACACTTTCATATACATTCAGTAAAAATCTATTATTTGGAAATAACAAAAAGACACTTCAATTTTATTTACTTGTATAGATAGCATCCGATAACTGCGAAACTTCAAACATAAAGACTGTGTAATTATTTCAGATTCATCCAGGAACGTCGCAAAACTTCTTGTAACATAGAGCGAGCTATTTCACAACACAGGTAGGGTGAATAAAATAATAGCCAACAGTATCGGGAACAGGGTCCAAGCTACCTCATACACGCCGTGTACAGAAGTACCGCTTTCTGAACAAAGCTCCAGCTACTTAACAAGAACCTTCTCCGTATTGGTCTAGACTCTTAGCTATTAAACCGCAGACTATCACAACTATCAGCGCATTGATCGCTGTGTCCATATCCCACATGTCTACAACTAACTATAACTTATACCACGCTAACAACTGGTACATACACCTAATATTTACTTTTCGTTATTCCGTACAGCTTTCTTTGGTGTACAAAACGTTGTTTACTTCCATAAAACGCGCGGAAGTACCGTGTACCTAGCATCTAAAATACGCTTTTTACGCGAAATAATCAGGCATGTAACATCGCAAGGCGCATGTATCAATACTCAGGTCTTTTTTACAACACGCGTAGAATTTATTCGATATAATTTTCAATAAAACATTGGATATGTTTATTATCAAACAACCAACATCAAATGGATCCCCTACCAATGGTTTGTGAGTTTTAAAAGACTTAATACAAAGAAAGATTAAGGTAGTTCTTAATCATTTGACCTTTGTGTAGTGCTTCTACAGCGTGTATCCGAAAAGGACATAAAGAAAGACGCCATATTGAGGATAGGATGAGGGCCTTCTAACTGAACTGTCTTTGTTTCAACAGTTCAAAAGTGCCTGTAACTGGCCTATTTGAAATAAATGCTTTGATTTTGAACAACTTTTTAAGTACATCCAACCTCGAAAATGCGAAGAAAACAGCTGTCCCATATATTTGGATCGAGTAAGTACTGACATTCCGATACAAAATTGCAGATGTGTAACTCTAAAACCATCAAATAGGTAATTCAGTCAGTAACAAAGCATTGTATTCAAAATGGAGGCATGAAACTCGAACATTTTAAGCATTAAATATCATATTTTTTATTACCAAGGACGAGGCTTAAGAAAAATGTAATGCCTAACTTTTTACTAACTATGTTGGGGACGTCTTTCAGACTTAGCGGATGCAGCTGAATACCAGTATTTTACATAAGTCAACTGCCTACCTGACCTTCACAACCCAATTAGTACTGGATATTACGATACCCCTTGGTAAGACGGTTGTCAAACTTTCGGCCCACTGACTACCTGTAGGACTGTCAAAGATCTATCAATGACAGCCGGGACCAACGGCTTAACGTGCTTTCCGAGGTACAGAGGCAACTCAGTATGTAACGGCTGGTCACCAATTCATGGACCAGCCATGGAGACCGATCCGTGGGGCTATTACTATTTAGACATGTGCTCTTGAGCAAAGGAGAAGAAAGAAAGAAAAAAAAGAAAAAATATTTATTTGTCGCAGGGACATAACGCATACAAACAAATTAACCAAAGAAAGTACTCAGGAGTTTTAAACACATTTTTGGTAGCTTTTCGCCGCCACCACGAAAACAAATGGTACCAACCAGAGATGTAGAAACAAATACGATCGTAAAAGCTTGTAACGCGCATTTTATGAGAGCACCGAATAATTCGGTATAATTCACTCCGAGTGGCTTCGTGTCGAGTTACGACCTGTATTTTGGTGTCAAAACGACAACCTATATCGGAGTTAGGATGATATTTAGTAAGATGTACGGTGTTCTTTTCATGGTAAAGAAAATCCTGCGTTGAGTCATGTTATCATCTGCCTAGCCTTTTCCCAACTATGTTGGGATCGGTTTCCAGTCTAAGCGGATGCAGCTGAATACCAATTATACATGGCGTGACTGTCTTTCTGACCTCCACAACCCGTTGAGTCATATTATTTGGGTCATAAAAGATAACCAAGAGATTTAATATAATAATATTTCATATAATAAATACTATACCAAAGGCAACCGCAGCAGCTAGGCTACTCATCCAGTCGCAATGACGAATACAAGTGATGATGACGACAAAAGGAGTCAATTTTTATACTAAATTGGCTTGACCGCAACTCGCCTGTGCAGCGATGACGCTTGCCTAGAAGAAACCGATTTATTCGAACTTTGAAGAGATCTACATTAAAATGATCGGGAAATTGAATTCCACAGACTGCGGTTTGCACAACAAATGTTAATAACTTCAACCATAAAAGGGTGACGCTTCGCCGTATCTCTGCTCGTCCATGATAGAAAGACGTTATGGCAATATACGGAAGCGTTTTCATATGGTTACTTGGAAATCGCTCGTGTTGCCGTGGTTTAAGTCCCAAGATTGTAATTTGTGGCCTACACGCAGCATTGGATAGCCAAAGAATATGAAGAAGGTGGCGAGCCTACTGTCAACAATCGGGCAGCTACTGAGTTTCCAATAGAAAAAGCCAATGACATATTGCCCGAATGGAATTCGGACCCAGGACCTTATGCTCAGCAGTCGAGCTTGCGATCACTAAACCATGGAGGTAATAAATCTTACCTTGCATAATGTATAATCAGCCTATAATGTTCCCACGGCTAGGACACGCCTCCTCTCTATGAAAGGGAATGGGCTATAATGCACCACGCGGGCCCAGTGCGGGTTGGTAGATGTCACAAGTCTTCGATTTTTTGGTTCTACGACATGCTGGTTTCCTCACGATGTTTTCCTTCACTGTTTGAAAGCAGTGGTGATGAAATAAATTACACAAAGTAATGCGGCTGGCTGGGTTCGAACCTACGACTTACTGCTCGTAGGTCGGGGCTGCCACCTTAATACGTATATTTTTCCACAAATCAATGTTCATATTCATATTCATTTATTCATCAAATATAAGCTAACAGTTTACACCAAATCGCTTATATCTATTCTAATACTACAAAATTACATCAATCATTTTAATTAAAACTTCTTAAAATATACATACACAACCGGAGTAACATAAAATTTGTAAACAAAAAACAACCTTATACAGACAACAACAATTACAATTAACAACTATTTCTTCATATTTAAATAAATATGCACAAGTGTTGTTGGTTCGGGGAGCACGCCATGCAGGCGGGTAGCAGAGGAGTCTATGTTGTCGTCTTACAACGCCACGCATGTACTGGTCAGGAACATAAAAATTGATTGACTCTCGTAGTACAGGACTATCTATCTTACCTACTAATATTAAATAATATTAAGCATTTATGGTTAAAAAGGCTGATATTTCGCGTCACGATGTAAACAGCAAGAAACAAATCAGTCAAAATATTAATCCTGTTCGAATATTCATAGTACTGGTTTTCTCGGAAGCCATTAGAACATTGGAACCAATATTACTTTGAGTGTACACCATGCTCTGCTTTCTGAGAAATGATCAAGGTACAAGGAAACAAATAGAATAATTCATTGTGATAACAACGATGATGGACAGGGAGTTCGATAGATACTAGGATATGAAATTTATTGTTGTTATGAGAGATTGGATTTATGTTCCTAGAAATCGCCATTGAAGAGACAATTACTTCTTCGGAAATACTTTTGAGGACCCCATAATTGTGCTGCTTTCTATAGTAGTGGCTTGTAAATATACAACATTAGTTTTTGTATATGCGAAACCTGATACACGTGTCTAGTATTTTTATGTAAAGAATCTATGTACAAAATTTCAAAACCGTATCATGAAAAATCACAAAGTTATAAGCTTGTTCTGTTATCTAGTTGTCCGCACAAAATCGTGGTCACCACGCAGCGCGCGCCTCCAGGGTCGTCTTGAACTCATTGATAATAATAATTTGGCAGTAGGTACCTAAATTATTGCGACAGGCACTTAAAGTCACTCGGTGTCCAACTATTAACTTTTTTAAATATTTTTGGGAAAAAATATAACATGGTTTAAAAATTATTGGAATCGATTCAGTTACTTATTCTGAACAAACTATATTCAGGTTTCGCATATACTAAAAATAATATTGTATAGTTTTGTGATTTGGTCCCGTGAATTCTTCAAGGAGGTGAAACCACCCATCATATTAAACAATTTTCACAAAGGAAGATGATGAAATTCTTGAAAAAAAAGTTACCTTTTCATACATGCAACGAAACAGTCTGGCTTTTGTTGTACGGTTTTTTTTTTTGTATTATACGAATCGAATATTAATTTCTTAATAAATTTCTCCATTTTGATGGTCTCAATCAGATAAAAGGTATTGCGCTTTTTGCGTTACACCCTGTATAACAGCAGATCCTAACTAATTAATATTTTACCAAGAAATAATGCCGTCACAAGTTAGTTCTTTTCAGTAATAGCAACGATAGCACCTTACTCACTCATCTTACACTAGTTTTTGCCCGTAGCTACGATCGCTAGTAAAAGAATTTTCAGAATCTTATGAGTACTTCAGAAAATTACCCCCTACGTCACAAACCTTACACACTTACTCACACTGCGTACTCACAAACCTTACACACTTACTCACACTTTACTTCACCTCAAGGGCAAGAGAATGATGATGACTCACCTCACACACTTACTCACTACCTCGAATATAGTCAAATAGTGTAAATCAATTGGAGTAGTCCATCATTTCTGCCCGCCAGAATATGTTAAACGCTTATGATCGATGGTGGAGCACGCAAATTCTCGGAAACACAGCAAATGCACTTACCACACAAAAAACCGTACCACAAATTCGAAACACAGTGGAACAGTCGTGAATAATTCCTCTTGTCAGTGCGACGTCCGTCAACAAACTCGTTAGTGTTATCTCATTAGGGAGGAAACGTCACGCCCAATCTAATTCTGAGGCTGTCAGCGACTCGTGGTAGAAGACTGATGTGTGACGGACACGCGTTGTGGTCGGTGGGTGGGGAATTAAATGGTTTAACAGATTTTTGGAGCCTAGTGCTAGAAACCAGATGAATAATACTTTTCAAGCTTTTTCAAGGATCCTCAAATTAAAGGTAGCATGCTTTTCATCTTTTCATTATCACGATTTGCGTAAAACGTTTCACCTCTTTTCTACGCCGGTAAACCGTCCCGCCAAGGCAACTGATTCATTAGAAGACTTGAAGGGTGCCTTCAAGTCTTCTAATGAATCATTTGCCTTGCAGGGAAAGCAGGCGTGATATAACAATGAAAGCTATTAAACAAAAAATATCGATTCAGAAGATGCATTACTTGTTACCCAGTTACCATATACAAAGTAAAGGACTGCCTCGTGGGTCTAGTGGTCGCAAGTGCGATTGCTGAACATGAGGTCCTGGAATGGATTCCCGGGTCAGGCAAAGTGTTACTGGGTTTTAGTATCAGGAATTTCTCAGTAGCAGCCATGGAGATTGGATTCGACCCCGGTTGATGGCAAAAGGCTCGCCTCCTATTACACGGCACTTTTAAACTTAACTGGCAAAATTTGGGTAATAATATACTTCTAGGCACACCTCTGTCTCCTTCTGGGATATAATTACACTCTAGTGTAACAATACCTCACTCAAAAAGAAAGTCCAGAATATTCGGCTGGATAGTTTAACCCATAATCATTTCCACGTCTCCACCGTTCAAAAGCTCTTAAATCATCCTTCCAACACCACTTCTGATTCATCTCAACGAACTCCGAGCTATTACAACCGCTAAGGTCGAAAATACTTCACATTTTACTAGCTATTTAACATCTTTTTGCCTTACTCGAAACTCGTTGGGTTTTTCCATTGTTTTTTACTACCCGACTCTTTGCCGCAACTACTTTTGTTTCGCAATTTGCCGATACCGAGTGCTATTTTTTTGTAGTGTGCTATATTTTTTTTTTTGTTACATTTTACTCCGTCACAGGCCGCAGTCATTCATTTTGTTCGCGCGCCGTTCTATTAAACTTGAAGTATGAATACAGGTGGGTGCTGGTGGAGTTAGTTTTTTTTTTGTTGTGTTTTAAAAGTTGGTGATACTGGTGTTAGGTTGAAACAATTATTTTGAAACTATTGCGTTGGTTGAGTATTAGGAATTCAAGTAATAAAAGGTGCCTGCCGGGGCTGCGGGACTGTTCGAAAGAGATACCGCGGCCCTGGAACACAAAGGGCAAATAAGGAACATGGATGGGTTTTAGTCAGTAGAAGTCTGACACTCCCTTCTAATCCGCCCAGAGCGGGAGAGGTCATTTGATGCTTGCCCATCCAAAAAAAAAAAGTAATGAAAGGTCACTATTATAGTGACCTTTCATTACTTTTTTTTTCGAACTTCTGAAGTCTTCAATCAGACAATCTATTGTTAAATGGCTTTAAGCCTTAATGATTGGAAGAACTTGAATGGTAGCTACAGCATTGCACGTTACTACTGAGCACGAGGGCTTGGGTTCAATTCCCAAGTCGGCCAAAATTTTATCTTGACCTTGTCATTAGGGCTTTCTCATCACCAGCTCGAACTCCTGGAATTGATCCCGGTGGACAAAGTTATCTATTCCCAATATTTAAAAAAGTATCTAATTACAATTAATGGCAGCGCAATTATGCATCAAATTAGTGTTTATATTAATACAATTCAATTACCGTAGAGCTTTGCAATAAATACCGATGGTTCATAAAATAATTAATAATTTACCACCGAAATGTTATTAGTAAATTATTCAGAGTTAGTTTATTAATATTCATGTGCATATAAAACCACAATATTGTAACTATACAATTAAATTATGTTCATAGTTTTGTGTGTATTATTTTATTATCTACTTTATTACAAAAAGTAAACACAGTCCATCACTAATGAAAAGCGTCTCTAATAATATAATTAAGTAGTTGATTAGTAAGTAGACTTTAACTTATTAATTATATCCTTTATTCATTAATCTACACATTTTTAAAATTTTAAAATATTCTAAAATTTATTAAAAAAATATATAAAAATCATTTATAAAATATAAAAAATAGTGGTCCGCCGGTGTCGGGAGCAGGGTCCAAGCTACCAGTGGTTAGGACTTCAGAGACATGAACCTCCTTACAATACGAGCCGTATCGAGGAGTACGGCCTTCTGAATCAGGCCCTTGATCCAACCGCCTAAGGAGAGAAAGACATTATTAATTATATTATTAACGTCTTTTGCAATAAATATTTAATCTTGACAATAATTTATGAATTCGTTTGACTTATTAAATTTTTAAGTTTAGTCACATATTACAACACTAAAAACCTCGAGTACATAATTACAATAAAAAAATATTCATGATATATCTGATTTTAACAGACAGACATGATACCAATAGACAGTTTATAGCACTGAATGTCGCAATTTCATTATTTTTCGTTTATTTTATGAATCAAAATTATCATCTGCCTAGTCTTCTCCCAACTATGTTGGCGTCAGCTTCCAGTCCAACCGAATGCAGCTGAATACCAGTATTTTATATGGAGTGACTGGCTATCTGACCTCCACAACCCAGTTAGTACTATTTTAAGAACCAGTACGTAGTTCAGCAATTCATGCAAATCTATGGATAAATAGGTATTTAAATCTTATCCTTATAAAAAGTTTCGTACATCCACGACAAGCTGAATGTTTTTTAAATGTGCGTTTCAGTCGGCCATTCTGCCAGTGTGAATGGCAAAAATGCCAGTGCAATCGTTTCTAGTTCCTCTGTTGTCCGAAGCCACACGTGTCGCAGTAGGGTTGCCACAAAAAAAAGTTAACGCAGATTTTTGAATATGACTTTTCGAATGGCAGCATAGTTGGCAACACTTTTTGCAGAGATTTGAAAGTTTTTGGTTCGAACCAGTTTGAAGTTGATTTTGTTTGGATTTGTTGGAAAGTTATTTCTTATTTTAATATTTATCGATAAACGCAGACGATGTAGATTTGGTGCTGGCGACTGCACGTTGCATCAGTGGTAATACTCAAAGTATTACAACTTACACGGAGCACACACACATCGCACACGTACACACACCACACACGCACATGCGCACTTACACCTGCTTGTCGCAGTCACGATGTGCAAGCTGTAAACTTGTTTTGTTTTTGTTCTGTTGTATTTACAATATTTGTAATGCGTTGTATAATTATTGTTTTTAATTTTTTTGTATGCACGTCATGTCCCTGCGACAATTAAATATTGTTTCTTTCTTTTCATATTGAGCTAGCCTAGTTTCATTAGAATAAGATACCAGTTTGTACTGGTTTTGTTAACACTAACGTGCGGCCTGCTGTACATGCTGTCATCATGATACTTTATCACGTTTGGTAAACAGCCTTGACATTGTCGACATATGTGGGGAATTAGGTAGGACTTATTCGTGATTGTCCAAGCCGAAATCACCAAATAAAGTCAAAGAAAAGACAAATCAAGCAAAATATAGCTGTTCTTTTCGTGGAATCGATTTTTATCGTAATTTCTTAAACAAGAGCTGATCCTAAAAATAACCTTAGTTTATGGTCACTGTAATGAAAAATCTTACACCAAATATCATATAGGCCTGTGTTTTCAATTAATTAATTTAATTTGTTTATTCACAGGATACGAGGATATTTTGTCTTCAAGAACACCTAAAACAGGACAAGGTTTTACAGGACAGGGTATTATAAAAGAGTCAATATTAACTGTACGGATATGAAGACGAACCAAATTACAAGCAGGATCCCTTAAATATAGGACACGAACCTTTTTATAATCAGCTTACAATAAAATTATTACGGTGTCCCTATTTTGTATACAGATTAAAATTTATGATGAGGGACCATTAAGTATGGGTCCGTAGCCTTGATTCTATTTGTTGCGTTAATAATGGTGGTGTAATGCGGCATAATATCCCAAATTAACCCAAAAATATTTTGTGCACAATAATCTTTTCTTTTTTAAGAAACTGGTAGTATGTTTGGATGGAAATAATTCAAATGTTACACACAATTGACAAAACATAAAAACCTTCAATAACATATACAAAAAAAATAACATACTAATTAGAATTAAAAAGTAAAAAAATAAATAAAAATAAAAAGTAATAATTTAAAATAACAAAATAAGTCACTTAATTTAATTTAAACAACAAAAATTTTTTTTAAAATTAATAATGAAAATAACATAATAAATAACATAAAATAATCAAGGATAATACTGACATTAATGTTACGCCAAACTCATTATGTCGTATCTATATACGACATTAATGACTTTGCACTCTGAAACAACTTGTTTTAAATGGAGAAAACGCATTTTAACATAATAAGGATTTTGACTGACACCAGTCAAAAGTGGTTTTGACCGATTAACAGTTTTGACTGTAACATATATTTATTATGTAGTCATTATTATTATTTGTCATTTCAATTGCTTGTAACAATGAAACGAGGATCAGTATTTCACAAACACTTAAAAATACTGCAGCTTTTTCTAGAAAGAGACGCTGCTCCAAGCTAAAAGGTATAATAGTACCTACCGAAGTGCAAATCTACGTTTCTTTCCACTGGTAGTTTATTATTTTTATGCAGACTGCCTTTGTTATTTACAGAACCTCCTTAGTATCTCGACTTTCATTAAGACCTTTGTCGTCTCATATTTTTTTTCTGGCAATCTTTTCTTTTACTTCAGGTCAAACGAGTTGACCCATCACCATCTGATAGTAAGTGGTACCCTTAAAAAAGCATAATAGCATAATCAGCCTGTAATATTCCACTGCACAGGCCTCCTCTCTATAAGAGTGAATGGGCTATAATCCACCACGTGGGCCCAATGCGGGTTGATAAATGTCACATGTCTTTGTTTTTTTTGGTTCTAGGACAGGTCGGTTTCCTCACGGTGTTTTCGTTCACCGTTTTGACAGCAGTGTTAATAAGATTTACACAAAGTAATGCGCCTGTCGGAGTTAGAACACACGACTTACTGTTCGGAAGCCGGGGCCACCAACACTGGGCTACCGCTGCTGCTTTAAAAATTCAAGGAAATTTTGATGGTTGGTTAGATTCATTACATTCATATTCTGTTACTTCACCGGCAACCTGGAAACTGAAACACAATTATAAATGCTGTTCTAATATGTATTTTATGAATTTCAAAATCGATAGGTATTACTTTTCTAAGCTTCTACGTTGTTTAATTTTAGATTTCTACTTCT
The DNA here is from genome assembly GCA_905163415.1 of Noctua fimbriata. Taxonomy (NCBI): domain Eukaryota; kingdom Metazoa; phylum Arthropoda; class Insecta; order Lepidoptera; family Noctuidae; genus Noctua; species Noctua fimbriata. Next base: position 3,785,389 of record LR990927.1, on the reverse strand, counting down.
AATTCAAGAGTCTTAAATATAAACGATCGCACTATGATACTATGAATCAGTGAAGATGTCACAACTCATGATTTTTCATACGAATCTACCGTTCTAGCTGATGAAAAAACGATATGCAATTCATAGACAAATTTTACTAAATACCAAAAAATTGGTCTAAAAATTTCCTGTCATATTTTACTTAATACTGTCTACTAAGATTAACCATCTACGAAAAGACTTGAAAGACTTAAAGTGCGGATATTGGGAATATTTTCATACAAATATTTTAATCCCAAAAGTTTTCGTTTTTGTCACACGAATGCTACCTGACAAGCGGGCGCGTAGGACACGACAGACTGATATGTTACTAAGTAGTAGCAGCCCCCGTAGCATGGCCACCGTAGACAAGGATTTCTTTGGCGGAAGAATAGACAAAATGACAGATAGTGCAAAGAAATCTGTCATTGTGTCCACATAATCTGTCATTTTGTCGATACTTCCGTCAAAGAAATCCTTGTCTACGGTGGTCATTTACGGGGGCAGGTATAGGATTACGAATTTCTTCGTCTTGTATCATCTGTCAATTAAAAGTCAAATTGTTTTTTTTTATTTGTACCGTTTCGATCTCTGTTACTTTGAGATTAATAAATAAATACTTGTAAAAACCATAGTGTTTAATTATTAGAAATTTACATAAGTATTTCGGCGACCCGTTCCATCGGTAAAAGGTGTTGTAGCTGAAGTGACCATCGATGAACGATGTTTTCGGCGAATAGTTCTATCGGCGATGGGTTTATACGTGGAACCAACCGTCGACTAAGAGTGATTTCGGCGAACCGTACCATCGGCGAAGGGTGATTCGCTATACCGTTCTGAGTTCCTTGTAAATATTTGAATGTCTTTGTCTGTATATTACGTTAACTTCTACGATATTTCCAGAAATTATTTTATTTTTCTTATCCCCACTCCCACTTCCACCCCAACTTTACCCCTGCTAATCCACCACAAAAGTAGCTTCAAAGTAATCCGATTTGTAACCGTACTGCACCGCGCCCGTGATTGGAACTACACCCTTTTAACCTGCTCTCTCATATTTCTTTTTTCTTTCCTCTGCTCTAGTCTGTTTTAAATTCAGTGGTTGCTTTACAGAACGATATTATTTCTAGCAGCGTGGGGGTTGCGTAGTATACTTACAGTAGTCAGTAGCAATTCGTTTTCTTAGGTTGTACACTGTTTTATAGACAATTTTTTATAGAATTTCGTTTCATATAATTTTTTTCTCATAATTATTACCATTTCATAGAATACTCAATACGCAAAATACTTACTCCGAAAAAAATTAAATCTTAGATTTTTGTGACAAATAAATTTAATGTATTCATATCATAGAATAACAAATCAAATATTATGTTGTTTAGCTGATATAAAACTTATTACGAAGAAAAACATTTTATCGGGTGACTGTTTCTAAATATTTCAATTCATACCTTTCACAAAATGCATAGGAGGGTTCCTATAAAATAATAAAACCGCGTTCACAAAAACAATACGGGTAATCTTGTCATTGTCATTAATAGTGACTTAATATACACGTACGTACTGTGTTTATTTTACGGTTCAAAATTGTTGGAGTGCCCTAATTTTATTACTGCTAGCAATTTGTTGGTCACAGTTCTAACCTAACCTAACCTATTTGGTCGGAGTAAACTGAAAGTTTCAACGTCAAGTTAAATATCAAAATGTTGTAATAAGGCGTAGTCGACGGGTAGCCCCGCTACGCGGGGCTTCTATTTCTGTCTGCAGGATTTAAAGTAACCTAACTGTCATGTTCGGAGTCGGTGTGCCCCAAAGCCTGAACTCGCTTATCTCGCTCTTACATCCTAAGTTTTTCTTGCCACAATGTCTTGTTTATGTTGATGTGGTGAGTAGTGTATATACAAAACAACATAAAAAATAGGCGTACGTTATGACGCATTCGACTGTGTGTATATTTATTGATAAAATTATGGATAGCATAACGTCTACTTTTACATTTTCGTTAAAATAAAATACTATGGAACAATACACCGAACAAATAATATTCGTTAAAAATTATTCTACAGTTTGATAGGTTTGTTAAAAAAAAACTGTTATAATAAAATTCATTGAATTGTATTTCTGTGAAGTATGTTTCATTCAAGTAAATAGTCGTTAAAACAATAATATTGGAAATGAAAATACAAGAAACAAATGTTATATGAAACATTTTCGGCGAAACGAAATTCTATGAGATTTCTGTCTGCGAAACAATTTTATTATGATAGTTCAACAAAAAAATCGCATTAATTACGATATTTTTTTTATAAACTGACAAGGCGTACGTTTTCGTTTATTTATGTTGTAAACCAGGTTTACAAATCTAAGGAGTAATTGCAATTATGTTATTCAGAATACTTCGGATCGTGATTCGGATTGTGTGAGGCTTAAAAAAAAAAAAAAAATACTTGTGTTTATTTCAGACAAAAATCCATATACAACAATATTATAACAATAAATTGAAACAATTAAAATAGTAAAAAGAGTAACAAAATCAATAAAAAAAACCTTTCAAAAATTAAAACATGGAGGTATGTATAGGTCCCATAGTCTATAATTAGCTTACTATAGTTGGCTATAATTAGAAAGTTGGTTTTCTTTAACATCATATTTCAATAATACCTACAGATATTTAAATGGCTTTCTATTTTTGGCCTTCTTACATTGTTATAGATTCCATGTTGCTTTGTGAAAATCATTTTTATATTTTTTTTCTTTTTTTGGGAGTGACATAAAGTTTGAGTGCGCAATTATTATCATAAGTTTATAATGTTCTCACATTGGTCATCGGCTGTTGAATAAAGCCTGTTTGACCTATAACATGCATAGCAAGACCATCCTTGCATACAAATTAACATCATCATCTGCCTTGCCTTTTCCCAACTATGTTGGCTTCCAGTCTAACCGGATGCAGCTGAACACCAGTATTTTACATGGAGCGACTGCCTATCTGACCTCCGCAACCCAGTTAGTACTAGGTAATACGATACCCCTTGGTAAGACTGGATGTCAGACTTACGGGCCACTGACTACCTGTAACAACTGTCAAAGATCTACAAATGACAGCCGGGACCAACGGCTTGACGTGCTTACCAAGTCACGGAGGAAACTCGGTATGTATTGGGTGGTCACCCATCCACAGACCAACCTGTTCAAGTGATCTTTAGGTTAAGCCAACGGCTTAACCTTAAGATCGATCCGAGCGGCTGTTATTATTTAGCCCCGAGCTCCTTCTTGTTGCATACAAATTAACAATAATAGAAAATCAGTTCACGTCTATTCTTTTGTTTCAAGACCAAAAAAAAATCTTTTCTTTGAACCTCGTTACTTTAATGGTGGCAATGGTTTCCATGAAAATAAACCGTGGAAGTAATAGCATTGCACGTTAACAGTTCCTGGTATCATTAAATTGTACATGTTTTTCTTCTTTGGCAATTAACTAAGAGATTGTGTGTAATCGATGGATCGATGGTTGGTCATTAGTGAGTGTTCGTTACAAGGTACTGTGTTTTTACACAAATATTTGTGAATTATGGATTTTTCGGTGGCGAATGTGGATTCAAAATCTTCAGTCTAAAATAACAACATCGTGCCTGTAATCGCCGAAGGGTTAGGCAGAGGTGTACCTAATAGTACACCCACTTTCGTCAATTATGATTAAGTTCCATATTATAGGGGGCGAGCCTATTGACATCAACCGGGCACAAATACAAACTCCGCGGTTGCTACTGAAAAATCACTAATAAAAAAACCTAAATAACACGTTCTCCGACCAAGGACCTCAGGGCTTTTAGAGAAATATTTGTGAATTGTGGAGTTTTACGTGGCCAATACAGAACTTTCAGTTTACAAACATAATATTGACCACTGAACAAATAAAAAACAAAGTTTTTTGAAACTGTTATGACAAAATTTTGATCATTACAGAGAGTAGAGAGACCATAGAACACAGTGTGAATGGTGTTTACGAACAGACATTGACCGATCATTTTGCAACAAAAAATGCAATTTACTAAATATTGACAGTACAGTGGACAAATCTTTCATTTTACCTGTACATGTACCTAACTGTTTAGTTGCTTGTGTCATCGAAAGACGACAGAGACGTAAGAGACTACTGAAAGTATTATCCTGTTCTTTGGCAGTAAATATAATGTTTTAACAGCGAACTACCAGTAATAAAAAAGGATGTAGTTTAGTTTATAAAATTAACTAATTAAAGTAACAGAATGTAATGTTAATGCACATAAGTTTATCCTCTTCTGCAAATCTCGCAGTCAAAACTAGGTTTGCTGTAAGCAAATCCAATTCTGGGTTAAGCTTGCCATTGCACATAAGCAATTTGTTTGTATACTTGTTATTTTCTGTGCAATGTGAGTAAAAACATTTCAAACCCACAATATAAACCTTTTCCAACACCGTTTTTCAAAAACAAAGGATCGTGTTCAAGCAAATGCAAGACGATTAATAAGGCACGTCTCGATATAATTATAAGGTAGTATGACAGTGTCAAGAATATTCACGATATTAATATTCCAGTCATCGGTGTCCCCAGTCGGGACTACGACTCGAATGTCAGCAATTAGACAGCGAGGGAGAGACAGCAACACAGCGAGAGATGTAATTAGGAAATTAATTACTGTTGCTTATTGATTGTGAATGGTCTGTGTAAGTTAAGTTTTATTTGTTTATAATAACATCAACGCACAGTTATAAGCACCATCTCAACTCGAGCCGTTAGGAATTATTTTTATGAAACTTCATGTTGTTACGCACACTTCCAAGTATTTCCTCGGATAAGAATCAGCAAGTAAAAGTGAGCCGAGACGATGCTGACCCAGGGCAATAATAAAATTTGATTCAAACCTTTATCATTACTACGTCACCATAGTAAAAGCACGCTTAATTAGTTGATTTTATTTGTGAATTTCATAACAAGTGATTCAGTGAGCATTGAGAATGTCCGAAAACGTGTTTATTCGCTGGATGGATGTTTGTGACTCTTTCACGCAAAAACTACTGAACAGTTTTGCATGAAATTTGGCACACAGATAGTTTATAACGTGGATTAACATATAGAATACTTTTTATCATGGTAGAATGATCCCGTGGCACAGTTACCGAGCTTTACGCGGGCGAAGCCACGGGCATAAGTTAGAATAATAATACTTTTGAACTTCTTCTAAGAATTGCAATATTTTCACTGGGAACATTTTAAATATTTCCAAGACAACACTTCTGCCAGCGGTACACTTACAATAATTACACGTCTAGTCTGTGCCTAACGAGTGCCGTCACTCGTGGCGTGGCGTATAGCTAATGTGTTTATTCTATGTAGGAGAGGGTACATAATGTGAATGAAAACTGTTTTGTTAGTTTCCTTGTTGTTTAGTGGGGATGGAGGGTGATTTGGTGTTATTTGAAGGACTGGGTATTTTTAGTCGGTGCTTTTTACAAATACTGGATGTTATGTCGTAGGGGTCAAGTACCTGATTCGTAATGTACACAACATTAATTTTAGTATATGCGAAACCTGATACACGTGTCTAGTATTTTTATATAAAGAATCTAGTTACAAAATTTCAAAACTGCATCATGAAAAATCATAAAGTTATAAGCTTGTTCTGTTACCTAGTTGTTCGCACAAAAACGTGGTCACTACGCAGCGCGCACGTCTTCAGCGTCGTTTTGAGCTCATTGATAATAATAACCTGGCAGTAGGTACCTAAATTATTGCGATAGACACTCAAAGTCGCTCGGTGTCCAACTTTTAACTTTTTTAAATATTTTTGGAAAAAATATAACATGTTTTAAAAATTATTGGAATCGATTCAGTTACTTATTCTGAACAAACTATATTCAGGCTTCGCATATACTAAAAATAATGTTGTATATATTATTTTCTACAATTACATAAATAATCAAATTGGTAAAAGTGGTAATGTGGCTAATAAAGCGTATTTTAGTGCCCATCATAACATAACATAACATTACACCAGTAATCTCCGAAGGGTTAGACAGAGGTGTACCTAATAGTACACCCACATTTCGCCAGTTATGTTTAAGTCATAATATGTGTAAGTTATGTTAGGGGTTGTGGGTTTAGTGTCCATCTTTTAATATAATCCTTACTTCCTTACTGAGTTTGTTTGTTACCTTTTCACGCCTAAACCACTGAACCGATCATCCTGAAATTTTGCATAAACGTTGTCAGGTGTACAGAAACGAACATAGGGTACCTTTCATCCCGAAAAAAGTACTGTTCTTAATCAAAACAACAATAACGTTCTTATGATAATAGATGGCGCCACGTGTCCTTCGAATCATGATTTAATTATATTATTACAAGCGGAACCGAATTGATTGTCAAATTTTAAATTAACGCGAGTGATGCCGCGGACAAAAACTAGTTCCTCAATAATTTTCTGCGTTTCACAAAAGAAGAAGAAGTAGGAATCGAGTTGTATGGAACCTTCGCCATTGCAGGCTAGGATGATTTTTGCACGGTTGAATGGACAAGAGCAGCGGTGGCCCAGTGGTGGCGGTCCCGACTTACGAGCAGTAAGTCGTAGGTTCGAACCCCGGCAGGCGCATTACTTTGTGTAATTTATTTCATCACCACTGCTCTCAAAACGGTGAAGGAAAACATCGTGAGGAAACCGGCATGTCCTAGAACCAAAAATTCGAAGACATGTGACATCTACCAACCCGCACTGGGCCCGCGTGGTGGATTATAGCCCATTCCCTCTCATAGAGAGGAGGCCTGTGTCCCAGCAGTGGGAACATTATAGGCTGATTATGAAGCGGAACCGAATTGATTGTCAAATTCTAAATTAACGCGAGTGATGCCGCGGACAAAAGCTAGTTCCTCAATAATTTTCTGCGTTTCACAAAAGAGCTAAAGAAATTATTTCTTTGTATATACACAGTTGCCTTCTATTGCTTATCGCTTCAAAGGTTAGGTTTCTTTCATCCTTTCAGAAAATAAACTCAAGATTTTTAGCTAAATTAAGTAAACAACTTTTTTTTTTTTTTTTTTTTTCCCGCTCTGGGCGGAGCGGAAGGGAGTGTCAGACTTGTACTGACTAAAACCCATCCATGTTCCTTCTTTGCCCTTTGTGTTCCAGGGCCATCTTTCGAACAGTCCCGCAGCCCTGGCAGTAAGTAAACACCCTAAGCTACGCATGCTACGTTTGATTCACTATTAAAAAAATCTGTAACAAATATTCAACCTCAAACGTTAGAACCGTTAGAAAAAAAAAACCGACCAAGTGCGAGTCGACTCGCATGAATGGTTCCATACCATCGTAGCAGACGAGCCCCGTTTATTTTTTAATTTATTTTTATTACTTGTTGTTATAGTATTCTAAAGGTGCGTCCAGATTATGTAACATTTTACAAAACTTTTGATTTTATGAACTTTAATTAAGACAACATTGCTAACCTCTCTATTGAATCATGCTAAACCACCATGTTTTATAACATGTTATGTTATTAGTGTGGATACAACCTTACAGGTTTTCCAGTAATCTATACCAATTTTTGAGAGAGAGGTGAGGTGAGAGTAGAGTTGAGGTGGGGAATGGTCAATTTTCGCCTATTTTCTAAATAACTTCAAAACTATTTATCTTAAAATTATACAAAAATTTATTTGAGATGCTCAAGCAATTTCATTTGATATATAACACGATATAGTTTACAAAAGTTTTTTTTTTCATTTTCTAGTTTACCCCCCAAAAGTTTCCCCCATGTTTAAAATTCCTTAATTTACGTTACCCTTCCGTTTTTGAGTCACCAACTTACATATATGTACCAAATTTCAACTCAATCGGTCTAGTAGTTTCGGAGTAAATTGGCTTTGACAGACGGACAGACAAACACGCGAGTGATCCTATAACGGTTGCATTTTTTCCTTTTGAGGTACGTAACCCTAAAAAACATTAGGATAAAACGTTTAATACCTAGCTGTTATAATCGCGGAAAGGTTGCAGAAGTTTTCTCATTTGCGACCAGCGACCAGCGCGGCAGCGCGGCCTGGTGGTCGGGCGCAAAAACTTGTGCAATCATGTTGTGACCGACTTGCGAGAGAGGCTCGCATACATTCTTTGTGGATGTAGGTGTTGAATAGAAATGCTTTTGTAACACTGTTTTGCAAAATGGTTGAAATGTGAATGAATAAATAAATAATAATATATATGTGTGTGTGTATATATGTGTGTGTGTGTGTGTGTGTGTGTGATGTGTTGTGTGTTTTATATGTGATAATGAATATTTAGAAAACTTTTTTGTTCTAGATTTTGCCCGCAGCTTCTCTGCGCTTTAGTAGGAAATTATCCCACCAGAACGTTTTAAATTTCATCTATGACACTCTGAAATAATGGAGGTTCATGTTACTGAAAGAATCTTTGTAATCGGATCAGAAGTTCTGAAAATTACCTCCTACAGCCCCTCCCCCCCTCTTTATAATATAAGTGTAGATGACTCAAGTTCTTTTCTTTGGTAAATTAAATTAGTTTGGTAGTCACTCCTCGTTTAACCAATTAAACTAGCTGATAGACTTTTAACTTAACGCTACGACTATTTTTTATATTGACTGGAATAATTTTCTGTCTAGGTGTGGATTAAAAAGTTAATTATCATAGTTACAAAAATAAGAACGAAAGGTTCAGGGTATCCCTGGTCATCGCTGGGATCAGGGAAGCCCTGAACCTTTTTTTATGTGTTGAGGTCAACCAACGAATTACATAACATCACACCTGTAATCCCCGAAGGGATAGTCAGAGGTGTACCTAATACACCCACATTTCACCAGTTATGTTTAAGTCCCATGTAATAGGGGGCAAGCCTATTGCCATCAACCGGGCACAAATCCATACTCCGTGGCTGCTACTGAGAAATTCCAGATAAAAAAACTCAATAACACTTTGCCCGACCCGGGAATCGAGCCCAGGACTTCATGCCCAGTAGTCACGCTTGCGACTACAGGACCAATTTGTAAATTAAATAACTGCAAAATAAAATGTATTAGGAAATAAAATTTAAATACCTACAACATGTCGTTTTAGACTTTTTTCTGGATAAAGGCATAATTTCATCTGTATAATAAAAATGTTGATAAATAAATAGCTATTCCAAAAAAAAAACAAATATAAAAGAACCGTCACATAATACAATAGTTACGGACAGTCATCAAAACTGCGGGTGTACATAACTTTTCTCATTTAAAACCGCTGCAAGATGAGATAACTTCAGAGCCACTGTGATATAACGAGGTTTTATTTCTAAAGAGGTCAAATACACCCCTCTTAAAGATGGCGGATGTAGTGTTCGTTTTGTAGTGTCTCAAATGGTACTAAGAATGAAGTCTTTAGAACATAATCTGATGCTTATCAGAGGGTGTTGATGAAGTGAATAACGAAGTTGTAGAAAAAAAGTAATTGTTTAATAGAATTGAATGGAATTGACATAAACTCAGAAACGTTTTGAAAACGATTGTCACTTATATAGATCCTCTGGTTAAATTTTGAATTCTGCTGGATACTGCTTTCATTTGGAAAGTATACTTTCGCGAGCAATGATAGCCTTGTGGTGTGACCGTCGGACTGCCAATTCATAGGTCTCAAGTTTGAAGCCAAAACACGCATCTCTGATTTTTCGGATTCATGTGCGTATTGTATAATTATCACTTCAGTGAAGGAAAACTTCGTGAGGAAACCAGCATGCCTGAGAGTTATTTCTCGACGGCATGTTAAGCCAAGTCAAAGAGCCATGGCATAAAAACGGCACGGCATAAAAACTCTGACACCAGGTTAGGCACTAACTCCGACAAAGAAAGAAGAAAGACTGGCGGATATATTATTTTAATATACTTGTGGCCTCACTCGCGTAGGATATAAAATTATTTTAAATGTACTTGGCGTTGTAAAATAATTAAGAGCCTAACTTCACGTAAACCAGATGAGGCTTTTAGGGCTGTTACCACTACAGATGAACCAAAAATATGATCATAATTTAGGAAGTAACATTTTGGATATTAGGTAATGTAAAATACTGTCTTTGTAGTCCTGAAATATTGCAAAAAAATAAAGAAAAAAAAAATAATAGAGAAAATTAGACTAATAAAGAAAAAAAAAACGAAAAAGACTAAAGTAGTTTTCCAAAGTAAATTTTTATGGTGTACATAATAAAGAATATTATATCTATCTAGATTAATTTCTTCATAAAAATTGTTACCGTTATTAAACGGTAACAATGAGTTGACTTGACTTCTTGTGAGATGATTTTGAAAACCGTCATTAGACGGCTTTCAAAATCATCTCAGTCCGAGAATCCATGACAAAGCAAAATAACTCAGTCCATTACAAAACACCCAACAATATCAGTCACAGCATTACCCAGTAAACAACACACTGCTCACCCACTCAGCAAAGTGGCAACAATTAAAAACTTGCCCATCAGCGTGCGGTGACTGACTCGCAACTTTCCCCGTGTAATCTACATTTGTGGTCGCATGTTGTTATAAATAAACTTCATGTTTTTAGCTTTATGTTGTAGGTATTTGACCACGTTTTATATGTAGGTCGGAAGGTGCATTAGAACTGTGTTGTATGTACGTTAGTTTTACTTTGATACATAATATACATACATCCCGCCTCTAAATATCCGAACGGTTAGGCCCTGGTGTACCATAGTCACAAGTGTACCTAAATTTTGCTAGTTATTTATAAGCCCCATGTAATAGAGGTTGAGCCAATTGACATCAACAGGGCGTACATCTAAACTCTGGACTTCAACTGCCCGACCTGAGATTCGAACCCTGAACTCATGCTCAAGAGTAGCATTTACGATGAGGCAGTTATAGATACCATTACAGAAATAGCTAGTACTTACTGCACTTACATTGACATGCAGTACAATAACTGGATAAAATAATAATCAAACGATGACCTATCGTAAGCCATCATGCTTTTCTCGTAGACATATGCTACGCTTTCGTAGCCACCTGCTACACTCTCGTAGCCATCTGCTACGCCGTAGCCACTGTGTAGACGTTCATTTTAGACTACGAGTATAGAATTATCACTTTTCATGTAATTGCTAATTAACTACTAAACCAATGAATGCACAGGTAACTAATCAATTACATTAATTACTAGTAAAATAACAATGTGTGGTTACCTCAAAAAACATATTCAACCAAAATACGGTAAACATTTAATCCGATAACCCAAATTCCCTCAAACCAACAGGGAGCGAAATAGTAACGAAATTCTAAATTCAAACGCACGCCCGCCATATTGTTAATACGGTTCTAATTTCAAAATTTCAAATTCGACTAACATCGGCTATTCCCGGGCGACCGTTGAATAGTTCGGCTACACGGATGATTAATACGTAGATATTAATCAAAGCATTATTCTGGGCAAGGGATTATATTACGGAGACCGTTTTGTCCACTCGGTTTCGGTCGAGTGGTTGGCATGGTGTTTAGTAAATGCCTTGGTTAAATGAGAGATGATTCTGAACGTTTGAGTATTGTTAAACCAGATTTCAAAGCAATAATTGAATTGTAAGGCAACTTTCATGGCCTGTGGTGGATGTGACTTGCGTCAAGACCCAAGAACTACATGATTGTCGTTTGTTTTTTTCGCGTAAGTACACACGGCGGCATATTGACCTTATACATTTTCAGTATAAAATGGCTTCGCTTTGTATAGATTTCCTGTACAATGAGATATCCGCTTATACTGGTTAGCATAGCTTGATTAGTAGTCCTGCGTACCTACGCGCGTTCTGCAAGTCCTAAGAAACTTGACCGTTAAGCTCCGTGACGAATTTACCTCAGGTATAAGCCAAAATAACACACAGTCACATCAGCGAAGCCTAGCCTAACTTGAATTCTATAATAAGTATTTCCAGAGAACTAAAAGTAATGAGAATTTGTGTAATAAGATTCATACGACCCAAACCGGCGCTCTCTAACACAATTCTGAAAATAATCACTAAAGCAATCTTTGAGAGGTAGTAGCTCTGAGAATCTACCGGTTCATTTCTCCCACCAAGAAATAATTTAGAAAATTGTGTCAAAGTTGGGTCACTATGATTGTTTTGGACAGCTTTGTTTAGAAAATACGTGCATTCACAAAGATGAACTAACTATTCTTAACTATTCTTTAAGATCCTTGATATCGTGTTAGAATCACTTACTGTATTCCACTTAACAAGTACGTGTAATTTTTTCAAAACGATGTGTTAAAATAATTGTTTTAATGTAAATCTCAAATGACCATATTATTTATTATTTTTAATTTAACTTATTTTTATTATATTTTAAATTTGATTGTGGATATTTTACATTGTATTTGACATGGGATGGTATTGTATTAATTTAATTTTTAAAGATTATTTAAATGTTAAAATTATATGTAATAGTATTGTTTGGTGTGTATTTGTTTTTGATTATTTTATCACTAACCATTTTTAAGTGAACCTACTAACAAAATTATGGAACGCTATGTCCGTAGTAAATAAATTGACTTGAATTGAAAATAAGATCCTGTCTGCAATCCTCAAAAAGTCAGGCAATAATAGCTAAAGTACACCCACATTTGCAGTTATGTTTAAGCCCAATACTTGTATATCAGAGGGCGAGCCTATTGCTATCAACGGGCTCACGTCCTGGCTGCTATGAGGACTCCTGATGGAAAAGCTCTAAAACACTTTACCAGACCCTGAAATCGAATCATGCTCAAATCAAATCAAATCAAATCATTTTATTTGCATAATATGGGTTTTTCAGGAGATGTTACATTGTTTGTTGTTTCACCATACTCAGCCTATATATAAGCATGCAAAATTTGGTTAATCTTACACTTATGTTAAAGTCCTTCAATTGCATTAGATTAGTCATAAGATTAAAATTAAATTAAAATTAAATTAAAATGAATTTAGATTATTAGGTATACATATTTAAAATAAAATGATGGTGAGTTTTACATTACATTACGTTTACATTAATCCTTTACATTTGTCTGTCTTTATCATTCATAAATTCGCTTAAAGTATAATATGCTTTATCTATGAGAAAACAGTATAGTTTCTTCTTGAATAGCCTAACCTGATTGATATTTCGGATGTTTAGGGGTATATTGTTATAAATTTTTGGTCCCATACAAACAAAACTTTTGTATAAGAGCGCTGTTTTGGAATGTAGAACGCACAGCTGGTCTGCATGACGACGCCTTGTACGGTACTCAAATAATTCTGGGTGTGATTTAATAAATGCTGCAGTTTCGTATATATAGATACAGGGCAGAGTCAGTATTTTTAGTTTTCTAAAATAAGGTTTGCATGAATCAGTTTGTATTAAGTTGCATATAGCCCTAATGCATCTCTTTTGCGCTCTAAACGCACGTTCCAATTCAGTGGAGTTTCCCCAAAAAATAACTCCATATCTGAGAGTAGACGACACATAACCATGGTAAGCTGTCATCACAGTTGTTATATCAACGATTTTTCTAAGATTACGCAGCGCAAAGGAATATCTATTTAGTTTATTACATAAGAACTCTATTTGCTGTTTCCATGTCATTTTGTTGTCTAGATATAATCCTAGAAACTTAGTTGATTCTACTACTTCTATTGATTGGTTATCATAATTTATGTTTAAATTTTCTAGCGGAAGTCTTTGTCTAAAGTTTATAGCTTTAGTTTTATTGACATTAATTTTTAAATTGTTTCTTGTTAGCCAGTCAATTACATTTTTTAAAGTCAAATTTATTTTGTCATTAATGTCATTCTTATTATAAGCGTCAAAAAGGATAGTACTGTCGTCAGCAAAAAGAGTCATAGGATTGTTAGTAACAGTTGGAAAGTCATTAATATATATTAGGAACATAGGTGCTCCAAGCACACTGCCCTGTGGCACGCCATATTTAACATATCTCATGTCCGATTTGTATGTTGTCAAGGTTTTTGTTTTAGGACAGATTTTGGATATCTCAGTTAGTTGTATTCTGTCAGTTAAATATGATTTAAGTAGTTTATGTACATTACCCCTAAGGCCAGTTGCATATAGTTTGTCCAAAAGAATTTCAATTTTTACGCGGTCAAAGGCTTTTGTCATGTCCATGAATAGGGCAACCGTTGGAGATCGCTTATCCATATTTATTAGTACCCGATTACAAAATTGATATATTGCTAAGTTAATTGATTTATTTTTTCTGAAACCCATTTGTTCTTTGGCAAAAAGATTATTATTCTCAAGGTAGTTGCATACGCGGTTATAGATAACTCTTTCAAAAATCTTAGAAAAAATAGATAGCAATGCAATTGGGCGATAATTGTTCATATTATCTTTCTCTCCTTTTTTATGTATAGGTTTAATTATTGCAGTTTTAAGTGACTTTGGAAATATACCTGTTTGAATAGATAAGTTTATTAGATGTGATAGTACGGGTGAGATTATATGAGCAACTCTTTTTATAATATTAGTATTAAATCCGTCATACCCTACACTCGAGGTATTTTTTAATGAGATGATGATCTTGTTTATTTCATTAGGGTCAGTAGGTGACATAAACATTGAGTTGTTGACGGATGGAGGGCATTTATGTGCAGGTGTGGAATCTTCAGGTTGTATCTGATCAATGAAATAATTATTAAATTGCGTTGCTATATTAATTGGGTCATAAATTAGAGTGTCATTAATTTTAATATTATGAATATATTCTCGAGGTTGGTTGTATTTATTTTTATTTATTATTTTCCAGGCTGTTTTAGATTTATTGTTAGAGGTTTTAATGTCGTATGTATTTTGAGCTTTTTGTGTTAGCTTTATAATGGCTTTTACTTTTTTGGCATATTGCTTAAATATTAATTTATTATCAAGTGACCGTTTTTTCCTATAATTCCATAATAGAGCTCTTTTACGTATACAGCAGGTTTTAATGCCTTTCGAGATCCATTTTGGCTTTATGGTTTTTGACATCTTAATTTTTTTGAGGGGGTAGGATGAATTGTAAAGTAGAGTAAGGTTTCTGTGGAATTCATTGTACCCCTCATTTACATCATTAGAGTCATAGACTTCCTTAAAACTTAGTTGGCTTAAGTTCTCAATAAATTTTTTGATGTTGTCTTCCGAGTAGTCACGTTTAAGCTCATACCAATGATCAATATCGTATACTCTCTCTACTGGATATTGCAATATTTGGGCTGTGTGGTCAGATAAAGCTAGTTCCACGACATGTGTTTTGCATCCTTGGATATTGTGTAAAATGTTATCTATGCAAGATTGGCTAGCAAGTCTGGTAGGTTGCTGAATTGCAAACTGTATATTATTACTTGCACATATTTCTTTGAATTTAGAAGATTGACTCGATTTCTTTAGCAGGTCTATGTTGAAGTCACCACATATTACAAGGCTCTTATTTTTCGAGATTTTAATAATCATACATAATCGATCAAAAAATATACTATAATTATTACCATTTGGAACTCTGTATACACACACAATAATTGTTTTATATTTTACAAGCTCAATTGCACAACATTCTATTACATGACTAATGGACAAATTAAGAATCTCAGGAACTTCTTTCCATTCATGCTTATTTTTAAGGAGAATACATGACCCACCCCTTTTGGAGTCATTTCTACTGAAAGTAGTTGCTAATGAGTAGTTCGGAATTGTTAGATAGCGTTCATAGCCTGACATCATAAAGTGTTCTGATACACAGATGACGTCAATATTCAATTCACATTTTAATAATTGCTCCAAACAAACAGAAAGTGCATCAGATTTATTTAAAAGTCCTGCTATATTTTGGTGTAGTATATTTATATAATTATTCGAGAAAAAACTTGTTGCTTGAGAAACATATGTTGTTTGGTAGATGTTGTGGTTGTAAGTATGTTAACATATCATTTTTTGTGTTTAAACTAAATATTTTCATTACTAAGTCTTGTAAGTCTGATAGAACTACCTCCATGCCATAATAGTTTATTGCTCCAGAAAGCTTATTGTACATATCATAGTCATAAGAAAGATTAAAATTCGAGTCCAATACATATGCGTAGTTAAGCGTCTGGGCGTCCATAAACATAAGGTTATTAAAAGTTTCAACACGACAGTTATACAGAGTATTACTATAGTTTGATTGTTTTGTGTAGTCATAGTTATTGAATTTAAATTTGTATGTAGGTAGGCAAATAATAATATTAGTATGGGTTAGTCCCATTAATTTTTCACGTATATACATTACTAGTTCTACATAGTTTTGTGTTGCTCTAAAATCTTCCTCGCCAATGTAAACAATACAGTAGTCCATATGTGTAAAGTTTTGAACTTTTGCATCAATTTTGTCCAAAATATGCTTTACTCCACATTTGGGTTTACGATAGTGGCACATATTATACTTTCGTAGTTTAGTTTCTTCTAATATGGGACTTATTCTGTTTGAAGATTCGCTGCTGATTATGCATATCTTTGGTCGTATAGTCGGCAAAGTGTTGTTGTCTTTATTTGGCGTTTTACGGTAGGAAGTTAATGAAATAGTTTTTTCTGATTCACCTTCATTTGGTCCATCAGTTACTCCTTGACATGTTGTTGTAGACCTACTTATATTGTGGCTTTGTTGTGGAGTTTCTGTAATTATGTCTGACTGGGAATGGTAGATCAATTGATTGTTTGTCTGGGTGGCTTTGTGAGTCATAGTTGGGATAGGTACTGTGGTTGGTGCCATGTCACAATTTAAAGTACTTGAGTGTGTATTCCTTTTACTGGTAGTTTGTTCGTCATATTTTGTCAGTGGCGTTGTTGTGATTAATTGCTCCGCTTCTCTTTTAGGCGTTGCAATATTGTTTCGCTTAATTCGTCGTTTGCTACTTGATATTGGTGTTAGGTTTCTTTTATCAGGACCGTCATATATTTCTTTATACGTATCTATTATTTTTATATATTTTTGTACTTCCGTTTTCAGTTGAACATTTTCTGTATTAAGGTTGTCTATTTCTAAATGCGCACTTTGTAGTTCGTTAGACAAACTTTGGATTTTCTCCTGCAAATCTATAATAGTCTGACTAGAGTTCAGAGAAGTGTTGGGCAAGCTCATCATGGTCGTATCAAAAAGGGTCGAGTTTTCTACAGTAATATCACATAATGAGCTTGTCTTGAATAGCTTTCGGTCTCGGTACGTTATATTTTCATCCATGTTTACTTTGCCTGTGCTGCCCTCTTGTAGGTGTGGGGAGATTTAGGAGGTATCGATTAAGCAGTCAAGTAATCGTGTTACCGTTATTGCTATTCACCGATAGGTGTCACTGCCAGACACCTATATCTAATGTCCCATATAAAGTACTGCCATCTATCTGACAGCTACAGATTAGAACTTATGGCTTAGACATTCAGCTACTCGTCGATAGATGTCTTTATTGGTGTTCATATATCTTTGACATAGAAAGTGCTGCTATCTACAATAGTTTTAAGGAACAATTCTTTGTTTTCGAGAATAATTCTGCATAACGGTATGCAGTTCAAATCCTTAATTCCACTATTACCCACCAGGTTTATTTTAAATGTTAAATCAAAGTTTTCCTTTTTTATAGCACTTGATTATAGATCTAATTTATTACTCACGAGATATTCCTTCTTGTTGATAATGACTATTTAATGAAGTAATAGAACATCAGTTAGAAGTTCAGTTCAAAGAGATCTGTTCTGATTCTGTTCAGTTCAAAGAGAACAGTTCAGGCAGTATGATCACAGCACGAATAACTTTTGTCACAGGGTTGTTTCTGTTTAGATAACGTTTGTACGTAAACTTTCTTTCACTATAATTGTTCACAACACTTTTAACTGCACTGTTTTAATGTTTATTATTATTTATCAATTTTTGAAAAAAGGAGTTGACAGGAGCCAGTGTTTACGTTGTAAGCGCCATCTAGCGACCGTGCTCAGCGCAGTAGTTCTAAAAACTAATGAAATTCAATATCCTCAAACGAACCAGTCCCTTCAACAGAAAACGTGCGAACACAAATTGGCAAATAACAATAAAAGAAAAAAGACAGTGCTGCCAGGGAAATTTTTCGATTTTGTCAATGGCCCACGTGGCCATAACGGGGCTCCTAATATTTTGACTGAGCGTTATTAAGATAGAGGCCACAAGTTAAGGTAAGGGTATAAACGTCCCGTATTTGGGCCAGCCCTGTGATGCGAGCGGGGAATACAAATAGGACGGGCCTGGGACGGATTTGGAACTGCTAGCTACGTTTTATTTCGGAATAACTTATCCTTAGACACGTCACATAAAATAACCATATTGTGTGAAAGTTTATTTTATAGTATTAGTTAAACCTGACTCCGACCACAGTTCCAGCAGGCATTCAAATTGAACTATGCACCTATTTGAAATCGGCTTTTAATCTTACTTGTTGTTCAAGGAACTGCTAATTTTAGCAATAAGCACGAAGTTATGGGAAAAAGAGCCCTGAAGCCAGATTTTGATTAAATAAGTTCTAAACTACTGTTTAATTTGGAAGCTTCAATTGTCAAAATTATTCTTGGCCAGTAAAATCAGAGTAAATAATCTGCTATGAAACGCTTTTGATTTCGGCAGTTTTCGTCAAAAGACTATTCCTGCAAACATTTTAGCTACACATTTTGAAAGGCATTCAGGTACCCCACTTCGGCCCTGCATAAAGCCGACCGAGTCACGCGTATGTATGTAATATGACCCTAATAAATATCACTCGGTACACATATTTATATCACCCTGTATAAAGCCCCTACTGACGTATGTTGTCGATTCAATAAAGTGTAATGTTTAAATTAACTTGTACACCTTTCAATGTAGTGTTAATACCGCATGTTCAGGTTGGTTCTGGGTTATAAGTCTAATTTGAGAAGCAAGAAGATACTGACTCATCACTAAACATTACGCCTGTAATCCCTGAAGGGTTATGAAGATGTGAACCTTAATTAGGGACAACCATATTTCACCAGTGTATTAAGTCCCATGTGATAGAGGGTCAGCCAGTTGCCATCAACCGGGCACAAACACAGACTATGGAATGCAACTTAGAAATTCCTGATGGAAAAACCCGATAACATTTGGCCCTACCCGAGAATCGAAGTACCTCAACAGTAATGGCAGCGATCACTAGACCAGAGCAAGCAAAGCAAGTAGGTACTGTAGAGTTAGTCGTTAGAACAATTTTCAGAAAGAATTCAAACATAAAAGGCTATGGGTATTTTGTTATAACCACAAAAGTTTTGCATAACCGTTCAAACATTTTTCAAAATAAAATTGAGGCTCTATGCTTTGTGAACTAGTACACAACACACATTGTATTTGACATGGGTAATCAAATTATTGTGTGCGCGCAACGCTCAAAAGTTTGTGACGAGCGCGTTGACGGCTGAGTCGCATAAGTGAATAACAAGAGTGGAAGTTACCAGATGAGGCTTATTTTGTCTAATGCATCTGTGGTTATAGTTCTGGGAAAAATAATGGTAGGTACATATTTAATTTACACTAAATTAATGTTTAGTCTATCTTATCTTTCTAGCTAATTTTTGTATCACTTTGACCCAATTGATGGCGAAGTTAAGCTTGGCTAAAGTGGTATTTTTTGTAACCGGAATTCTACTGTATTCTGTATAAAAGACATTTGTGATTCGGGGTCGTTTTCATAATCACACGAAGGCTAGTGTTAACACTAGAAGTAACAGGCTGATAAATATTAATTCTGCATCAGCTTACAACCTAAGAAAATCACAGCCAGTTCTTGTGGGAATATTGGAAATATTACAATATCGCTAAAAGTAAAGCGTAAAACGTCGGAAATTCCGTAATCATGAATAGATTTTCAGCTTACCCAACTTTTTATGAGATATCAAAAATAACACTCATGTACTACTAATATAAAGCCTTCAAAAATCCAACGCGGCGGGCTCCACTAATTCGTTTTTTATGACGATCGTTAGACCCTTGGAAAATAAAATAAAAATCTAAAAGCATACAAAATTTTCGCTTGTCAAGAGGTCCTTAATGGTCCGTTATAATGACAGGGACCGATTATACTCAGGTATTATGTCCAGGAAGTAACTCCGGAACGATTGGAATACGTAATTATGCCGTAAAAAATTAACCAGGAAGGAGTCTTATGTGATTTATGATAATTGGCAGCATCCTTTTAAGTAAATTTATTAGGTACTGAAAAAGTCCACTGTTGAATACGGTAAACGTACAATGGATGGTGCTCAACTGCATCCGGCTAGACTGGAAACCGACCTCGAAATGATTTCAAAAGGGCTTCATTACTTTTTCATCTTATAAATGATAAGTCTACTAATTTTATCACAGAACTCCATTACCTATTTAAAGATAATATTTTGAATAACCATACTGCATAAAAACTACTTTGCAAATAACGTTGCCAAGTATCAATAAAAAAACTTCCACAAATACTAACGAAGGTTCAAAAATAGAAAATCGTTGACCCAAGAACGTCGATAATCCCATTTCCTCTACTCCATCTAGCAATTTTTAACTTTCGCTCGCTTCATTCCATGGCTTATTCTATTTCCTCCATTTTTACAATTTGATCGTGTTCTGTTTTTGGAGATGTTCAATCATTGAATTATTTAGCGTGAAATGCAACATAACCAAGTGTGTGGTTTTCAATTTAGAATTTAGTATATTTTCCGCTTTTTCTTTTTTTTATCTTTTAATGGTTTCGTAAAGAGACAAATGGGAAACGTCAAGACATCGAACAGCAGCATCGTGCTAAGTTACAAATTTCTGCAATCACTAATTCAATGTACAACAATGTTACTAAATGATAAGGGAACACAGCAAAACAAATATGTTAGCAGCCTTCTGTCATGTTAATCAAAAAAATATACAAACAAATATACAAATATACAAAAATATACATATATTGAAGTAGAAAAAAAAAACTGGTCCTTCGAGCCGGATTGTTTGAATTTTTGACTACAAAATATCCATCATAATTTTGAACCTATTTTATAGCCAAAAACACGACTCCACAAAATATTTTAATAAGTCTATCGGAAAAATCTTAAAGGACACCTTCCTCGGAGAATAAGGTCTTATTAAGTTACTGCTCCATAATAGAACAGCCGTTCGAATAGATATTGCAGTACAAATCCAATTTTGTATCTCATTCGGGCTCGAAATACCATAGCATAGAAACAGATTGGAGATTTAATCGAATACCAATTAATTGGTACCGTCTTACGAAGATACGGGTGAAATTGGCTCTCTAGATATCAAATTTGTTACTGAAATTGCATGCAGGAGAGACTTTGGGAACATTTGTTTTGTTCAATGCAATCGGTTACTAATTTACGTTATGAGTTTTGGAAAGATCAAGTTTGGTGATTGGATCTTTGGCTTTGTTTTCGTTTGTGTAATAATAATATCGGATTATGGTTTTGTGACCAGATGAAAATAACATAATATCAGAGTGAGCGAGAAGACATGCCCTCGAGATCCAGCTGTTGTTACTATTGATAGCATTCCAATCACAAGTATTGGACAATTGGAGAGGCTGAATTATGAAAATTTAAATACTTATTGTGCCGCTCATATCACATATTATTTAAACAACTTCATCTCTAACTTATCAAGTAAATTCTAAGAAACCTCGAACTTCAATGATGATCTAATTACCATTTTAACTTCTCTGATAGTTTTATGTTTACTGTGAGAGATTTCGTTAATTGATTAGTTTAATTACTGCCCAATACGAGTACATTATTAAGAAGTATAGGTTATTTTCTCATTTGTACCCCATAACTCCTTCTAAGGAGGTAATTCCGAGCAATACCGACTAAGGTCCCGGAGTGCCCGAAATCTATTATAACAGTAACGTGTCGGGTTTAATAATCGCAACAGTCCCCGAAGTGACAAGTTGCTTGCACCTGTTTCACTTAATTGGTTTTGGAGGTGATAAACACTAATAAGGAGCCAATATACCCCGACAGAGGCTGCGGGACCAAGAAAACAATGTTTTCTTATTAAGACTAGGGTACACTTCGATTTGTCTAAGAGATTGTAGGTAGTTTGACATTGATTAAACCAGTTTATTTGGCAGTAGTAGTATGGGTATCGTGTGTCATCTTTGGCCATTGAGATATACAGGGTGTAAACAGACCCTTCACATAGCCGTCAAACAAGCATTCTGTACATCAAACTAAGTAACTTTACGCAAAAATTATTGCTGGGAATCGACTTTTTTTTTTGGGGTGAAAAATCACGTTAAACGGTAGGACTTGATGGAAAGTACTCAAACATTGTGCTGATGGATGGATTGAATAGTACGGGGGTCGTGGAGGTGTGTAAAGTAAAAATCTTACATTAAAAACATGTATTTAAAAAAAATCTTGTGAAAATGTTGGAACTTTGACCCCCAATATCTCCATAACTAGAAGGTTCCCAGGTATGGTCTAGAACAAAAAAAATGCTCGCAAAGACGGGGAGAACAAGTGCCTTTCGGCTATGTTAAGGGTCTATTTATCGTTTATGATACAAAAGGAATCAAAGGCTATAAGAATAGAGGAATAAACTATAATATGTACTGCCTCGTCGGTCTAGTGGTTGCAATCGCGACTGCTGAGCATGAGGCCCTGAGTTCGATTCCGGGGTCGGGCAAATTGTTATTGGGTTTTCCATTAAGATTTTCTCAGTAGCAGCCACGGAGTCTGGATTTGTGTCCAGTTGATGGCAATAGGCTTGCCCCCTATTACATAGGACTTAAACATAACTGGCAAAATGTAGGTGTTACTATTAGGTAACTTCAGCCTAACCCTTCGAGGATTATAAGCGTGATGTTTTTTTTTGATGTTATGTAGCTTGTTTAAGTATATTTATTTATTGTGCTTAGAAAGGCGCTTGGATATATGACAGCACATTTAAATGTAGGATATATACGAAAAATAAAGCGAGTCGCACGTGACCGGTCAATGTGACAACACTTGGGGAGGCCTATGTCCAGCAGTGGACGTCTTTCGGCTGAAATGATGATGATGATGATAATATACGAAATGTTACACCGACCTTCAAGAATTTGTGAATAGGACAGGCGGATGTCGATTGGTTTAAGCGTAAACATGATGGGTCTGTTCAATGAAACTGGAACTTCTGTCTTTGATTCGGGTCTTAAATATAATGGTGTTCAGCCTGACGTAAAAATAATGTTCTCAGACATATCATAGATCTTTTATGCGCAGTATTAAAACTACTAAGAAATTCTTTCGTCAAGGTCGCCATGTGACGTGACATTAATTCAAACAAAGCTGCCGATGTCTGCTCCAGCTATTACTTATGTGAGCCTCTCCCATATTGCGACGACTCAGTTACATTATCCCTTTTTCGCGGATGCTACATTGTACGTAGCCGTCATTTTGTTTCCATACTGCGAATGCGAGTTATTTTCCAAACATATATTATGTGTTTTTTTTTGGAACCATATAATACCAAGAAAAATATAAAGAAACAGAAAAAAAAAATCAATAATAAATAGGGGGAGGGGGGAATTGTCTACCAATGGGACTACAGTTTGCGAAACAAATTCAAAAGATGTTTATTTGTAATTTTTCAATAGCACCAGTCATTCTAAAATTAACTTAATTTACAGCACCATAGAGTTGATATTTATTTAAGCAATAAAACATCATTTGGAAATAAAGATTTGAATATGGTACAGCTTCATTCACTGTTTGTTCTGCTGACGAGGGTCAGTTCATTAGATGTGCACAGATTAATTATATCACGTATTGTTCGTTTGTGTGCTGTGTTTAATTCGGTAGAGTGAAATTAAATTTAAAAGAATTGGATGTGCGGTTTTCTAATTATAAATGTTGTAATTTAGATTGGATTTAGCTCTTTGTGTTTTTTTAACCCGTAAAATATGGCAAGTATGTCCATAAATAATGTTAGTTTAACTATAGATCTTTTAATTAAAATATAAGGTAACTTTATAGATATAAGGTGACTGCCTCGTTGGTCTAGTGGTCCAAAGCACGACTGCTGAGCATGAGGTCCTGGGTTCGATTCCCGGGTCGGGAAAAGTGTTATTGGATTTTTCCATCGGGAATTTCTCAGTAGCTGCCTCGTAGTCTGGATTTGCGCCAGGTTGATGGCAATATGCTCGCCCCCTATTACATGAGACTTAAACATAATTGGCGAAATGTGGGTGTACTATTAGGTACACCTCTGCCTAATGCACTTCGGGGCATACAGGCGTGATGTTATAAGGTAACTTAAGTCACCCAAATCAGTGGTTCCCTAGAAAAAGGTACAATTTAATATTATTGTTATTGTAACAACCATCAATTTTTAGTTATTTTGATAAATGTATCAACACATCATTAGCGCTAACCTACAATGACTGGTAGTTATTTACATCGTAAACACAGAATGTAAAATGAGTTGTCACTTTATACAGACTTGTTTAACTTAAACGAGGTGTCGCTGTAATAGTAAATCATTATTAATTTATTTCGGCAAAAAGTAAACACTACCCTTAAAAATCTTACCTCCAAAATTCGCCACCCACATACCATAAAGCCGCGACCACACCCTCCTACTAGCAATAAATCCAACGTTGTCGCGGACAGAAAAAGCTACCGCTGAACATTGTGTTATAATGGATTTATTAATTTCACGCCCACGCCCCCATTTTATTGCCCGACTGTGCTTCTTGCTTGATTAATAGATTATTATTTGTTTTTATTGTTCAGGAAACGGTTGAGATCACGTCGAGGAATTATTGTTATAGGATTTTGGAAAATCAGGGCAATTTCTAATTGCGCGCACAGTAAGCCTGTAGAAATCCAATGAGCAATTTAATAGGTTACTGAGCTAAAATAGGTACTTTGAGTTTCCTGTAACATTATGTAATCCTGGTAGCTGCTGATAAAGTTTATAGTCGTGGTACTTACTGCTTACCTAATTATAGAGAACGACCCATGAGCCTAGACAAATCGCTGGTTTGCGACAAGACATAACTCAAAAAAATTGTTTTTTTCTATGTTGTTTGTAGTTGAATATAAAATTCACGAAAGTAAGTATTAAATTAAGTAACGAAATAAAAGGTTTTGATAAAAGGTTTCTATGCAAAAAAATATGGGCGATTTAATTAAAATGTTTTTAGTCTTACTTCAAAAAAACACTGTCCTGTACTTCTTAGTTTTCGAGTTATGTCATTATTGCCGCAAAAACAAACAAAATGGCGATCTCGTTCAAACTGTTTCGTCTTAGGTAGTTTGTGACTTTTTCATAATTGTTTTCACTGATAAATTTGTCACTTTGTCAAGGCCATCAGGGCCGAAACTCTTAGATATATGTTATGTTTTTGAGTATTTAAACAACTCATACTAAATTACATTCTCTTTTACTGATCCACAGTACAAAAACAAAATTAAAAGTCGGACGTTAAACCCTTTTATGCCTAAAAACTCGCACTTACCATACGAATAACCCACGAGATACAGCCTAACACAACATTAAGCAGGCCTTTTATCTAACAAAATCCCCTGGCTATCTCATAACGGGTCATAATCACCCTTGTACAATAATATGGTCATAATCACCCTTGTGCAATAATATCTGTCTCTCAGTCCCAGCTAGCCAGGGGTATGACAGGAGACGACACAACGTTCATCTCAGAACGAATTACTGTGTGGCGAGCGGAATATGAATGTAGAGGGTATTCGGAATATTTATGTGTGCCTCTGTGTTATGGCAGAGTTTCTGTTTAAGGTTGATTAAAAAATGTTTCACAGTGTTGGTTAAAGCTTGCTGCCTTGGTTGTCTGTCGGTAATGAGAGAAGTTTTGTGTTTTGAAAAGTTTGGGAATAAAAGGAGGTAAGTATTGTTTCGTGATGGGAGTGAATACACCGTCATCCTCACTTAAGTTTTCAGTACTTATAATTTTTACTTTGCTCAGCAGTGCGACAATACAGGCTAAATTAAAAAAAAATAAAAAAAAATCAGAGAAATCATTTAATCTCACGATAATAAAACATTTAGAAATAGAAAAGCTATAGAATTTTAAATAGGACGTTTAGTATTATATTAAATAATGCGAGGTCACGAAAGCAATTTGCAATTTGCATGGATTAAGACATTTTCATTGCTTTAAGTAAAATTGATCACAATTTAACGCTTTAGTTACCTAATGTTATGTATTAAAAACTGAAACCTTAAAGAATTTATTCGTTGACTCACATTAAAAAACACAAAAGCGAGCACTTAAAATATGAAAGAAAATATGCGTATTATCCAACTATAACACCAAACTTGGGCTTAGTTTGGTCCCTTTTTGCGCACCAAAGATAACGATCAAAATCGTTTTAGGCTCGAATATATTAGGCATTTTTACATCACAAAAACGTGAGTGAGTTTTCCACGAACCTTAATTTAGACTTTTCAATATCGAAACTGAAAGCCTTTTATCTTTTCCAGGCTTGAAAATAAACTCATTACAAAGTGACATGAGAACCCGATTATAGAATTCACACGTGCAGAACCCATTGTGACATTTTCCCCTTATTTTTGTAAGGTTTTATTGAATTTATTGGGAATGAGGTAATGGGAAAGGATGCTTCGGTGTGCCTTTATTTTATTTTTTACTTCATGAACTCGAGTTTATTAAGGACATTTGATGTTCTTTCTGTTATTGTTGGAAGAGAAAGATGAAATAAAATAATTGATAAATGTTTTGTTTTTTTTTTGTTTTGTATTGCCTCGTTTAGAATTCGTCAGAAGGTTTAAAAAAAACTACAATAATTAAGGAAAAAGTAAAAAAACAGGGGGATGCCGGGGTCTTAGTTCGCTTACTAGACCCCGCCATCCCCTTCGAACCAAACCTGTCCGAGTCGGGGTGCCACAAGTCCAAGTGTACTGTAAACAAACCTCCACGTTATGAAAACCGTTCCGGCCAATCTAATCCTATGAAATTACCAACAGTGTTACCATCAGGTCTGAAAGCCTAGATAAAGTGACAGTCTATTAGCAATAGCGATGATGGAATAGTCAATTTTTTTTGTTATAAGTGCCGTACATTCAGCAAAAAGCTGTTATTTTGAAATTATAGAAACTTCAATTTTAGTTTAGGGATCGCCGTTCAAGTTTCTATTAATGTACATGATTATTAATAAATAATTTGAAAATAATTTATTTGTATAGATCATCGATAATCGTTATAGCCAAGACAATAACTTTGTGCAAAAAAAACTGATGGTAATCCACATCTGCTTACAAAGACAGCCGCTACCAACATAATTAATGAACTATGCTGTAAACTTTAACTCGATAAAAAAGATACCATCACTTATAACTATTTAAAGGAGACTGTCAAGTTCCACTGGGGTTTCCAAGCTTCAAGTTAACTTAACTATCAGGGGGCCACTAACTAACAAGCTTAATTACAATCAAATTAGAAGAGCTCTGAGAAAAATAGCCTTTAAAAAGGTGGGTAGTAAATAATGTTAAACTCGTAGCAAGTTAATATTCATTGATTTGTAGTGGACATAGTCCCTAGGCTCTAGCTAGAAGGTGAACTATTTTTTTTTGTCAGTGCGTTTTCTTGTTAAGAAGTCTTAAATTATCCATGTTTACGAAATAAATTTAGGATTAACGGTAATGTAATTGTAATTTATTTACGACTTTACAAAACATCGAGTTGTTTTTATTATATTTATTAAAATTTTACGCACACAAAACACAAAAAGAGCGGATTTAATGACTTAGCATCGCACCTTCAACCAAGGGTATTTGAGAGATATCATGGCAGGTGAATTATAAGAAAGTTTAATATAAATAAATACAAACTTTCCCGAATAATTCTCAAAAATCCGTTGCGTAGTTTTGTATAACAACGCGGGCACACATATACAACATTACTAACGCACTTCTTTGTTTGAAAATCTATTGGAACATCTACAGTTTGATGTTATTATAGCCACTGTGTTATTTAATTTGTACAAAATCGATTATCCTCAGGCTCTAATGAGTCTTTAATCCAAATACGATCTCGATTCCTTATCTCTCTTGTATGACTTACTCACTTTGAATTTCTAAAAAAATAAAGTCATTGAATCATGACAAGAGACGATAAAGCGATCGCTAAGCGTTCCCTGTCACGCCACCCATGTTTCTCCTTCATTATCATACAAATTGCAATTTGTTGTCTTTCCGTCTGTGTTCCTTTAGAACGACTTGTTGGCTTGTTTGTATTTTGAAGGCATTTTGTGAAGCTTTGTGCGATGATGAATATTGTGTTGGGTCTATTAGTTTGTGGTTTGGATATGAAGTCGGATCGGGGGATCAGATATCTTGAAGTTATGGCTGGGTGTGACCTGAGTGAGTAGGTATGTGAAAACTATATGCCAGACCGTGGGTTTCTGCTTCCGATTAAGTATTATCATATACAGGATGGATGGGACACCGACGCGAAAACGGTTACCACATATTCAGTGTCCCTTCCACCCCGTATAACTTCACACTTTTTCCTAGGGGGTAGTCAGAAGCAGTGATAGGCTAGTGGTGTGACCGTCGGACTGCCAAGTATAGGTCTTGAGTTCGATCTCAAGACACGCACCTCTTATTTTTCGGATTCATGTGCGTATTGATCATTTGCTTCGGTAAAGGAAAGCAGGAAGCATGCCTGAAACATATTTCTCGACGGCATGTAAAGCCAAGTCAGAGGCTCATGGGCGGCATAAAAACTCTGACATCAGGTTAGGCACTAATCACACGAAAACGAAGGTCAGAAACAATAGAACGCCGCCTGCTACGAACCTTACGTGCTCGCACTCCTCTTATTTAATCCACCACCCGTTGCGATACTAGATTGAATAAATAAAAAAGGAGTTAAAAACTATTTATTATAGGATTACTGCCTTAAATACAAAACCAAACAGATCATTAATATGTCTTACAGCATTAAGCCCACCTTATGCACCAGTTTTGCACATTGATAAATGACTAAATACATTTAATTAAATAGCAACTTCATCAGAATAATTAATGCCAAAGCCAGAACATCAACGGGCCTATTAAAACAGTTTTATTTGCTTATAAATAGTCCTCACAGTCATTAAGCGCTACTGGCCGCAATTTGCAAAGTGACACCACTTTACAATTCACGAAATTGACACTCAAATCGTAATGTTTATTACGAGTATTGCCATGCGTAAACGTAAAACTCGTAATTTGCGAGTCGACTCGTAAATTGTAAGAAAAGTTGACCATCAGTGGGTTTTATGGGTTATTTATTATTTTTTGGTGGTGCGCAACTGGATTTGAAGATAAATTATGGGAAAAGAGCCAAATAAAAAAAAATGGGTCGTAATTTTGTCCAGCTACTGGCATAAATATTTTAGAAGCCGAAGAGATGATGATGATTATGTTGAATGACGCTGCAGCTAGTGGCGGTACTTTTATACAAGCCTAGAACCTTGGCTTGCTCTTATAACCTACTACTCTTCGAACAGTCAGCTTGCCCTAGGGGCTTGCCATATTGTTATGTTTGTAACAATATGGCAAGCCCCTACATCAAAAGCAGGGTGGCCCAACTTGAATGATAAATTGAAGCATTTGAGATTGTTCACATTGTTCACATCGCTTTGAGAGTAACAAGAGGTAAACTCGTATAGAACACTAATGGTTACAATAGCCCCCCTTGTAGTACACCCGCCATGCTTTACCACGATTTTTGGGCTACAGTTATTTCCCGTAAAATAGACTTTAGGGCTAACACAAAGAGCTAAAGTAGCGGTTGAGCTAGCATTTTGAAATGCTTATCTAGCTACGGAACATCCTTTTCCAAATTCTGTTCGTGTTTCACCCAATTTCGATTAGACGGAATCAAATTATTGTGAAAGCTGAAGCTTTTTATGTATCCGCCCGAGGATGTTGTAAAGGATTATGATTTTTGACGATTTATCCTTCTTGCTCGATGTAAGAGTGTTTATTATTTTCTTGGGCAATGCTAAAAAATATTTACTCATTTTACTCACATTTAGACTAATCCTAAAAACGTGAGAAGGATTATGTTGCTTTATTTATTTTTATAGAAATTATATTATTACCACAATATAATATTTATATTAAGTATGACATTCTGGTACAATAGGTATTTTTGATATTTTACAACAGTGATAGGTGGATTAAACCTGGATGAGGCCTGCCTCATCCAGGTTTAATCCACGTGGAAATATCCACGCTCTTTTGCCTGCAAAAGAGCGTGGATATTTCCCGCTTGGGTGGAGCAGCGCCGTATTCTCGTGACAATAGTTGGAGGAGACTTCTTGCTGCCGGCTTTCGTCAGATGTATGGTTGGCAGTTTGAGTAGTTGGGAGACAGTAGCGTCCTTCTGCGAGGAAGTGATCTCGCAGAAGGAAGTGGCGAAGAGGGAAGAGGAAGACTCCTTAGTGGACTTAATCCCCCGCAGGAGGACAGACTGGTGAAGACTGCGTCACACCACCTTGATGCCGCCTTAATAATGCATGATCGGACATCAATAAGGAGGAGGAGGTGAAAGCCACTGCTGAAAGGTCGTGAAGGTCACAAACCTCGGGGTCTAAGAAAAAAAACAGCGGAAATTTGGCTACGATGGCTGAGTTTTTAGTGGGTGCGAGCCCCACATAACCACACCACCACCGGACGGTGTGGTATGCGGTAGGCATTAGCTACACCGATAAAAATAAAATAAAAAAGGAGCGTGAAGCAGTGAGTGAAGTTGGGCTGTGAATGATGATGATGATGATTGATGATAATAAGAAAGTGAAATTTCCCAAAACTCTCTTACTATCTACTTATATCAAATCGTAATCAGTCAATCACAATTTAAAATAGTTCAGATTCAGATATTTGTATAATTTAGTCGACCAAAAATACGGCCTAATACACTAATAGAATAAAATGTTAAACCTTCGAGAGCATTACAATATTAACACATGTTAATGTGTTCATTGTGCATATATTCGTATCTATGAATATCACAATATTAAAACCACAGCTAATTAAAACAGAGTGTAAATTATCGTATTCCCAGGATACATTCCCAACTAAATACTTTGTAATTACTTACACCAGCCCAGTCAGATTTCAATTGAAACCCCATGATATCCCATTCATAAAACATACACAAGTTCCAGCAATCAATTGACGCATTTACATATTAAAATACATACGAGTAGGCAGGATGGACAGCAAAAACTTGAGGCGGCATCCACATTAACACTTTTGTGTTGTTGTGGATGCCACAACATACATACGTAGTTTTTTTGAACTACGTATCATATCGAACGCCACGCAAAGTCATGCCTCCTGCTAGCAAGATTAGGATATAATATACAACGGCCCAAAAACAACCTGGAGGCAGGTCAGTAGCCCAAGAGAAATAACGCCCGTCTGGTCAAAGGATCCTTTTTTTAAAAGAAGGAGGAGTTACTTTCTATCCTCTTGCTCATACCTCTGTACACTACATTGATATTATAGTGTTGGAATAAATAAGGTACTTTGCAGGAATGCATGCTAGGAGCATGGTAGGAGCAATTTGCATCCGGGTAGTAACAGCGTGGTCTGGCACGACCTGGATATTTAGGCCCTAATGTCACATTGGCACAGCAGCCCTTACCTTGTGGATTGAATAGCCTGTGCGCATCAACATACTAAGTAGTGCTGAGCTCGTAACACTTGAGCAAAAAGAGGAAAGATGACCAACATGCCAACAAGTTAGCCAACATATTGGCACGTCCACTCATCTGCATATCCCGCAGTGCAAGCAATCGCCAATATTAAAAACGGTGGAGCTAATAACTCCTAGTGATTCACTTCTCTATAATAAGTTGGTACGCTCGATTGGACCGCGCTTGTTTTTAATACGCATGATTTACGTCAATATTGAAAATCTGCGTGCGTTAGGTCGGTCGTGTTTTGTGTTTGGTTTTCCGGTTAAAAACCTTGTAGTTTATTTTCAGTTTGATAATAAATTATTTCATTTACATAAAATCACGCCTTGAAATCCTAAAAGGGGAAGGCAGAGGTGTATACTAACAATATACAATAAGTAAAATTTACTAGCACCCAACAACAACAACACTTGAAATGGAATGTAGAAATATTATTGAATAAAAGGCTTTTCATTTATTTTTATTTTATTACGTCTCCCTTTCAAACGTGAAGCCAGGAACTTACTAACCCAACCTTCAATGCACTCACAAGAAAAAAAAAACCCATAAAATATTCCCCACACAACATAAAATCACACATTGCCGCAGAAACGTCTAGCACGAACATCGACAGCGATCGGAAGTCGTCACAGCCGTGAACCAGGCAATATCCGGGGAGCGCGCTTTGACGGGTGGAACGGAGCTGAGTCGGCGACGTACTACATCATTGGCCGTGTATGTGTGGTAGGCAATATGGTGACTAAAGTTTTTGGTAAAAATTACTTGATTATGGGCGGTAAGTACAGTCTCGTTTACGAATAGTTGTAAACTCTTAAAGATTAAATGATAAAATTTCTTATGAGGAGCTCGTGGCTATGGCTATCCTGAGGTCAGGGGTGACTTGTGAGAATCTTGACTTGAGTGCACTGGTGAAGCCGATTTGAATGACTTGAGTGATTTAACTTAATTAGTAACTTTATTACGCTTACTTACTATACCCTTGTACACACCACCTTAGACCAGCTTGGTGGGACTGGTTTCCCTCGAAACTACGGACCCCTGAATAATAACCGCCACTCGGGTCGATCTAAAGGTTAAGCCGCGCTTGCCTAGGTTGATCCGTGGATGGGTGACCGCCCATTACATGCCAAGTTTCCTCCGTGCCTCGGAAAGCACGTTAAGCCGTTGGTCCCGGCTGTCATTGGTAGATCTTTGACAGTCGTTACAGGTAGTCAGTGGCCCGAAAGTCTGACAACCAGTCTTACCAAGGGGTATCGTATTACCCAGTACTAACTGAGTTGTGGTCAGATAGGCAGTCGCTCCATGTAAAACACTGGCATTCAGCTGCATCCGGTTAGACTGGAAGCCGTCCCCAACACAGTTGTGCTGGTTCCAGTCTAACCGGATCCATCTGAATACCATTATTTTATATGCAGCGACAGCCTATCTTGACTCCACAACCCAGATACTAGGTAATACAGTTCACCTTGGTAAGGCTGGATGTCAGACTTTCGGTACACTGACTATGTGTAACGTTTTTTGTTGAACAGTAATTATTGCAATTTCATGTCATCATTTCAGCCGAAAGACGTCCACTGCTGGACATAGGCCTCCTCCAAGTGCCGCCACATTCGTTAAGAACATAGTATTTTGGAACCCACGTTTTATGAAATAAGTCATATGTCGAACTTAGAATTCTAAGTAGAAAATGGCTTTAGAATTTGTAAAGTGAATAATACTGATTCTGGTGACAGTACTAGAAAGTTGGCGAAATATTTGTGCTAGCGAATATGTGCCTTAGTTTTTGGTACGAAAGGACGTTATGTACGTGTTATTTTCGGCGGTTACATCCTTCTTCGTGAGGTTAGTTTCACCTGAACATTTCCACGAATTGCCACAGAAATTCTTTGATGGAAAATGGAGAATTTGTCGTTCTGTGACGACAAGGTAAGGAGCGAGGGTCAAAATCTTCAGCGGAACGCACCGGTGCTCTTTCTCAACTAGTAAGCGACTTAACGGAAAATGTGACCATCGATTTGCGACCTTCCTAGAATCGTAATTATGTCAAGTACTAAAATTCTCTGTTGCTGTAGTTTCCTACCTAACTATGGGACAAATTGTGTACTGTGTGGTCACCGGATTCTGATAGATAATGAAATCTCACGTCCCGTGTCAGCAGCCGATATGTTTTTTTTTTTTAATCTTTTATGAATTTCTCCTGTATCGTGGGTGCGTTTACAAACATTTAAACTCACATACACAGACAGACCAACAAACGCAAATATAAGACCCGAAACAAATACTTATAGGCTATACAAATATTTGTCCTTTACGGGAATCGAACTTACGACACGCAGCGCAGAAGCCAACGCACAGCCACTGCGCCAACCGTGCTGTCCGTTTCAATTTGTCCGTACCAGTTTGAGTGGACTTTTAAGAATCGGTAACACCCGAACGATACCTGCACAAATTGTGGACCTTCGGCGGACACCAGAAAGTGACAAATCCAGTACAATAGTCTGTAGTGCTCGTTGTCCCGAGTCGCTTCTACAATTTGACTGAACACAGGATCGAGTTAGGTAGTAATTTTATGAGGCAATGCTACAGTAATGAAGATTACCATGCCAAATCAAATGCAAGCTGAAATTATGAACGAACAGGTACGGATTGAACCTCACAAACCAACAAATTAATCAGCTGCACAAATAGAACTGTCAGTTATTGATGTTAACCCTAAAACGATATTGCTATTCGTAAACTGTTTGCTTTGACCAGTTCACTGTTGATGGTCAGTCGCAATATCGTGGATTCTGAATTCATAAAGCGGGATTAACTGTGTTTAGTGGACAGCTGGGACACTATGTTGGCAAGTGTGAGGTTAGTATTGAGCCGCCATATTTGTGAAGCAAATAAGTTCGTGACGGATAGACGTTTGGTCTATGATGTTTTGTTGATAGAGGCTTTGAGACGGGTCAAGTCTGTGTTTAATATCTACTTAAGGTTATTCATATAAATGTTTCTCCGCATATCAGAAATTCTATGGACTCTTTATTTTTTTTCTTTTCTAGTCGATGGTAAATTAGTTTGGTCTAGTAACTAGTATATTCTTTATTATGTACAGTCGCCCGCGAATCAAGTAACCACAAACTGTCAAATTTTCTTAGTCGTTTTTGAACTTAACCATCACATTTCATGGTTTAAAATCATTTGGAGAAATTTGACAGTTTGTGGTAACTTAATGTGCGACTGTACTCCAAAAAAATTTCAATTTACATAATAGAAAATATTTCACACAATGTGACACAATGTAGTGTAGGGATTTGGACACTTTAAAATTAGGCTAGTCATATAGGCTAGGTACATAATGATGGTATGGTCAACAGCACGGTAATCAAGAAAAAAAAATTAAAAAAAAAACGAGAACTCAAAATAAACAGTAAACATGGTAAATATCCCGTTTCTAGTGTTAATGACAGCGCAGCATTCACACTGGATGCTGGAGAGATGTATGGTGCATAAAGCATCCATTAAAGCCTTATACGTTTTTATTAACATCCAAAACCCAAAATAATTATAAATCCAGAAAAAATCAAGTATCTTGACTTGGCTCGCGAGGTTGTCGACATGTGGGATGTGGACTCAGCGATCATTGTGCCGATAGTCGTCTCAGCCCATGGCTTAATTGCCAAGAGCCTCGATCAATACCTGAGGAGGCTCTCGTTAGGCAGCTGGATCAAGGGCTTGATTCAGAAAGCGGTACTTCTGGACACGGCTCGAATTGTTAGGAGGTTCCTCTCTCTGGAGCCCTGACCACCGGTAGTTTGGACCCTGTTCCCGATACCGGTGGGCTACTATTTTTATATTTTTAAATGTTTTTTATATGGTTTTTGTTAAGAAATATTTAAAAATGTAATTAGTGTATAAGAAAATAAATAAAGGAAATAAATCCAAGAACTAAAATAATGTTAAAATTAGAATCATGTAATTTCATTCATCCTAAAATTAGCTTAGCTTTTCGTTTTAATTAATGATAGAACCTGCTACAAATCTAACGGTAAATTAAACTGTCAGAGGTATCACAATATATCTAGCTGCAGTTGATTAAACAAAATGCATGAATTAACACTGTCAAATAACATTGAGAGTACTTGACAGATAACCTTGTGTCCAATCCGTTTATTAGTTACCATGGTAGCTAAATATTAACTTATGAAATCAATTTCTATAGTTATTAAATTACACTGTGATACTTGATTTATGTTATTAAATGTCTTACATCAAGTCTCATCGTTTAATTGATTAACAATAGAAATTATTTTAATGGTTGTGGCATGTTTCATATTTTACTAAGTGACTTTATTTACCAGTCAATTTCATAGCGACTATTTAAACGGATCAATCATATAATTTTTAATTAAATGCTTTCAAAAATTTGGCTAGACTGATTTCAGGTAATCATCAAAGTAATATTATAGGACATAACGTAACTCCGTAAAAACGTAAAAACGTTTTTTTGCAATTAGCTGGTCAGTGTCAGGTTGTATATTGGTTTAATTATGGTTTTCCGCGGCCGTAATACGCATCTATAAACGGAATTATAATCGTTAAGATCATCAATACAACCCTCTAAGTTCATGTAATCCCATTTAATGACTTTTTCATGAAATAGGCATGCCAGAATACAAATTGAAGTTTCTCTTCATCATCATCATTTCAGCCGAAAAGTCCACTGCTGGACATAGGCCTCCCCCAAGAAGGGGGGGTTTTGCCATAATCGCCACGCTTGGCAGGCGGGTTGGCGATCGCAGTATGGTTGTTGTAGAATCAGAGAACGCTGCTGCCCATTCTCTGGTAAGTCCCTTAGTCGCCTCTTACGACACCCACGGGAAGATATGGGATGGTGCTATTCTTTACGTCCGGACACCATACAGAACAAAGTAACATATAAGTTTCTCTTATGTTTTAAATAATGGTCTAGGTACATAGTCGCTCAAATGATGGCCTGTTCTTTTGTACACCCAAGTAAGTATATCAGACACAACCAAACACTGCTTAGCACTTAACATGCAGCCCAGTCTCACTTCTTCAACCTGACAAAACAATTGTCGCATTACCGTGAAATACGACCAAACTACATTCACTCTTATATCTTCACTCTGACACCAAATTTCCATATCTCCCAATGTTGCCAACATTAAAAAACTCACGTCCACAAGGTAATTTATATCAAGCGATAATATAAAACAAAATAGCTTTAAAGGTTTAAGCAACATTACTGAACAGTTATTACCCTATAAATAAGCAGTACTTTGCTTTGTCGACGCGCAAAGGAGAAAGATTATGGTGGTAGGTATTCAAGCTGATTTAGTGGGTGTAGTGTGTGTTGAATTGTTTTTAATGCAGGTGCTTTGCTCTTTTAATGAGGACTGCTATGTGCAAGGTGCACAAAATTTATAGCATTTTTATATTATTAAACTAGCTGTTGCCTGCGACCTTCGTCCGCCTGAAATTATTATTATAAAAATATTACTTCCCTATTTGAATCTGATTTTGTTAAGAATTAAAATTTTTGGACGGAACCCTAATCCTTTTTATAAATGTAGCCTAAGTTACGTCTTATAATATCAGCTAACTGTCAGTAAACTCCCGTCAAAATTGGTGCAGCCGTTTCGGAGATTGCACGGAACAAACAAAAAATGTTTTATGTATCGTACATACTTTTATATGCATTCAGTAAAAAGCTGTTATTTTGAAATTACAAACAGACAAACAGAAAAAAACAAACAAAAACAAACATCACAAACAGTATTTACAAACAGACACTTCAATTTTATTTATTTGTTAGAAGATGTAAGATATAAAAGTGGAATAATTATTTAATTCTCCATATTTGGAGCAATATAGGACAACATTATTGTTGAGATGTCCAGTCTGGCTATATGTCAAATTTTTGGCGTCTGTGTCTAGCTCCAGACTAGAGTAGGTCTGGATTGGACTTATTTATTGAAGTGAATTGCCTATGGAAACTGTATCTATGCCGCTCAAACTTGCACAGAGTATAGAAGACCGTACAAGAAAGATATATTGTCTCTGTCAAGTATTTCAAAAGAACGAACACCCGAGTTGCTGTCCAAAATTTTCCTGTCTGTGGGCGGCTCCGGAGCGGAGCTCTATAGATTTTGACGTAAACGGTTGGACCTACAATTTAAGGAAAATTTATTTACATTTTCACAGTTTGTGACGGTACCTAGCTTTGCGACAAATACAGGGTGTAAACAGACCCTTCACGTAGCCGTCAACCAAGCATTCTGTACATAAAACTAAGTAACTACGCAAAAATTGCTGGGAATCGACTTTTTTTTGGGGTGAAAAATCACATTTTACGGTTATACTCGATGGTAAGCACTCAAATCATTGTGGTGATGGATGGATTAAATAGTACGGGGGTCGTGGAGATGTGTAAAGTAAAAATCTTACATTAAAACATGTATTTGAAAGTAAAACTTGTGATAAAGTTGAAACTTTGACCCCAATATCTCCGTAACTAGAAGGTTCTTAAGAACAAAAAAATGATGACAGACGGGGAGAACAAGAGCCTTTCGGTTATGTTAAGGCTCTATTTACACCCTTTATACCTACATAATATTTATCAATGTAGGTACCAATTCAATGGACTGCATACCCAAGCAGGCCGCTGGAAGCCAAACTTGCAAAATTATAAATTTATACACTCGTCCGCCACACAATGTAGCGGCCTACATGTTGCGCAATACCACCAAATTCTCTCTGAACAACAAAATATTTCTTTTACATTTTCCTCCCATTATTTCCTCCACATGGTGTCAGCAGCGTGATCAAGCGATCACGGTGGTGGGTCGGTGGTCGGCGGTCGCGTGATGGCGTGTTCCAAGTTGCGTGCCGTGTTTTCACTTCGGTTTCAACCTTTTCTTGAGTGCTCAATAAGCATCATAGGTTTATTTGGGTACAGGATGTGGCAAGAACGAAATAAATTTTCTCGTCCTTTGTGATTTTTTAAGGAGTTGGTAAGATTTATGTAAAGTTACTGACAATTCCTGTCTTTGTAGTAAAAACTGATAATGATAACTATTCTACAGTTTATGATACGTTTTAAAAGTGCATAATCAAAATACTTAAGTGTCCGGTGAAGCGGGAGGGTACATCAAGGAAAGTTGTTGCTTATTTAGTTTTATTTTGGTACTAGCTATTACCCGCGACTTCGCCCGCTTAATTGTCGAACGTATCCAATGGGAAATTACCTCCAAGTTATTTACAGCTATGTACCTACTGTTATCCCTCCTGTTATGTCTGGGACGTGGTGTACCGTTGCTTCCGCGGACAAGTTTCACTGTGAAATGTGAACAAGTGAAGTGCTACCAACATAGTTTTAAGTATTACTAGCGACCCGCCCCGGCTTCGCACAGGTGCAATATATACATATAAACCTTCCTCTTGAATCACTCTATCTATTAAAAAAACCGCATCAAAATCCGTTGCGTAGTTTCAAAGATTTAAGCATACAAAGGGACATAGGGACAGAGAAAGCGACTTTGTTTTATACTATGTAGTGATTTACTAACACATGCTTTGTATTATTATGTATGTGTTATGTTAGTTCATCAGGTATTGTATATGTGGGCCATTGTAGCCTGAAATAAATTATGTTGTTGTTCTTTTCGTATACGCTTTCAATTAGGTATCCCTTTATGGTGGGGAGAAAACGTGCATTGCGACAGCATGACTTGCCGTTCGAAATTTGTGATTTTGGATGTGTGCAGTAGTTCCAGACCAAAAGACATCACAATTACAAACGATTCTATCTTTAGCTAGTACCGGCCAGTACTTATCGCAGCAGTCGAGCTCATCTCGCCAACTCTCTTGTCTGCCACGATGTCATTTATCAAATTTAAATGAATAGGTTACAAAAAGTAATAACAAAAACATCTTCAATTAAATGATACTCTTTCTTCTAAGCAAAAAGATAGCTTAATTGGATTTCTAAAATATAAACATATATAAGAGTATCGTATCATATCGTCAAGGTATTACTTAGTACTAACTGGGTTGTGGAGGTCAGATTGGCAGTCGCTCCATGTAAAATACTGGTATTCAGCTGCGTTTGGTTAGACTGGAAGCCGACCCTAACGTAGTTGGTAAAAGGCTAGGCAGATGATGATGATGATGAAGAGTCAGGTCAAATATTCTTTTGTCACTTCTAGTTGGATTAGTAATAGTAACTCTCCGACACAAGTACATTAAACGCTTATATTACTTTACACATAAAACGAATTAAGAGATGAAAGAGTTTGTTTAACGATATAACTTCCTTTTCCCATTATTAAAAGGAATTCTATAGTCATTAAATTGACCCTTACGTACAACAAAAGATCTTGGAAACGATTATGTTGTATTGTAACCGTTTGCTTGAAAATTATTTACAAAAATCTATCGGAAAAGTTTTTATAAATATATGCTGAAAACCAGGGCCGTAGTATCCTAATAAAATCGTGCCAGAATGGCCGAACGCTACATCACAATTGTTGATTTTGACAGTTTTGGTAATCTCCTAATTGACAGGCGTCATTACGATACACTTCAACCAACTTATCTGTGCAGGCGGTAAAACACAGAACTAAAATAAATGTACGCAGTTTGACATATCGATGCAAATTTTCTTGACAAGCAACGCCACCTTGAACTGCACACATAAAGTTGTCATACTATACGTAATACGACTGTTGGATAATCTGCTATTGTTTTGACATATCACTTCACCAATAACAGGTTCATTCATGGGTTTTTACAAGTTTTTATTAATTTATTTTTTCACAATTCCAACACAACACCATCATGCGACCATCAGAATTTATGAGACTACGGCAGGCAGAAAGGTACTTAAATCGTGTATTCTTGAAAGGCTCCAATTTTTACAAACCCAACGCTTGGTTAGACATAACCTACCCTTTGGATTAAATAGATATACAACATTATTTTTAGTATAATATGCCAAATCTGAATATAGTTTGTTCAGAACAAGTAACTCAATCGATTCCAATAATTTTTAAACCATGTTATATTTTTTCCCAAAAATAATTAAAAAAGTTAAAAATTGGACACCGAGTGACTTTGAGTACCTATAACAATAATTTAGGTACTTACTGCCAAATTATTATTATCAATGAGCTAAAGACGACGCTGGAGGCGTGCGCTGCATGGTGACCACGTTTTTTTGCGGAAAACTAGGTAACAGATAAAGCTTATAACTTTGTGATTTTTCATGATACAGTTTTGAAATTTTGTACATAGATTCTTTACATAAAAATACTAGACACGTGTATCAGGTTTCACATATACTAAAACTAATGTTGTATATACTCATAAAATTTAAAGAGTTCCTATATTTCAAGCGGAGATAATGTTGTTCATCATCTTCTTGCCTACATATTTTCTATTCTCTTCTTGAATGTTAACCGTCATGCTATAATATACTCTTTTCTCTTTCATACACAATCCATCCATCATTTCATAGGTCTTTCTCTTTCTTTCCATCGGCCGATCTCACTTTTACTAGTTATTTCCTAAAATTCTCTCAATGGTCAAATCCATCTTCACTAAAGAGATCTAACATCTACCTTCACAAATCTACATACAAAAACAATTTCTCGTAGTCAATAGTAATGTGGTAACATTTAGTAACATAATGTGTGTTACGGGCAGCAATATCTCAAAATATTCCGACTCGCCGCGCGTGCATTGAACATAAACAGAGATAACAGACAACGGACTCAGCCAATATATTAGAAGACACCGTTTGGTAAAGAAACTTGTGGATCTGGTAAAATTAAACTTGTACTAGTAAATGATATTCATTTTTTAAATTGCTTGTGATTAAGTAATAATAAACTTTGAAGGTCAGTCCGTGTATGGGCCTTTCATGGCATACCTAGTTTCCCTACGTGCCTTGGCCTACGAGCTGGTGGTACCGGCTGTCATTCATAAATCTTTGACAGTTGTTACGAGTAGTAATTTTCCTGCCCTTGTCCCATGGCACTTGGGGTCGGCACATCACGTTTTTTTCTTCCATTCTCCTGTCTGCCAACCGTTATGCTAATATTTACTGCTTTTTCTTTCATATCATTTCTCACAAAATTCCTCCATCGTTTTCTTGGTCTTCTTCTCTCTCTCTCCATTCATCAGCGTTGATATTTATCACTCTTATAGTAACATGGAATATTTTTCTCATCATCACATGCCGATACCAAGACAGTCGATTCCCTTTCAACTTTTCTGCAACTGACTCAAGTTTCAAACTTCTTCTAACATACTCATTCCTTACTTTATCCATTCTTGTCACACCACACTTCCACCTCAACATTCTCGTCTCCGCTATGATGGATGACACAGATTTTGTCAAACCAATACCAAAGTAGCGATCTAAACGTAAATTCACCACAAGTACTCAAAATCTAAATAATTAGATTACAGGCAGAAGTATTTCTGAAAAGTTCAAGCAGGATCAACTGGAAAAGTTACCATTGACTACATAGAATTTCAACGCTTGTAAACTAATCAAATCAGTACAGGATTTGTATGTACTATTACTTCTCCAAAGCATAAGACTGCAAGATCTCCTTTTATACCTAAACCCAGAAAAAAAAATGCATAGGACTGCTAAAATACTCGCAAGCTCTGAAATAGCAAACATTGAAGCCACTATTGCCCAAAGGTTATTTAAATAAAACTTCTGTCAAAATTCACTATTTTACTACCGGTATTGTGTTCGCTCCGATTGCTGCAGTGAACACAGAGTGACTGACAACTGACGGTGTATATATTTGAGTAGTGGGCCTATTTACACGTGAAACAACAATTGCAATGTAGTGTCTACACGTCAGTTTTGTTTGGTCGTATTTTTGGTAACCATAAAATGATGAATAAAAACGTCGCAGAGAGTATCAAAAAATGAAAATGTGACACCCATCAAACTGTGCTGGGCCTGCGTGGGTTACAACCAACTTCCTCACATGGAAAAGAAACCTGTGCCAGAGCAAAAAGAACACAGGCTGAATATGAGCATCAGTGAAAATATTTTTTGTAGTTTTTGTATGCATTCGACCGGTTGTCAATAAGTAATGGCAGGCAACTATATTTTCACTTGCTTGTCATCTTTCGATAAAATTGCCGTATTCCATAAATTGTGTTAGTGAATAAAAAAAACTTTTAAGTGAACTGTGTTACTATTCAGGTATTGACCAGTTATTGTGTCATTACCCTCAATCCTGTCTACCACATTATACATTTTAATAATTTCCTTGGAACCCCAAGCGGTTCTAAGAGAACAAACTCAGTAGAAAACGCTACAATTTTTCAGGATCGATAAAACTATTCTGTCTTATCCACTATTACCTAGCCCAGCACTAGAGGATGTCTTCAATACGGAACTATTCAAATCACAACCACGCACAGCTATTAATATCGAAGCTAGAACTCTGTTTAAACAAGTATAAACTAGACTAGAGTGAATGTATACTTGGACTGGCAGTTGGCACGCTCAGTTATATTAAATTCTGTTATTGGATCAAGTATTTACCTATTTCTGTACTTAAAATTGAGGAGGATTTATTAGATTTTCTGTTGACATAGGCCTATTTAATTTTGACGAAATAAACAAAGGTATGTAATAACGATCGGAAGTTTTA
The DNA here is from genome assembly GCA_905163415.1 of Noctua fimbriata. Classification (NCBI taxonomy): domain Eukaryota; kingdom Metazoa; phylum Arthropoda; class Insecta; order Lepidoptera; family Noctuidae; genus Noctua; species Noctua fimbriata. Next base: position 3,741,910 of record LR990927.1, on the reverse strand, counting down.
GTTTTGTTTTATTTATTTTGATAAGCTGGGACAGTCATCTGGTTAGAATGGACGCCGATCCCAACATCGTTGGGGAAAGGCTAGGCAGATGTTGATGTCGATGAGACAGACAAATTATCAGCATCATCTGGTGAGAATGGACGCCGATCTCAACATAGTTTGGAAAAGGCTAGGCAGATGATGATGTCGATGAGACAGTCAAATTATCACTTACCTATCTGTAGACACAATGTTGGCACATAACTCGAAAATGCGCAAGCATGAAGTCGGCTTGGAGACGTGGCAATCGTTTTTGAAGCATTTCGTATGTAATCTTAGTCCTTCTTACCAAGGTGGTTGGAAGTGACAACAGGATTAACTGAAGTTTTTCGGTAGCTTATGTCAGTCCTACACATTTTTGACTTATCCATCATCGTCGTTTCCGCTGATACGCTGTCATTTTGTTTAGACCCTCAGGAAACCGGAACAATCTGTACGCAGGAGATACACAATATTGACACTGAAGCTACAGATACAGGACAAAACAAGGCATCACGAACATTTTTAACGGGGAGCTGCACCTACAGCAAAAAAGAAGGTATTACTAATAATCAATTTGGCAAAATGGGGTATTAAAGATTCTTCCGACACAGAGTGAATAAGGTGCTTCCGACCAGACGATGTCCCACTTTCTGGAGCGTCCGAAGTGTTCCAATACCTGCACTTCGGAGGAAATTAAAAACGCAAAACAGACGCTGCGTTTTACGAGGCCACATACTCGCCTTACCACGAGTGCGGTTTAAACGTAACGTGAATACTTCGATTTATGAATCGAAAATACAATTATCCTACAGCACTTTAGTAAAATTGTTTGCAAACAAGCAGAATCAGTAACATCCATAGATATGAATACATTCTTAAAATTATGAATATGGTATTTGTTAATTTTAAAATCGATGTATCTACGTTACGTTTACACCGCGTGCTCTGGGCCCAAGAAAATTAAACAAGTCGCATCATCGACACGAAAGAAGAAGAAAAATCTATTATTAATTTTTATTTTTTTGTTTTCTATTATTTTTTTTTCTTTTTTTATTATCATTTTTTTTCTTTTATTATTTATTCTCTTTTTTTATACTTTTTATTCCTACATTTAAGTTTAAATACTAACGTTGTTAAGTAAGTTCTGTATTTTTACTAACATTGGGAATTAATTTTGTCAACATTAATGTAAATGTTGATTTTTCAAATACTTATATGGATTTTGTGATATCTGAATTAAATGAATTTATTTATTTATTTATCAGACGTAATGATCATCCTTCTACCCTCATCCCATGCGTAAAGGTAAACAAAAACAAATGTAAAATAAAAGCCTTCCTAGAAACCATTACTCCATTCCGTATTTCTTGGTACGACAGTCTGATACGATCTCCCAAATTCCCTTTACAAAATTACCATTACGCTTGAGAGCCCTTCTTGCTCTATAACTAGGCAAGCTTAACGTCGACAAGCGAAGGAAACAACCCTTAATTAAACACCTACAATAAATATAAACAAAATTCTCGCATTATCTTAGGAAGGAGTAAGGCGGCCTTTACATTGGGAGCTCCAAAAATGGTGTAAACCGGCGTGTCTATTGCAGCGGAGTAGTGAAAGAGCAAAAAGACACCTGAATCGATGTAAGAGGGCAAAGCATTCAGCGATGAAATAATAAAGAGAAATCAATGTGTATAGCCGAATAGTGGAACAGTTGCATACACAAACAGGAAATAATCTGACTGTGTAGTTTCATCGACTTACAATAATCGTTGACACGGCTAAGAGCAACTTACAAATCGAATGGAATCTGGTTAGCACAGATGGATCTTTATGTAGAACTAGCCTGATCCGCTGCTGAAGTCATATGGACATAAGCAAAGCAGGGATTTGAATTTAGAAGAATTTATTCTTTTTATTAATGTTTTCCTATCTCCACATTTCTCCGCTCCTTCCACCAATGTACAACTACCCTAAGAAGCTCAAAAACATTGCCACCTTGTTACGAATATTTGCGAATGAAAGTGGCCGACCCGTGTTGGGTGCGTGAATACACTGCTTACAAACAAAACGGAGCCAATTTAATATTTGCCCAGCTTAACTTCGTAAGGGTATGTCAATAGGGCACTACGTGTAGTAACAATGGACCGGGTTCTCGAGTGTCCCAAATAAACATCGATCTTGTGCGCTATTTATCTTAGAGTGCGCTACAAACACTGTTTGGTTGGTTAAGGTGGACGGGCAACTTTTTGTGGGCTGAAAAGTCAGTGTCAGCAGTCATGGTTGTGGAATTAAATCCGCCTATGTGCCAGTATTATAGATGAAGTTTCAATAATAGGAGCTAGTTCAAAATTTCTAATTTTGAAAGGAAATAACTAATACAACATTATTTTTAGTATATGCGAAACCTGAATATAGTTTGTTCAGAATAAGTAACTGAATTGATTCCAATAATTATTAAACCATATTATATTTTGTCCCAAAAATATTTAAAAAAAGTTACAAGTTGGACACCTAGCGACACTAAGTACATATCGCAATCATTTAGGTACCTACTGCCAAATTATTATTATCAATAAACTCATGACGATGCTGGAGGCGTGCGCGCGGCGGTGCCACGTGGTGACAACGTTTTTGTGCGGACAACCTGGTAACAGAACAAGCTTATAACTTTGTGATTTATTATGATACAGTTTTGAAATTTTTTACATAGATTCTTTACATAAAAATACTAGACATGTGTTTCAGGTTCCGCATATACTAAAACTAATGTTGCAGAATTATACGTTTATTCCTAAAATGTCTCATCATCCACTGTTAGACATAGACCTCCCACAAGTGTCGCCACATTGACCGGTCTCGTGCGTCTCGCATCCAGTGGATCCCCGCAAACTTCACCAGGTCATCGGTCCTCCTAGTGGGACGCCTGCCAGCGCAACATCTTCCGGTTCGCGGCTCCATCGGCCATTCGTTCTGCGAGTAATTTGCCCTGCCCCCTAAGTTCGGCAATTGTTCGGGTAACGTCAGCTAAAATGTCTATTACTTCACAAATACAAAAATAGAACCCCTTAAATAAACTAAGTTATCCTTTAAGCTGAAGAACATTGACCTTATTAAAATAGCAACTTGAAAGTTAGCGAGAGCAAGATTTTTTTTCGTCGAATTAATGTTGTGTAGGTAAAGGTAAGGGGAGAGGTTAATAATGTTTTGTGGGTTTTTTTATATATCAAAGCGTAGCACTTATATTATTCAAAGAAGTTCCAATAAATTACTAATCTCTTTGTGATGAAAATATTCTCAAGCTCCGATAAAAAAAAAAATTGTGATTGTATTAAAGATTATTTCTAAGAATACCATATAAGTATACAGCAATACGAGGAAGTTTGAGCCCTCAATGTCGTTGTAGTGGCACTGTTGGTGAACCTGTGAGAAATTATGAAGAAATTATTTTGTGACATAAAATGTAAGGAACTATTACTCAGCAGTGGGAGAACAAGACTGTCAATGATTGACAAAAACAGTAGAGCTATAGAAGCTACTATATTTATTTTTTTGTTTTGTTTTTTTTTTGTTTTTTTTTTCAAATAACATTCATAAAAGAAAACAAGAGATAATAAACACGAATAATGACATAATTAAAAACAGACAGCAAAAGGTATTGGGTAAGAGTACTCACAAGGTAGAAGGGACACCGATACACAAACAGTTACAACATATTCAGTACATCATTCTGAATCCCCCAACATTAATATATTTTTTTTTTATATTAGTTTTTTTTACTTTAAACACCTCCACGACCCCCGTACTATTCAATCCATCCATCAGCACAATTCTTTGAGTGCGTTCCATCGAGTCCTACCGTTAAACGTGATTTTTCACCCCAAAAGAAAGTCGTTTCCCAGCAATAATTTTTGCGTAAAGTTACTTAGTTTGATGTACAGAATGCTTGGTTGACGACTTCGTGAAGAGTCTGTTTACACCCTGTATACATCACAGCAGTAGTAGTACAGTACAGTAGTAGTAGCAAAGTAGGTCATAGATTCCAACAATATGAGAAATTGCCTTACAAACTTTGTAACAAAAGTTGCTCCCACTGTCTCGTCTGCCCAACCAAGGCAATTTAAAGTCAAGCACACAGAAGCAAACATCAGCGACCAACAACAACTGCTCAGTCACTCAATCAAGGAGTCGAGATGTTTCTTTGTTCCCCTTTCACGACGTAAGATGGCGGGTCAGTTGTTGTTTTGATAGGGATCTGGTATTCTTAGTCTAAGACGTTACATCGAATGATATGACGTGTGTGGCGTTTGTAGGTAGATGGATGAAGATGATGGATGATGGATGGATGGAGGTATTAAATCATATTTAGAGATCCAAATAGCCAAACACAGAGAAAAATGGAAAAATGGAGAGGAGCCCTTTGTCCTGCAGTGGGACACATAAGGCTCATAATTATAATAATTAGAGAGCAGGCTACTGTTTATTGGCAAAACATTTATACATAGTCAACATTAAATCTATACAACATTATTTTTAGTATATGCGAAACCTGAAAAGTGTTTGCTCAGAATAAGTAACTGAATCGATTCCAATAATTTTTAAACCATGTTATATTTTGCCCCAAAAATATTTAAAAAAAGTTGCAAGTTGGACACCGAGCGACACTAAGTACCTATCGCAATCATTTAGGTACCTACTGCCAAATTATTATTATCAATGAACTCAAGACTACGCTGGAGGCGTGCGCGCGGCGGCGCCACGTGGTGACAACGTTTTATGTGCGGAAAACCAGGTAACAGAACAAGCTTATAACTTTGTGATTTTTCATGATACAGTTTTGAAATTTTGTACATAGGTAGATTCTTTACATAAAGACACTAGCCACGTGTTTCAGGTTCCGCATATACTAAAACTAATGTTGTAGATATGCCAAAAAAAAAACAGGTCACCCGTCTTCTGAATAATTCCCGCCCATTCTGGGAAATTTTCAAAGCTAGTAATTCTTTGTTCAATTGTTACTAATATTCATTTGCTTCCATCGCGTTCCACGTCAATGTAATATGAGTCTAAGGTCATTAGCAACGGAAAAACACAGGTAATCAGTGAAAATTGTTAAACGTTATTTGATAATCAAGCCATTGATGGATCATTTATTCTATAACACTCATGTATAAAAAAAAGGCCAACATGAACAAAAGAGAAACAGTCCATTAGAGGTTGAAAAAAAAAACCAATATTTTTGTTCAAAATCAAATCTTTTTTTTTGAAACCCAATAAAAAAATCCGCATAATACTGCATTGCATCAATTGGGGTTCTTCAAGGTAAACCGTCCTAAACTTGGAATCCCCGGTAAGTGCGAGAAACATACGTATAATATTATAACACAAGCCCGGTAATGTGTCGGTTTATACGCACGTGATTGCAAATTCCATTACGTCTCATACGCCTTTTCCCTACCGTTGTAGGACAAGTCACTTTTTTATCGTTTTCTTTGTTTGTTTGCGAGAATGCACGGCATTGCTCACATAATTATTAAACTAGTTTTGTTCAAGAATATGACTTACTAAGTTTTGTTCGTGGCTTCCCCCACGTTATGGTAGGATATTATCCACTCAGAGATAATGTAGTTTTCCATTAGTGAAAGAATTTTCGAAATCGGGTCAGTAATTCAGAATATGACCTACAAACAAAACCTTACATCCTTATTTATTTCTTTTTAATATAAGTATAGATTTATTTTGAAGTCGTCGTAAAATTACCAAAAATATTACTATGGACACTATTTTTCGATGCACAGTAAGATCACTAATTACTAAAGGTAATGATTATACCTAGGTAAGTGGTAATTGTTTTCAAAGCGATCCTTATTTCAACAAAGGCTTTCAACAGAATTGACATAAACTTTTCCATTGCTTATGTTATCACACATTTGTGACATTTCGATTGCTTTTCGATTGCTGTCAGTATCACACATTTGTGACTTTTCGATTGCTTATGTCAGTATCACACATTTGTGACTTTTCGATTGCTTATGTCAGTATCACACATTTGTGACTTTTCGATTGCTTATGTCAGTATCACACATTTGTGACATCGTTAATAAAATTTCACTATGTCTTCTGTTCTAGGCCTCTGCGTCTGCTCAAAAATTCTCGTAGTATTTCTTCTATGTCAGTAAATTACCACGAATAAAGACGAATGGTAATGGACATCACAATTCACATAATATTATTTTAGGACACCCTTTCATGAGACTCAAAAGCCGAGGAAAGATCCTAAGCCGCTCCCTAACTCATAGTAAGCCATCCACTACTACGATTTGCATTGACAAAATTGCAATTCCAATTGTGCTGACAATACAATGATAGAGTAATCTGAGGACAGACATCACATTATGTCACGGAATTAGATTCAGATTGGATGTTAGACCACAGTGTTATTATGTGTGACAACTTGGTGTGAATGTTAGATGTAGTTATCACGAAATTGGGCAAGATGGAATTATCCTGATAAAGGTGGTCTTTCAGGGGTATATTCATTAACGCACCTTACAGTTAAGAGACGTTTAAACAATAAAAATGCTTGATTAAGCAGAGGTTAATAATTATTGGTAAACTTTAAGGAGTGTTAAGTCGACAGGAAAGATTGGAAAGAGCGGTGGCGGCCCCGACTTACGAGCAGTAAGTCGTGGGTTCAAACCCAGGCAGGCGCATTGCTTTGTGTAATTTAATTCGTCACTACTGCTCTCAAAACGGTGAAGGAAAACATCGCGAGGAAACCGGCCTGTCCTAGAACCAAAAATTCGAAGTCATGTAACATCTACCAACCCGCACTGGGCCCACGTGGCCTAATTCCCTCTCATAGAGAGGAGGCCTGTGTCCCAGCAGGGGGAACATTGTAGGCTGATTATGCTAAGTCGGCAGGAGCAAAGAATATCTCCACAGATTGGGGTTCACGGACGACTCAGATCCGAAGACACCTTCCATCTTACGCTGCATGCCCTGACACCTGCGCACTTATAGCTGCATCAGTAAACGGAGTTCCCATAGTTGAATTTTGGGTTAAACACATTTGAACTTTTTTGATATTTTAAGAAGGAAAGTTTATGAATAAATCTTGGTTTTAAAACCAACTGATGATAATACTTATAATATCTTAGGCTTAGCATAAAGTCTTCAAAATAATCTGATCATTTGCCAAGTAACAGCATCTGCATTTCAAAAAGGGTGCCATGTTTTCTTGTGCCGGGCCTGCGCTCTGCGTCTCGTACATAATTAGTTACTTTGCACATTCATGACATGCATAACATCTTAAGTCTTATACCGCACGTCACTCCTCTTTTGACTTTAGGTATTCGTTAGAAGGTCTCTACTAATGAATACTTTTACCATGAATTTATAACATGGTCTTAAAGCCTTAATCGTAGAAATTTTACAGTATAAATAATTTGTTGGTCGGGGTAAAAATTTGGATTGGGTGGGCCATGTCTGTAGAATGCATCAGGACCGATGGGCCAGGGTCGTCACGCAGTGGGTGCCAGAAGACGGGTGTCGTCGCCGAGGGAAGCCTAGAAAACGCTGGCGTGAGAACTTAGAAGCGTTTCTGACAGACTGGCCGGAGAAAACCGCACGGAGAGAAGAGTGGAAGGCTGTGGGGGAGGCCTTTGCCCAGCAGTGGGACAGTACAGGCTAAGATAAAAAAAAATATTGCAGTTTTGTTAAGCAGTTAATTTAGTGAAGCTCTGTGTCCATAGTATAATTTTTTATTTATTACGATGGTCTTTACAAGTCCTACAAAAAATCACAGATTAACCATTTCTATTACTAGTAAAAGAACTAGCCACTCTGTAAGATGAAAGGCCACACGTCCCGGAATATCTCACAAACATTCAATAAAACGACGAATAAGCAAAACTGACTATGGGCGTGAATACTTCGGTCTTCAACCAAAAAAACAATTCTAGCGTGACTGATACAGGTCGAAACATTTCCCGTTGGAAAAAAAGGACCTTCTAAAAATAGCAACGGAATATTTATGTCGCAGGATATTTGGAAAAAATGCTTTTTGATGAAAATTCTAAGATTTTTGCAAAGGAAGGCTTAACTTAGGTAAATTGCGAACAACGATTATGAATGACGACGATGATTGGCTGATATGAACGTTATGCCCCAACGGATGCGCTGATTGGTTAGCAGCTACATTTGTTCTATGTCCTGATCAAATAGAACATTAATATGTTACGAATTGACTCTAAAACTATCCAGTTCCCAATTATCCCAAGCAGACTCACTTTTTGAATAAATTCTTGTAGCTCGAATAGAACAGAATTTCTCTTTATTCGAGTATCAATGACTCAAAAACAAAAATTGAACAAACAACGAACGAACGAAAATCTTTCTCAGTTTCTAAAAATCCGGTCCTTTACAAAAATATCCTGGACATTTCACAAAAAAACAACTCTTCCAATAATCCTGCGACGTAAACCTACATGAAACAAGAACGTACGTGACTCCGAGTCAGTCATTGACGAATGGAACTAGAAGATGGATCGGTTGCCTGACAAACGATGGGGGACGCACGTAGAAACATTGGTCCTATTGAGTGGTTTGTTTAACTTATGATTGCACGGATTGGGGTAATCGAGTTAGATTATGGATTTTTTACATCAACATACATGATTTTTTGGGTTTACCTAATAGAAAATGATGAGCTGAAACTTAACATAATCAGTCTAATCTGTGTAAGTACCCTTACCGAAGCCAAAAGGTACTTGTTCTCCCCGTTATTGCGATTTTTTTTTTGACCATACTTGAGAACCTTTTAGGGAGATATTGGGGGTCGAAGTTCCAATATTTTGAAAAGTTTTTTTTTTTTTTAATACAGGTGTTTAATGTTATAACTTTCTTTTAAATACCTCCACGACCCGTGTACTATTTAATGCATCCATCAGTGTTTTGAGTGCTTACACTGAGTCTTAGTTACGCTCTTACCGTAAAACGTATTTTTGCGGCAATAATTTATTTTTGCGTAGAGTTACCTAGTTTGATGCACAGAATGCTTGATTGACGGCTTCGTGTAGGGTCCGCTTACACCTTGTATTATGTTCATAAAGTCTGAATGAATTCCTTATCACTTTGGCAGGTATTGGGCCGTATCTGATATAGTGCTGAATGGTTCTTTAAACGCGTCATCGGTATCAGGATTTACGCCACCATCCTGTTTATTCAATGTAAAAAGTCAGTCAAAGCCGCGGAAAATAGCAAATAACATTGAAAAAATAAAACATTTATACACCAACCAAACTGCGTAACAGTACATTTGGTTCAAATATTAAAAGTAAAAAGTGTACAACAAAAGTAGACATGATTTCTGAACTGTATCAACGATTTCAGCGTACCAGGAGATCATAGCAAACATGTACTATATGTGCAATGCATAGCGTACCAATATCTAAACCTCGTGTTAAACTGCCGATTCACGAGTGACACGCCTGCACGCTATCTAAGGTATCTGTTACCGAATTTATAGGTTTAGTCGAAATCCTTGCGGTATTAAGACGTACTGCCTTGATTCTGCTTGAATGGTTCATTTCATGTACAAGCTTTGTCTGTGTCTTGCGTTTGGTAACAGTGCAGTATCTAAGACCAATTTAATACCTGTCTTCAAAATTAATACTCTAGTCTAAAGTAAGTGATTTCCACGTATAAGATAAATTCTGACTGAGTTCGTGGCTAAATAATAACAGCCGCTCGGATCGCTCTTTAGGTTAAGCCGTGCTTGCCTAGGTTGGTCTGTGGATGGGTGACCACCCATTATAAACCGAGTTTCCTTCGTGCCTCGGAAATCACGTTAAGCCGTTGGTCCCGGCTGTCATTGGTAGATCTTTGACAGTCGTTACAGGTAGTCAGTGGCCCGAAAGTCTGAGAACCAGTCTTACCAAGGGGTAAGTCGCTCCATGTAAAATACTGGTATTCAGCTGCATGCGGTTAGTCTGGAAGCCGACCCTAATATAGTTGGGAAAAGGCTAGGCAGATGATGAAGATGAATTCTGACTAGGGATGATCGATATCAGAAAAACATCGATGTTTTCCCGCTAAACAATGATGTTTGTCTGCCATCGATGTACATCGATCATCTCTAATTCTGACTAGCCATTAATCAAGGCCATCTGGTGCCTAAGATAAAAGTAATAACGTTAAAAATATAAGACTAAAACTAATAATTTCCAAGTTTTTCTTTCATTCTTAGCATAGAGGCCCTCAAGTTGCCCCTATAAACACTACACTCGGTTTATGGGTCAAGAAAAAGGGTCTTGTAACACGCAAAGTACGGGCAGTCCTTGAAAACTACTAGGTTTTTTATAACAGCATCTCAACACGATAATATTGTAAAAACATAACTGAATAAAGTAAGGTTCTTGATAAAAATGTGAAGGAATTTGATAATTGCCATTTTTATTTTAGTTTTAAACATGAAGGGACGATTAAAACAGGAATTTTAGCTTCGGAATATACATCCTTGGGGCGTTATGTACTTATACGAAATAAAACAGTGGGCAATAAAAAAGGTATGTAAATTAAATTTTATTACAGCTAAATTTTATGACCAACCATTTTTTTCTACCCTTTAAAGTCTAAAATCTGTTGAAAAAAAGCAGTTCAGCGAACGAGTTTATTCCAGTTCTGGTTTAGAAAGCCTGGCATCTTGTTTAAAAATAGGTAGTTTTGAGTTTAAAATATTACCCTGAAAAATGCTGAACATAGAATAAACATAGGAAACCTTCCATTGCCAAACTTAGGATCGAGAAGGAGTTTACAGCGGATTACCCTTTTTTTGTTTCATCATTTCAGACGAAAGACGTCCACTGCTGGACATAGTGTCGCCACATTGACCGGTCCCGTCCATCTCGCATCCAGCGGATCCCCGCAACCTACACCAAGTCATCGGTCCACCTAGTGGGAGGCCTTCCAACCCAACGTCTTCCGGTTCGCGGTCGCCACTCCAGTACTTTTCGGCCCCATCGGTCATCCGTTCTGCGAGTAATGTGCCCTGCGCACTGCTACTTAAGTTTGACAATTCTTCGAGCTACGTCGGTAACCTTGGTTCTCATGTTTGTTTGAAAAGAATTCGACGAAAGTAAACAAACAAACTTTGTTCGGGACAAATACACTCAAAATCACCCAGTAAATTAAACTACGGCTATTAACAACAGGGAATAAGTTACATTCATTTGTGTTTAAAGATATTTATTTATTCAAAGTGTATGCACACGTTACAAGAACACTATACGAAGGCGGAATTAATGCATAGATATCAATTCAACAACTTCGTCATCGTATCGCTGGAACGACAAATTTTATATTTTGCTAGCCCAAAACTTCGCTACTTCCACCGCGTCGTCGGTGCAGCGCAAAGGTCACTACAGCTGCATGTTGTTGGGCTAAAAGGGCAGGATAGGTGGTGGAGCATATTTTGCGACATAGCTCCACAACTACAACCCGCTGCTGTTTCCTTGAGGTAACCCCACTTAACGAGGTTGGAGTTACATCTTCCCACTTGAGTCCGGCTCAACAACTACTAATGGAAATCCGCAGTTATGTTTTGGATCCATTTTTACAATTACATCAAATACACTTGGTACAGTCCCTACTATGTTACTCCTTAGACAATTTACAACACATGAAAAGTTGCTAATTTGTTCATGGTTACCCGAAAGTTAAATAATTTTCTGATTATATTATTTCCTTATCAATATAAAGTAGACTTTATGCTTGTAAAATGTTTATAAAACCGTCGCTTCCTGCGCCGCCATTCGTCAAAATGATTGATTATATCGGCACGTCACATAATGATCACGTTTTTTGTTTCTTTTTGTATTAGTACGAGTGGAAAGTTGTTCTGTAAGGATCCTTGGAAAATACAAGAAAAGTTTGTCATTTTCTTAGAGTATACTCGAAGTTATGTCTTTAAGTGTGTCATTTAATTTGTAAGGCAATTGATCTTAAATAATTTTCTTTATTCCAATATACGTTTTGATTTCTGTGTAGAAATCTAACAGTAATTTCACAGTTTTTATGCTTTGTGACTGGGATTGGGGCTACATTTCATTGTTGTCTTTGTTTCGATAATTTAAAAAAATGGCCTACTTGAAATAATGCTTTGATTTTGATTTTTGAACATTTCAACGTAACAAATATTTTTTACGTACTATGGCAATCTTAAAACACGGTGAGAGAGATGCATGATCAACACTTTACTTGAAAAAACAAAGACTTTGACACAACTGACGTTTATACTATCGGATTCGAAAGTCTATGACAGACGTGACACGCTCAACGCACATTATGACGGATTTTGTTAGTACTACCTTTTCTACGGCGAATGCGTAGCCACATAAAACACTAACAACAAATGAATCACTTGTCGAGATTTTGTCACAATATCAACGAGTAATTAATAATGGATACGATCCATTATAATTAATGCAAGTGTTATCAGTGTTACTGTAACGTGCTTAATGAAACAATGCGTCTGATTGTATATGCCGCCTCAAGATAATACGGTATCTTAAGGTATGGCCATATTTCCCTGGACTGAAATTATTTCAATATAAAACCTATCGTAGGAGTCGAAGAACTCAAATCTCTAGAACACTAATTAATATTAAGATTTCCTTTGAGGATTTTTTCCATCACATTTAAATTGAAAGATTTTCAATCAGCTCAGCCCAGTGTTTTCAAATTTTTGGTTTACGAATAAACATTTTCTTGCACAAGCTGCACCTCCATAAAGATGATTAAAAGACTGCAGTGAGCACCACCACATCGTAAATATTGTACCCATAGCTAATCACTTCGCTATTTCTAATACCTCACTGGAAAAATACACGCCGGCCTCATTGGGTCAGTTACAAAATTAAAAAGAAATGCTTTTATCATAGATGAATGTCATAAAATATCATCAGTTTCTTGCAAACAAAAGCCAGAACAAATTACAATATGTCACATCACGCCTGTTATCCCTGAAGAGTAAGGCAGCGATGTAGAGCACACCCACATTTTGCCAGTTTTAAGTCCCATGGCCTATTGACACGTCAACCGGCCGCAAATCTAGACTAAACAATATTAAGGTTTTTTGTAATTTCTCTAGTGCCTAGAGCTGATTGCAGCCACAGTGTCTTCATTTGCTACTTTTAGCGAGTACTTTATGATATTCATGGGCGCTCTCATTTGAAAAAAAAAAAATGGAAAATCAAAATATATTGAATATACTTAGTGAAAAATAAAATGTTGTTTTTTTTTTTTATAAGGAATTCTTGGTACCGCCATTTAAAAAAAAAAACCCCAATTTGCCAAAATAAAACGTATCCTCAATACCAATCCCGTGCTCCTTTTTTCCATTATTAGCCGAATCCACGCCTCCATTACTAATCACTTCTGGATAAATGCATCCCCATCTCCTTCCATTCATTTTGTGCTTCTTCTCGCCAATTCTTGAGGAAGCCATCATCTTCTCGTTCTGCCACGACCCTGTCTAGCTGTCTCAGTGCTGCAGTATTGCGATTCCATGCTCATTTCATAGTATTTCTAAACCGCTACAATTTGGCCATACCTTGTACCGAGCGTCGAGATAAGCTTTCAATTATTCAATGCCCTGACTGCATATTAATGTCAACGGACATTCAGGTGGAGATTCGTGCCGAGATTGTCATTGTATTGATTCATGCGCCTAGTTTGAGAGATACATATCTGTATCGAGATGCGATAGGGATGGGAAATATTGCGGCATAGAAATTCATACATATTTGTTTAGCCACAAATTCTGACAGCCAGTTTTATCAAGAGGTAACGAGGTAACGTGTTACCCTTTAAATGCGTTGTAGAGGTCAGATATACAGTCGCTACATCAAAAAAAAACTAATATTTAGCTGTATCCTGATAGATTGGAATCCGATCATAAAGTTGTTGGGATAAATCTAGGAACTCTAGGAGATGAGAATACACATTTCACTTATAAAAGCGAACGTATTCACACTGTCATATGATGTCTCTGAATTATAAGAATTTAAACTTTAGGCGCGAATTATACAGAAACGGCGTAAGGTGAAGGCGCGGCGCAGGCGCAGCGCAGACACAGACTTTAACAATGTTTTAGAATTCACGTAGTTTTATTGTAGTTCTGGTATGTCCTGCGTGAAGTGTGATAGTGTTAACTGTCACTTTATTCATCGCGTGACAGTTATCTTACTATTTGCACCTTCTATTGTGTGTGTTCATTGTTATCAGGTTATCTCTGATCTGATAATTATGTCGATAACACCTTACCACGGATGGATAAAATAATGAATGAGTACATAAGAGGAAGTCTGAAAGTGGCGCCGGTGACTGAAAAGTTATATGGTAATCGGTTATCGTGGTATGGACATGTGATGCGAAGGAATGAGGAAAATGTAGTGATGAAAATATTGAGTATGAAGATGGCTATAAGAGTAGAGGAAGACCAAAGAAACGATGGATGGACTGTGTGAAGGATGATATGGTTAGAAAAGAGGTGACTGCTGAGATGATGAATAATAGAAGAGTATAGAAGAAGAAGAAATGCTGCGATGACCCCAAATAAGCTAGAATAAAGGCAGGAGAATGATGATGAACACCTTACCACGGATATCCACATGGCACATCCCTATCAAGCACAGACTAATGCAAAGCTTGATACAGTCGTGATCGTTTTGTGAATAGTGCAAATCTGTTGCTGTGATTATAATAGACTGGTTATGTCTCCATAAACATAATTTGCCTATAATGTTCCCACTGCTGGGACACCAGGCCTCCTCCCTGACAGGGGAAGTGGGGCTTTAGTCCACCACGCGGCCCCATTGCGGGTTGGTAGACGTCATAATACATGGGTTCGAATCTTCGTTCTAGGATATACATCTACCGGCTTCCTCACGATACACGATGTTTTCCGATATTTTTTGTGATGCCCAGTTCTTTTCTGGTATTTACTACACCATAGGCTAGGTTTTGTCCAAAGGTTTTACCCGTCGAAAAAAAACTACGAACTTTTATCCCTAAGTTACCATCAAGGGAGTGAATTTTTAAAAAGTCTTCGTTAGTACTACTTTCGATATACAACATAGAGTGACTGCTAATTAGTGACCAATATTTAAACTCGAGATTGTACTCATGACAACAAACAACGTTCCCAAAGAAACATTTTTTTTTTAATACTCATTCACTTTTATCACAATAACACAACAGCGGAGTATTACGGAGCGGGCTTGCGAGCCGCGCGGGTGCTCTGCCTACCCACTGTTGCACGGTACGATAATAATGAGCCAGAACATGCGTCTAATAGCTGATAGGTCACCGGCACGAGCGTGCGAATTTCATACGGCTGTTTCTTTGGAAAAGTTGTTCGCTATCATCATGTGGTCTAATGAAATCGCGGAAAAAAATCAGCTGTTTGTTCCCTACATTTTGACGATTATTTTGAACACAAATGTGCACAGGACAACTGGTTTCTACTTTGGTCCCTCAGTAAAAGTTATGACTACAGTGACCCTGTAAGAGGTTTAGGAAAAATAGAAACTACGTAAGCATTTAACCGCTCATTTATACCCACATAACTAATGCAATGATGACACGCTTAACACGTTGACCCATAACAGTTGACGATCTGTCACAGCACAATCCCGCTCTAACACGCCATCCAAGTGTAATGGCCGATAATCTACACGATAATTGAAACGTTAATTATCTACCGACCCCATCTTAGATCAAGCGTGTGTTAACAATTCATTGGTTGGATTGCGATCTGTGACGTGTCATCTTTAGAGATGACAGCGATGAGCTCTTGTGATGTCTTGGTCATGAGACTTAAACATAACTGGCGAATTGTGGGTGTCTTATTAAGTACACCTATGCCTAACAGTTCGGTGATTACAGCTGTGGTGTTATTTATGTGTGTTTTTTAAATTTACTCCTAAAAGATGTAAAAAAGGGATGAAATTGGCTTCTACGACCAGAAAGAAAGTGGATACTAAGTTGACTGCTGGCCGAGCTGTATGAAAGCAATAAACTTTTGCGTCGTGTAATCGTTCCACTAACCCAACTTCAATTATCACCATCATCATTTCAGCCTAAAGACGTTCTCTTTTGGACATAGGCCTCCCCCAAGTGTCGCCACATAGACCGGTCCCGATCGTCTCGTATCCAGCGGATCCCCGCAACCTTCACCAGGTCATCAGTACACCTAGTGGACTGATGACTTGGTCATGGACCTTCCAACGCAACGTCTTCCGGTTCGCGGTCGCCACTCCAGAATTTTTTGGACCCATCGGCCATCTGTTCTACGAGCAATGTGCCCTGCCCACTGCCACTTAAGTTTGGCAATTCTTCGGGCTACATCGGTAACTTTAGTTCCCTTGCGAATGTCTTCATTTCTGAAAACTTCAATGGCTAGATGTTATTTCTTTCTCGTGTGATTTCGTGTGTTTATTGCCTAACCTGATGTCAGAGTTGTATGCTGCCAGTGTTCCTCAGACTTGTCTTTACATGCCGTCGAGAAATATATCTCTCTACCGTTTCCTAGGCTCCTAATAGTCGTAGCGTGATGCTAAAAAAGCCTTTTAATCCCTATGAAACGCTACTAAAACTTTAGCTTTTCAACATAAGACTAGATGATAGGATAAAGACAAGTAGTCTAGCTTTTTAGATATGATAACTAAAATATTTTATTGGGACTATAAATATGTTTATTTTACGATATTCAAGACCGTGTTTTAGATATTATTATCGATATCGTATTTTAGGACTACGTAAATGTTGAAAGGCTTTTGACACAATTGAGTATAAGGATAATGAAAAGTATATATATTACTGAGTAGCTATATATTATTTAAATATACATAATGTCGGATCCGATCATTAGTACGGACTTGGAATGAGTCGCAAGCGCGCCACTGGTAACATCACGCGACCTACCCCACACTTACAGCGTGCTTCTACAGAGTCGTCGTCCCGGAAATGTACCAGATTCATTGAGCCCCGTGTTATTGTGTTAAATTTTAATTTAAACTATTTAGTTAATTTAATAAAAACAGTGTATCGTTCCCATTGTGTTTTCATTAATTTTCTGCCCACAACGTACGAGCCTCACGGAATAAATCCTGACAATCTGACTTAAACACATATATAGAAATATTCATTTGTTTGCTAATCCTATTACTTACTTTATCGTTTTCGTTGAAACACGTGTTAAGGATAATATTTATAATCTTATACACGCGCATAAGTTGTAAGAATTCGGTTAGTTATTTAATTGTAATTAAAGGTTAAAATTAAGAGACGTCTAAACGACAAACATATTATGTGGTAAAACAGTCGCTAAATAATCACTTAAGCAGCATAACATAATTATCGAGCCTGTTATTTTCGACAGGTTGGGCAGAGACGTAGGGCACCTAACAGTACGCCCAAATTTCCCCAGTTACGTTTTAAGTCTCATGTAAAATGGGATGAGCCTATTGCCATAAACCCGGCACAAGTCCTTGTTCCGTGGTTGCTACTGAGCAGCGTTTATGAATAAACCCTTAATAGTCTACATAATAAGTACGCTATGTTGAAATACGAATAATGGTACTGATTCAGAAAATTAAATTAACGAAAATCAACACAAAACCCGTCCAAGTTCAGACTAATTGAAGATTCAACTTACCTAAACATCAATTTCGCTTCGCAATCTAAATTGAAACCAACCACATATAAAATAAAATTTCAAACCACGAACAAAGCAACCTATTTACGTATTAAAACAACAAAAAAAGCTAATCCATACGGCCAGTTACAAAAGCACCCACGATCCAAATTATTAAAACCTCACCACGAAATATAATGAACTGGCTGGAAACAAAACAAAATAAAGTTGTTCAATACAAAATATCTCGAATTTAGAACTGAATAGCAAATTGGAATATTCAATTACACACCACACTTCTTTCTGTAAGTGAGCCACTGGATTAAATTCAATTTTAAAATTAGATACGGCCTTTTTAATTTAAAAGTTTTTTTTTTTCTGTATGACCGTTCATTGGAAGATACTAGAGAATAGGTTACCAGTGATGCTATTTTCATAGTGAAGACTATCAAGATTTTTAGAATTATCGTCTGATGGTGATCAGCTTATAATATTTCCACTGCTGGGAGACATGCCTCCTCACTCTGATAGCCATCACTCATCTAGACTAATTCTGCTCAATTTATGCAACATGTTTTTAGATAGTGCTATAATTTTGTCATGTTAACTAGGAGCTGGATGATAGTGATCGACAATCTAGCTCATTCTACAATGGATAAAACCTATGACTTCCATTAAGCGCATAACACACCGCCAGCTAGCGGATGAACGAGCGAGTTGGGCGAGGCGCGGTGTGAACCAAAGTATGAAAAGAGGTGAATCGATTCCTTGTTCGGCTCGCTCGTTCGCTGGCTAGCTGGCGGTGCCGGTGTGGCCTGCGCTTTATGCTATTGCAATTTGCTGTTGAAACATCTGTGTCAATTTTGGTCTACAATAAAATACCCTTTATCTATTCTCAATAAATTTTTCTATTGTTTAAATGCTTCAACAATACGTTAAGTATCAACCAATTTAAAATGAGATTTAACCAACCTATTTCATTTTCAAAACTGGCCGTTCGAACTTAAAAAAAAACAGTTAATTTAATAAAAGAACAGCAAAGCTTTCTCGGTTCCCTCTAACCACTTTCATCTGTTAATTGGATTCACATTCTGTGGGCGATTACAGAATAATTGTAAGAGCAGATGTCTGACATTGTTGTGTGTTACTTTGCAATTATGTCAATTTGTGGCCGAGTAGAAGGTTAGCAGCGGGTTGGAAGTATGAGTCCTATGATGTGATGGAAACGGGCTACGGAAAACCAGAAGATGGGATGACTGGTGACAGTTATTGGTCACGTCAACGTTTCACAAATATATACTAGAAAGATATTTCTTTAATCAACAGAAATGTTTTGCTTAGCCGTGGAAATTTTCGAGAAAAATAATTCAACGTATCCAACGGCGAATTATTTTTTAATACTTTTTCATTATGCATAACTTTCACAAATTATACGTTGCGCTAAAACAAATAAATTCAAGTCGGCAATCCAAGCGGATTCTGTACAAAATGACCTCTTACATTGTTAGAAAAAAAATAGTATGTAGGTACGGCCTTGAAATTTAAACCAAATAAATTAATCCTGCAACAGTGTTCATGTAAAATAAACACCCATACATTTTATTGCAAAATAAAAAAATACACCATTTAACAACACTGCGGTGTCTGCGTCAATTTTAAACATTCACGAGATATTAAAACATTAACGGGCGAGTGCAGCACTCATTATTTGTAGGCTTTCCGTGGTGTGAAGTGCTAATTAGCCGTAAGAGGCGATTATCAGTTTATTCGGTGCTGTAGGAGTTCAGTTAGTACGTTGAAATTGTTTTGAGTAGGCACTTATGTCTTGTTTTTAGTCACATTATGCAGTAAGTTAAATGTGTTATCAATAACTTGTTTTTTAGAATGCTGGTTGCTGGTGACTGTGAAAGTCAAAGAATTATCTTTCCTTTGTTGAAGCTGTTGGTTAATATTGATTAGTAAATACATACTTGTAGTAAATACATACCCTAACCTAAGTAAAAAACCAACACAATTTAAAAGCTTGTTTTTAAATAAATCATATAGGTATAATAGATATATATAGGTGTGACTTTATTGCTCAGCAAACCTTTTTAATTGATATCCATATCATGGTTATCTCATACAAATAACTAGTCCGCCATTTTTGGAAGCCTGCGATATTAGATTTAGAAGTGACGTCACTTAGCTAACCGTGTATGCAAAATTTCAGCTCAATCGGTATAACTGTTTTAAAAATCAGTTGTAAGATTTGATCAAAACAAACATTGCAAGTTAAGTAAAAGCTTTTAAAAAGAGATCCTATTTTGATATATGAGTGCTAATTTGTCATGGGTACATTTTAAAACCCGTGTCATGCAAATCATAACAACACAACTTCCTTCATTTTTCGTCTCAGAGATATAACTATGCAAAAAATATCCACCGACATCGCTTCAAACGCATTTTCAGACAACAGGAAGAAATAACAGCAAAAATGACACAAAACCGATTACTACAAAAACGGCACTAAATGTGTGGCGTATTACGCGGTACGCAAAGATCTGTAACTCGCGGTTTTTCTCGCCCAGGCCCTTGTAGGCCCGTTACGTTCTCGAGGCCCTTTCTCCGTGTCAGGGGCTCTTCACTAATGGTCTCTTGCCTCTTTCAGCACTCGCAGTGCCTTTTTCAGAGTGAAAAAGTGGGAGTAGAGTGTGTGTTAGATACTGCAAGATATGTGAAGTTATAAGGACTTATTCGTTGGTGGTGAGGAAAAAAATAAGTTTTAATAAAGGCTTTCTAACGAGAGCAGTTCGAAGCCTAGTGAGAATCTTACTATTATGGTAGTGTAGGGTTTAAAACTGAATATCTGAAAAGGGGTTAAAACCAGGTAGGCGCATTACTTTGTGTAATTTATTTCATCACCACTGCTCTCAAAACGGTGAAGGAAAACATCGTGAGGAAACCGGCATGTCGTTGAACCAAAAATTCGAAGACATGTGACATCTACCAATCCACACTGGGCCCGCGTGGTGGATTATAGCCCATTCCCTCTCATAGAGAGGAGGCCTGTGTCCCAGCAGTGGGAACATTATAGGCTGATTATGCTATGCTTATGCTATGCTTATCTGAAAAGAAGTCATTGCTAAGATGGTTTGCTCATGTGGAGAGGATGAGTGAAAGGCGACTAATAAAAGGTATTTACTAGGCAGATGTGAGTGGCAACGCTGGAAGAGACGCCCTAGAAGGACATACACTGTGTTTACTGGTGAGATTCATCAGAAGGGTCAGGTGCATAGTATTCGCAACCGGCGTGCGTGTAAGACCAGATGTATGAACGTAGACGAGGAGACGAAAGGAGTTTGTAAGGATCGTAGCAGGTGGCGTTCTGTAGTTTCTGCCTACCTCCATGGGAAAACGGCGTGAGTTTATGTATGTTAGTCATTGCATTCTTCTTTATGAACGACTCTGACTATGGGACCAACCCTGAAATCACGAATCAGATTTTGTCATAATTTTCTCGAGTTACGCGGACAAAAATTTTAAAAGGTTCATAAATAAATTGTATTGCAAAACAAACGAAATGATTCTTAAATAAAGGGTGTAAATAGACCCTTAACATTACCGAAAGGTACTTGTTCTCCCCGTCTTTGCGATTATTTTTTTTGTTCTAGACCATACTTGGGAACCTTCTAGTTACGGAGATATTGGGGGCCAAAGTTCCAACTTTTTCACAAGTTTTTTTTTTAAATACATATTTTTAATGTAAGATTTTTACTTAACACACCTCCACGACCCCTGTATATAAATAAATTCCTTAATTTTTGTACCAAATCACAGAGTTCCCTAACTCAAAGGACCAGATTGTTTCCGCTTTTTTATTAAAGTATAATTAATACATGCGCAACAAGTAGTTTTCAGTGTCGTTTGTATATTTTATTCATAACATTATAATATTTTAAATATTTTATTCGATAACATGGACCATAAATGCTGCTCAGTTAAGTTACAAACAATGGAAGTAGTACCTTTTGTTTAAATTGTAAATAGCGTTACATTTTGAAAACGTCAAAACATGGGTTACTGGGTTGTTTGTTTAATTACTTGATAACAGATTACTAGAATTAAAACTAAGAATAAAAATCGGCCAAGTGCGAGTCCGACTCGCGCATAAAGAGTTCCGTACCATTGTAATAGAGGGGAGCCCCTTTTAATTTTTAATTTATTATTTGTTGTTATAGCTGCAACAGAAATACATATTCTGTGAAAATTTCAACTGTCTACCTATTACGGATCATGAGATACAGCCCGCTGACAGACAGACGGACAGCAGAGGCTTAGTAATAGGGTCCCGTTGGTTACCCTTTGGGTACGGAACCCTAAAGCCAGTTGACTAGAAGGCGACCCCAACATAGTTGAAAATAAGGCAGATGCTGCGCCCGCCGTCTTTACAGACCAAAGTACACCAACCACGTAAATCTCTTCACAGCACTGTAACAGTGTTTCTATAACAAAGGCGTCTTTTCTTTCAATTTAACATTTCCAAGATAAAATAACAGCATCAGAACGTAATTATAATTAATGGTATCTGACTCCATGTTCAAAAGACAAGCTTTCTAAGAATAAATAAAGAGGAAACTGAACTTAAAATACCTCTTTCTTCATTGTCCAACTACAAGGCAGGTGTAAAGGAAACTGCCAACAAAAGACGTCCCAGCAAAGGGTACAATTCAAAAAGACAACACCAAATAAAGTTTTAACAAAGTGAAATAACCTAATATATAGTGTTACAAAGCCGTTGCTGCTGTGTCTACTTTTATACTGCCCCTACTAAGGCTTCAAACTGTAAACAATTTAATAAGTATAAATTCCACGCTAGACATTCTCTTGCTACCTAGCAAGAGAATGTCTAGCGTAGAATTTCTACAAAAAATAAATATATCTTACAAAAATCTTAGAGTTGATTGTTGAGCTACACTTAAACGAGGTCACGTGGGTCTATGACAAAGCTTTTTGAAGTTCCGTAGTCGAATGGCAAGACACGGAACCCTTATAGATTCGTTATGTATTGTCTGTCTGTCCGTGTATGTCACAGCCACTTTATTCCGAAACTATTAGGACAACACAGTTGAAACTTGGTAGGTAGATGTATTTTGTGAACCGCTTTACGATTTTGATACAAAAATAAAAACAATAATAGATTAATAAAAGATTTCCCATACATGGAAATGAAACTAAAAAAATTTTTTTCGGTTTTCTTTACGTGCCTATAGATAGGTCTTAAAAAATTACATTGAGGTTCCTAAAACCATTTTTCTCAACGTCAGTCGTTTGAAAACTAGATAATTCCAAAGTCTTAAAACGTGCCCCCCCCCTCTAATTTCTAAAGTGAGAAGAGGAAAATTCTGAAAAAATTTAGGATAGCAGACCGTAAAAATTTTTTTTTTTTTTAAATTGGTTTGAATAAGATTTGATATTTAGTTTTTATACTTTTTCGTCAAACTGTAGCAGTAACTTTTTTTTTCATAAACATGCTACGAAAAACAAATTTAGTATAATACAACATTATGAATGAGCCTTCAAATGTTTGTATTATATCTTTTAGTGCTACGGAACCATATGTGCTTGTGAGTACGACTGATACTTGGCCGGTTTTTTTTTTTAAACACATAAACGAAGTAGGCAATTTAAAAGCTTTGCTTAGAAACCATAATCACAAATAAATAATAATTTTGAGATTTCCCTGATGAATGAGTTTTGATTTAGATTGTTACCAATCTAAATCAAAACCTTCAATCAAAAATGCAACTAGAAATAAAAAAAAAATGATCCCATCCCATCTATTAATACCATACAAAAAGATAACTTATTATGGTAACATCCTTTAAATTATCATAATTCAATAATCTATTATATCAGAATGTTCAGCCACCCACAAGAAGGCATTATTATAAACGGATAACCTTTGATAAAGGTTACACAAAATAAACTTAACTTTGTAATATTAACTGAGGAGATACTAGCTCCCCATTGTGTACTCCCACTTTCTCTTATCAACCCCTCGTGCGAAACCTTTGGTTATAATATTCAATTATTCATTTATTTGGTCTAGTGGTCGCAATCGCAACTGCTAAGCAAGAGGTCCTGGGTTCGATTCCCTGGTCGGGCAAGTGTTTTTGGATTTTTTTATCAGAATTTCTCAGTAGTACCCACGGAGTCTAGATTGGTGCCCAGTGGGTGGCAATAGGCTTGCCCCCTATTACATGGGACTTAAAACATAACTGCCGAAATGTGGGAGTACTATTAGATTCAAGTCTGCCTAACCATTTGGGAATTACTTGTTAATTATTGATTCGTTTAAATATCAGTTGAGGGCCTCAACTGATAGATTTTGATCTGAATAGATTGAGGCTAAACTTCGGCCTATATCCAGGGGGGTGGTCCTTCGAGTAATTTGTAACAAACAACAATATTAGTAATCAATATGGTTTAGTTTTTGAAAGCTTTAATCATTCTATCCTATGATATAGCACAAATATGACTGGCAAAATACTGGTGTACATTTTAATGAAGTGTCAAAATAGGTACACTTCTGCCTTATACTTCGTTATTACAGGTGTGATGGCAATGCACTTCCAAAGCCTGTGGTATTTTTCGAAAGTAGGCACTTAGCACAAAATGAGGCGCCTCCTGTTTGATTAAATCCCCGGTAAAAAATCAGCCTATCTCGAAAGAAACTCGAACAAACATCACCTACAAAATCCACAAAGTTAACAAGCAAAGTCCAATGGTACAGTCTCCGATATGTCCGCCCTCTACGTCGGTGTAAAGTTACTTCCTTCGTCTCGGCTCACTTTGATCTTTGAGAGCAGTAATTAAATCGGCTTTTGTACGAACTTTCTAGTTTTTCAGATAAACGTGTCTACAGGCGTTTTGGTTAAGTTCCTTGTGTTTTGGCTTCCAAGCTTCCAAGTTTTAACGGAATTAGTTTGCTGTTCATTTTGTTAGAATTAATTTGATTTTGTTTCTATGACAACGTGATGAAGACGCAGCGGGTTCTATGATGAAGTTGAAAGTAGGACATTGACTCCTGAGTGTCTATTTAACTGTTCTGCCCCCGTAGCATGACCACCGTAGACAAGGATTTCTTTGTCGGAAGAATCGACAAAATGACAGATAGTGCAAAGAAATCTGTCATTGTGACGACACAATCTGTCATTTTGTCAATTCTTCCGTCAAAGTAATCCTTGTCTACGGTAGTCATGCTACGGGGGGTGTTAAACCTCATGTGAACTTTTATTGTGCATTTTCGTCAATCAGTTACTGAAATTTTAAGGTTTTCAATTCTTAAATTGATTTTTTTATCTACTGATACTGTTAGCCTGCCTCATCCCACTGCTGGGCAAACGCCCATGACTTTCAGTTGTTTCGATCCATGTAATGTGGGCCACTGGTCGTTGGTATTGTCCAGCTCGTCCCGCCATCTTCTTCTTAACTGTTTTTTTTTTTCAGATATCATTGTTCGATGGCAAAACGTGCTTGGGTAAGGGGTTTCAGAATTATTTAAAGACCATAGTCCACTATCCTAGGAGCTCGTGGCTAAATAATATAAGCCGCACAGGTCGATCTTTAGGTTAAGCCGTGCTTGCCTAGGTTGGTCTGTGGATGGGTGACCACCAATTACATACCGAGTTTCTTCCGTGCATCGTAAAGCACGTTAAGCGGATGGTCCCGGGTGTCATTTGTAGATACACAGTCGTTAGGTAGTCAGTGGCCCAAAAAGTCTGACAACCAGTCTTACCAAGGGGTATCGTATTACCCAGTACTAAATGGGTTGTGGAGGTCAGATAGGCAGTCGCTCCATATAAAATGCTGGTATTCAGCTGTATCCGGTTAGACTGGATGCCGACTCCAACATAGTTGGGCAAAGGCTAGGCAGATGATGAGTCCACTATTCTACCAAAGTAACGTGTTAAAAACTCAAATCGAGAGCGTCAAAGCACCAACTAGTATTTCAGAGGTGGTTCGTAAACGATGCAGCGCCGCTACTTACTAATGCGTTTTTAACTATTTTGTGATTGGTGTCATCGTCTACGACCGTCCTCAAAGTTTCCTATTCGTTTCTCAGGGTGTCTCATTATTTTAGTCAGTACAAGTCTGACACTCCCTTCCGCTCCGCCCAGGGGTCATTTGATGATTTCCCATCCTAAAAAAAAAAAAAGGGTCTCTTATTATGACGCTGAATAAAAAACCTCATATTGATTATGACTTTATTATAAATACAGAAGACAATACAGAAGACTGGCAGTTGAATGGCAATGCTAATATTTTGGAAAAAGAAAGAGCCAGCCCCCTGCATGGTCACGCGAAGTGTCGACCAGTCAGCGAGATATTTCCTATAAAGGAGACGCGCACTCAGGCCCCATGACGAGATCGTTTCGACCCCAAAACGGCTCAAAACTGTAGTTATCAAGAAGGTTACAGTATTTACGCCGCTTGGGGATCTCAGCAGCTGTATTAGCAGCTTTATCGTAATTATTATTAGGTACATTCTTATTTTATCCACCTATATGAAACGATAGAACGAGTCATTCGTCATGAAAAATAAACAACATTAATTCAAGGTAATTTATTTAGCGACTTTCCAAATAGATCCGATCACAAATAAAATATCGGTGTCAAAGTTCCCGTAAAATATCAAGTAAATTATTACTTGTGATAAATTTTATTATGACTGAAAGATTAATTAATTTCATTTGAAATTGTACGTAAAATATTACCTTTCGTAGGTTTCCATTTTTTTTGTAACTTTTTATCAGTGGATATGGGTGAAGTTGAAATAGGATTGGGGAGGCCTTACAAAGTGAAATATGAGGATTTAATCATGATCAGAGCAGTGCAGTGGTGGCTCGGTGATAATGTCTCGCTTGCCTCTGTTCAAACTCTGGCATCTAATCGTAAAATTCAATCTTTTCTCAGTCGGCTAAAACGGAACCCTTATAGGATCAATTTGTTGTCCGTCTGTCTGTCCGTCTGTCAAGACCCGTTTTCTCAGGAACGCGTGGAGGTATCAAGCTAAAATTAATACTATATACTCAAGTCTGCTACTCCTTGGAGCAGTGAATAAAACAAATTTGTAAGTCAAGGCGATCAAAAGATATGACCGTTTATGTTGCATATTTTGTGATTTGACCAGTGATTCAAAACCTATAAGGTACTTCCCGTTGACTAATCATGAAATTTGGCAAGAAGCAAGGTCTTCCAGCACATGTAAAGGAAAAAAAATAAATTAAAACCGTAAATATGTGGTTTCATAACAAAATACTTTCAAGGTTATTACGGTTTATACGGTGCGCGAGTCCAGCTGGCACTTGTCCAGGTTTTTCCCATCATTACTGCTGCCCTGCTCTGAAATGGTGAAAAAAATATTCATTATCATCATCATTATTGCAATGGAGCGCAGCATAATAGGTGTCAAGCATACAGATCGCGTTAGAAACACCACCCCATCAATCGGGCGCAAATTCAGACTCCGTGGCTGCTACTGAGGACTTACTGATGAAGAAACCCAATATAATTTTCCCCGACTGGCGAAATGTGGGTGTAATATTAGGTACACCTCTGCCTAACCCTTCGGGGATTACCGGGGTGATGTTATGAATCAACAGCAGTCTACAGCTGGACGTTAACCTTTCCAATTATCCATTCATAATCAGCCTATAATGTTCCCACTGCTGGGACACAGGCCTCCTCTCTATGAGAGGGAATGGGCTATAATCCACCACGCGGGCCCAGTGCGGGTTGGTAGATGTCACATGTCTTCGAATTTTTGGTTCTAGGACATGCCGGTTTCCTCACGATGTTTTCCTTTACCGTTTTGAGAGCAGTGGTGATGAAATAAATTACATAAAGTAATGCGCCTGCCGGGGTTCGAACCCACGACTTACTGCTCGTAAGTCGGGACCGCCACCACTGGGCCACCGCTGCTCTACTGGGCCACCGCTGCTCTTATCCATTCAACCGTGCAAAAATCATCCTAGCCTGCAGTGGCGAAGGTTCCATACAACTCGATTCCTACTGGCTTCCGATTGAAAAATGGCACAGTCAGTATTTTAGGTATAGACAAATAATATAATCACATTAAAGATTATGTACTCCGGCCTACCTCCTACAAAATATACCCTTCGCTACTGCTAGCCTGAGCCTACATCCTCCCGATTTGCGGTTTCCAAAATGATCATCGGTCCATAGAAAAATGTTGCCAAACTGAAACATATCACAAAGTAAAAAGGACCTTAAACCACCATAATTTAAAATCAATTACATTCGAACACAACTATTGCACTATGAGGCGGTTACAAAGGTACCTAATGTTCCGTGTAAAATGGGCAACACATTTCAGACTTCCTTTCAATAATACATAATACACTTGTTAAGGTCCTGGATGGTCAGCAAATAAACCGCAAAAATAATAACATAACATCACACCTGTATTCCCAGAACGGTTAAGCAGAGTCGTATCTAATGGGCTGCGGGACTGCTCGAAAGAGATACCGCGGCCCTGGAACACAAAGAGAAGGAACATGGATGGGTTTTAGTCAGTACAAGTCTGACATTCCCTTCCGCTCCGCCCAGAGCAGGAGGGGTCATTTGATGATTAAAAAAGAGGCGTAGATACCTAATAGTAAAACCACATTTCGCCAGTTATGTTTAAGTCCCATTTAATAGGGGCGAGCCTATTGCTAACAACCGGGCACAATTCCAGACTCCGTGGCTACTATTGAGAAATTCCTGATGGAAAAACCCATTAACACTTTGCCCGACCTTTGGAACGAACCCAGGACCTCTAGCTCAGCAGTCACGGTTGCCACCACTAGACCAATGAGGCAGTCAATTGAAAAAAAAAACAACTTTTAAAATAATGTTATATTGTTATTTTAAAGAAGCAATCCTTTTATCCCTTTAGGCTTTCATTGTTATTATTAGGTCTATCATTTTAGTAATAAAAATAACTTCAAATATTCCAAATGATCATTTTTCAATCACACATCAAAATCTTGACCCTTAAGATGTGGTGTCCATATTCTTCTGGAGAGCAAAGAATTATGAACCTTGTACTCTTTTTGTCGAATAGAATGACTTATTTCATTGATCAATAAGCCTTTTCCAAACAAACGCAATATTATGTTAATAGGTATTAGTAATACATTATTTACAGGTAAGGACTTTTAGTAGCTAAATATTATATACATTTATAATTTAAAATAACCTAAAATAACTAAAATAACTAACTTAACAATAAACATTGCCTTTTCAAGGACATTTCAAAACGCTTTGTTGACACTTGCCGTGACCCAAGGGCTGGCTTTTACCTTGGCCAAAGACTAAGCGTTGCCATACAGCGTGGCAACGCCGCCAGTCTCTTGGGCACACCAGTTGACAGCGTTGAGGAGTTTTTTGACGCCATTTTTTAAGTTTATTGTTAAGTTAGTTATATTTTAGGTTATTTCTAATTATAAATGTATACAACATTATTTTTAGTATATGCGAAATCTGAATATAGTTTGTTCAGAATAAGTAACTGAATCGATTCCAATAATTTCTAAACCATGTTATATTTTGTCCCAAAAATATTTAAAAAAAGTTACAAGTTGGACACCGAGCTACACTAAGTATCTATCGCAATTATTTAGGTACCTTCTGCCAAATTATTATTATCAATGAGCTTAAGACGACGCTAGAGGCGCAAGCGCGGCGGTGCCGCGTGGTGACCGCGTTTTTGTGCGGACAACCAGGCAACAGAACAAGTCTATAACTTTGTGATTTTTCATGATACAGTTTTGAAATTTTGTACATAGATTCTTTACATAAAAATACTAGACTCGTGTTTCAGGTTTCGTATATACTAAAACTAATGTTGTACAATATTTTTGTTAATAGGTAATGTTAAAAGTTACAATTTTTTTGTCAACCCTCCTACTGACCCAGGCTATACAGGATATCGAATCCTACGAACCACAGTCACACGGACGTATAAATCCACCCCTACACCCCATAGATAACCCTTCCGTGCTCATAAATTTAGGATAAATAATCTTAGTTAGGTATTAAGGGGCGCAGTGAGTTACTGGTTGTTGCTGTCAAAATACTGGGTAAATAGATTTTTTTGGTCTGAAGAACGGTCTTGGGGAAAAGTGGGAGATTCTCGTTCAAATACAGGATGTTGTCTAGGATAAATCATCTTCTTCTTCCGTGTTGTCAAGGACTTACTCAGACAATTTGGTTATAGATAAAACTAGGTAATTTACAAATCAGTGTAAAAAGACAAGGTAGAAAGTAAAGTTATGTTGTTTATATATTGGAAGAAAGCTTAACTGTCCGGTCGAAACATTAAATATCGTAAAAAGCGCAATATTTTTTTATTATAACCTCTTCTGTCCCACTGCTGGGCAAGGTCCTCCCCTAATTCCTTCTATGTCCTTTTTTCCCATGCCTCCTCGAACCAACCCTCGCGGTACGCGTCAAGATCGTCTCGCCACCTCTTTCTGGGCCGGCCTCGGCGGCGCCGTCCGTCTTCCGGCAATCATCGCGTGGTGACTTTTGCCCAGCAGTCATCGTGCATGCGGCTGACGTGACCCGCCCAATCCCATTTTAGCCTAGCAGACTTTTTGCCAACGTCCATTATGCCCGTTTTGAACGCAGCGCGGTGTTACGAACCCTGTCTTGTCTTTTGACACCCAAAATGCTGCGTATAACAAAATATCAAAAAATATTAATTTCGCCATTATAGTGAGACACTCACAAATGAAATTCGTTTACTAGAACAACAAATAAGACTGTTTACAATTCTTGACATTTATTTTATTTTCGTTGAAAATAAAAACCTAATATTGTTCGACATCAAACGTTCCGTGTGGTGTGCCGGACTCAAAGAATACCACCACCCCATCTCATCCAGCGGGTGTCGTAAGAGGCGACTAATGGAATACTTAGCATATTTACAATAAATTATAAAGTATGCACAATAGCATTCCCAAGGAGGGTTGACGTCAGGCAGGCGGCCGGTCATAAAATCTTTGCCAAAACCCAAAGCAGTATGACGATAAGTTTAAATGAAAGTAACGTTAGGGCTAGGGCGTACCCCGCAGGCGACGCGCAGGGGCAGCACCCGGCCACTGCGGAAAGTGGACAAGGGTTGTCGCACCAGAACGGGCGGGTGCGACGTAAGACGCAAGCTCGGAGAGTAAGAGAAGTAAGAATGAGATGTGCGAGCTGGAATGTCGGTACGATGGCTGGAAGAGGAAGAGAGTTAGCAGATGTGCTAAAAAGGCGACGGATAAAAATAGCGTGCCTGCAAGAGACTAAGTGGAAGGGTGAGAAGGCAAGAGAAATTGGAGAAGGATATAAGTTTTATTATTGTGGCAGCGATGGCAAGCGAAATGGTGTGGGAATAGTTTTGGATAGGGAGTTGAAAGAATGTGTGGTGGATGTTAAAAGAGTGAGCGATAGAGTGATAGCTGTAAAAGTGATTCTGGATGGTTTGGTGCTAAATATAGTTAGTGTGTATGCACCCCAGTCAGGAAGTGAGGATAGCAAGCAAGGAGGGTTGACGTCAGGCAGGCGGCCGGTCATAAAATCTTTGCCAAAACCCAAAGCAGTATGACGATAAGTTTAAATGAAAGTAACGTTAGGGCTAGGGCGTACCCCGCAGGCGACGCGCAGGGGCAGCACCCGGCCACTGCGGAAAGTGGACAAGGGTTGTCGCACCAGAACGGGCGGGTGCGACGTAAGACGCAAGCTCGGAGAGTAAGAGAAGTAAGAATGAGATGTGCGAGCTGGAATGTCGGTACGATGGCTGGAAGAGGAAGAGAGTTAGCAGATGTGCTAAAAAGGCGACGGATAAAAATAGCGTGCCTGCAAGAGACTAAGTGGAAGGGTGAGAAGGCAAGAGAAATTGGAGAAGGATATAAGTTTTATTATTGTGGCAGCGATGGCAAGCGAAATGGTGTGGGAATAGTTTTGGATAGGGAGTTGAAAGAATGTGTGGTGGATGTTAAAAGAGTGAGCGATAGAGTGATAGCTGTAAAAGTGATTCTGGATGGTTTGGTGCTAAATATAGTTAGTGTGTATGCACCCCAGTCAGGAAGTGAGGATAGCGTAAAAGAGAAGTTCTGGGAAGACTTTGATCGAGTGATGTTGGATGTGCAAGAGAATGAAGAAGTGTATGTGGGGGGTGATTTCAACGGGCATGTAGGAAGAATGAAGGATGGGTATGAGAGAGTGCATGGTGGCTGGGGGTATGGAGACCGTAACAGTGACGGCGAGACACTGCTTCAAGCTGCGTCTGCCTTCGACCTGGCAATAACAAATACGTGGTTTAAAAAAAGAGACGAACATCTCATTACTTATAAAAGTGGCCACCACGCGACGCAAATAGACTTCTTCCTGGTCAAGCGAGACAGTCTTAAATATGTCAAAAACTGTAAAGTGCTGCCAGGCGAAGACTTAGTCTCCCAACACAGATTGGTCATAATGGAGGTAAAAGTCAGTGTCTCGGCCAGTAGAAACAAAGATCGGCCCCCACCCAAAACCAGATGGCGTATGATTGAAAAAGAAGAATGTGCAGGTATGTTTAAGAGTCAAGTGGTAGATAAGATGATTGAAATGAAGGATATGGAAGGAAAATCTGTGAATGAATGTTGGATAGAGATGGCAGATTGTATAAGAAGAGTAGGAAAAAATGTTTTTGGAGAATCCAAAGGGAAGGGTATGATAGATAAGGATACATGGTGGTGGAATGAAGAGGTGCAAAAGAGTCTGAAAGAGAAAAAGGTTGCGTTTAAGGAATGGCAGGGTGTAGCAAACGGGAACGACAGTTTGAAAGAAGAAAAGAAAAAGATATATAAAGAATGGAAGAGAAAGGCAAAAAAGGCGGTAGCAGTTTCCAGGGCTAAGGCGCAGGAGAAGTTATACGACTCACTGGACAGTCCTAGAGGCCAGAAGGAGCTCTACCGGATTACAAAAGCAAGAGAAAGGAGAACGAGAGATATAAATCATATAAAGTGTATGAAAGATGGCACTGGTAAGGTTCTGTCTAAAGATGATGAAATAAAAAAGAGATGGAAGGTTTATTTTGAAAATCTAATGAATGAAGAGAATGAATGGAGCGGTGTGCTTAAAGAGGTACAAGTAAATTTGGGTTTGGTGAGGGAAATTAGCATGGATGAAGTGAGAAAGGCCGTTCAAAGTATGAAAAATGGAAAGGCCATGGGCCCTGATGAAATACCAGTAGAAGTATGGAAGTGTTTAAAAGAAGACGGATGTATGTGGCTGACTTTATTCTTCAATAAGTTATTGCATGAAGAAGCGATCCCACAAGAATGGTGCAATAGTTCGCTAGTGCCCATCTTCAAGAATAAAGGTGATGTGCAGGACTGCAACAACTATCGGGGGATAAAGCTCATGTCACATAGTATGAAAGTATGGGAGAAAGTGATAGAGAAAAGAATAAGAGAGGAGAGTAAGATCACCCAAAACCAGTTTGGGTTCATGCCAGGTCGAGGAACAATGGACGCCACTTTTGCACTCCGCCAATTGTGCGAGAAGTACAGGCGTGCACACAAAAACTTGCACATGGTGTTCATTGATCTGGAGAAAGCGTATGATAGGGTACCTCGGGATGTGTTGTGGTGGGCCTTGAAAGAGAAAGGTATACCTGGGAAGTATGTAGAGTTAATTCGTGCTATGTACAGCCAATCTTGTACCTACGTCCGGTCAGCTGCTGGCAACACCGATGAGTTCAGTGTGGCTGTAGGCTTGCATCAAGGGTCGGCTTTAAGTCCTTACCTCTTCCTGTTGATTATGGACGCTTTGACGTCGGACATACAGGAAGAGGCACCCTGGTGCATGCTGTTTGCCGACGACATTGTTCTTGTCGGTGAAGATGGACCTGAGATCCAGAGCAGATTGGAGAAATGGCAACAGAAGCTGGAGAATGTTGGGCTAAAAATCAGCAGAACTAAAACAGAATACATGTTCTGCGATTTCGGCGGTCTCTCCAGTTCTGGAGCCATAGCGCTAGATGGCGCGTTTCTTCCTGTCTGCTCCGACTTTCGGTATCTCGGTTCACTCGTGCAAAGCGATGGCGAAATAGATCGTAGTGTAAAGCACAGAATTAACACGGGATGGATGAAATGGCGGCAGGTCACGGGAACAATCTGCGACTCCCGCATTCCCCTTAAACTTAAGGGGAAGATTTATAAAACAATGGTTAGACCTGCTGTCTTGTATGGATCAGAATGTTGGGCCACAAAAGGGATGAATGAAAGGCATTTGCATGTGGCGGAGATGAGAATGCTAAGGGGAATGTGTGGTGTTACGCGAATGGATAAAATAAGAAATGAGTATATAAGAGGAAGTCTGAAAGTGGCACCGGTGACTGAAAAGTTGTGTGGTAATCGGTTGTCGTGGTATGGGCATGTGATGCGGAGGAATGAGGAAAATGTTGTGAGGAAAGTTTTGAGTATGAATGTGGATGGGTATATGAGTAGAGGAAGACCAAAGAAACGATGGATGGACTGTATAAAGAATGATATGGCAAGAAAGGAGGTGTCGGATGAGATGACGAGTAATAGAGAAGTATGGAAGAAGAAGACATGCTGCGCCGACCCCAAATGAATTGGGATAAGGGCAAGAGAATGATGATGATGTTCGACATCAAACACGTTCTATTTCTCTCCCAAACAAAAAACTCCCAAATATTTCCAACATTAATATTATAATACTTGTGCCAATATAATAAATATAACTTGGTAAACAAACATAATACGTTTCAATATGTGATCGTACAAGACGTGAACTTATTGTAGTCACAGAGCAAATTGCTCGCTATAATGTTGCTACGCCATTGGCCCTATCATTTTGTACCAGTGTGTGTACTTATTTGGGTACTCATGAGGTCACAGACGAAACAGAACTTTGTTATTATAATGTTTCAAGTTTAATTTTGTATTTTCATCTTTATATATAATTTTTATTTTGTAAGTAACATCTGCTCATCTTCTTATGCTTGGTCCCAACCAAGCATAAGAAGATGAGCAGATGATGTAATCTTTACAATATACTTTTATGTATGCGGAAGTGTATGAGTGAGGATGGCTGTTCTGAGTAGGGAATGACCAAAAACACGATTGATAGACTGTGTGAAAGAAATGACTAGAAAAGGAATGATTTCTAAGATGACGACTAATAGGAAAGTATAAAAGAAGAAGAAGACAATCATGCTGATCTGATTATAAGCACATTGGGATAAGGGCAGGAGAATGATGATAACATCTTTCTAAGTATCATTTAATAAATCTTTATTATAATAATTTAGCTGTCACCCGCGACCTTCATTGGCGTGAAATTATTTAAAAAATATTACTTTTCTATTCGAAAAGGAAGTTGTTAACAATTTCATGGGTTTTATTTTTTTTAACGGATCCTAATTTTTTTTCTAAAATAAAAGTAGCCTAAGCAATATGTGATGATATAAGGAGTATCTTATATCATCTGCTATCTGCCAGTGAAAGCTGGCTAGCCTTTTCGGAGATAAGCCGGAACAAACAGGTAGACAGACTAAAATTTAAACTTAATTTATCAGTACCGTATATTATTACTGGAAACGGGATATTTACCATGTTTACTGTTTTTTTTGAGTTCCCGATATTTCGGCGCTGTTGCAAGCACCATGATCACGGATAAACTGAAGTTATTGCGGGTGGGTGTTTCAGTCCCGTTTCCAGTCTAAATAATAATGTTAGTGACCATGATAGTTCAAAATCTTAGTACCGTATATACCTACACCACCTGTCTACGACCAGCGTGTGTTGTCAGTGCTTACATACGTGGTCGCTCACAATGGACATCATCAGACGGCTTAAAGTCACCCAAAGGGTATTAGAGTATTCTTTTTCGTCGTTCACAATATCCATTGCATGCAAAAAATTAATAACACTAACAAATGTACAGAATACAACACAAAACTTTTCAACAAAACCTTTTCCAAACTTCGTTTTTTTTTTTGTAGTTTTGTGGACTCACTGAAGGCTTAGGACGATGTCAACGTTCGTTATTTGCAGCTTTTGTCAATCTACAGCAAAAGACTTATATATTTTTGTCTTTTTCGATGCGTCGAGATCATTCTAGCTATAGTTTTACAAACCACTCTGCCTCGTTGGTCTTGTGGTTGCAAGCGCGACTGCTGACCATGAGGTCCTGGGTTCGATGCCCTGGTCGGGCAAAGTGTTATTGGGGTTTTCCATCAGGAATTTATGAGTAGCAGTCACGGTGTTTGGTATTGTGCCCGGTTCATTAGAATAGTCGTTATTACATGGACTAAACATAAATTATGTTTTTTTACACTTTTACACGTCAGTTATAACTGGTGAAATATGGGTGCAGTTCTGCTCATCCCAATGTTAGTTACTTATCATAAAAGATGTTTATATACCGACGATAAGAGGCAAAAAAAACAACATCATAAACTGCATACCTACTTGCTATAACTAACTGGTTTTTTTCCGTAAATGTGTAACGTGATAAACTTGGAAATTATGCTATTATACTGGCCTCACAGTTTTACAATATCCTTAGCTTACGCCGCGCCTTCGTCCGCTTAGATTTCGAGAATTGTCCCACGGGGTCGTACTACTGGGACAAAAAGTATCTCGGTTATAAACTATCTTTGTGCCAAATTTCATCCAAATCTGCTCAGTATTTTTTACGTGAAAGTAACAAACATACTCAAAAGCTTTCGCATCGGCATTTATAATAGTAGTAAGATTTCTTCTGATAGCTTATCTATACTAACTATTAATAATTTTAGTCTACTCTTTATTTACTCTGTAACATTTCATTAAACAGTAACAAAATCTGTACGCTCCCCAACACGACACCAATGCTTGCCAAGTCCCACACATACACGGACATAATTTCCGATAGAGCTTGCAAATCGACGTCGAACATTTTTTATTCCAACAGACAGTTTTGCTGTTTCGTGTCGGTTTCATTTTACTGAATGTATCCTTTATGAGTATTAAACTCACTTGTGCGTTTTGTTGTTTTCTTTTGGGGAAGTTGATATGTTAAGGGTTTTTAGTAGCTCTGGGAAAGCTGATATATACCCAAAGGTTTCTCACTATCTATGTACTTGTATATAGGTGTTGAAGCTATTTTGGGGATTTCAGTAGCGGCACTACAAAGAGTACTACAGGAACATCGAACAAAAAGTACTACAGCGCCATCTATGACACAGATGATGAACTAAATATCGAAAAACATCTAAATCCTACATCGTGCAAGTAAAGTTATCCGCAACTTAAGAGTATATAGAAGAACCCGACAACAACCGTCGGGCAGTAGCCCATCAGACATAACACCCGTCTGGAGGATCCTCCCTTTTCTACGGGGGATAAAGAACTTTACACCCTGATCTCCATATGTTATATCGAAGCGGTGCGCGAGTGATACCTACGTTAGTTTGTTCCGTCTAAATAATTTAAAAACCCGTAAAATAGTGAGTGCTGTGTAGTGATCCTTATAAAATCTGTTAGCACCAAGTACAATACATATGTTACTATATATATTTTGGGATAAAAAGTCATCATAATTAAGTAATAAGCAAAATCATTTCACCAGTGATTTTATTATACCGCCACTAACTTAAAAAAATCATCGAGAGACGACTCCACGGGCGCAACGCGTAAGTGACGCGGTATCCACGGCGCTTACGACGTTCTTCTCGTCGACTTACGCATCGACACAACATCGCCGAGCGCGGGCCTTTATTAGCGTGCGATTTATTAGTGTGCACGGGAATATTGGTATTTTAACTTTGTGCGACTCCATAACAAAGTCGTTCACTATGAATTGCGACTGCTGCTCAGAAAATATAGCTGAAGGAAGTGCCGTAGTTAAATGCTCGTCGTGCCTAAAACCCTACCACCATTTCTGTCTCACGCAGCTGGGTTGTGACCCCCAACTAGCTGAAATGCATAACTGGGTGTGTCCGTCCTGCAAACCAAAGAAGCGAAACGCTGATAGTACTCCGGTACGCAACAGTCAGGCAAGTGATCCTAATGTAACACTTAGAAAGAAAGAGCCTTCGGTAACTATCCTCAACGATGTAGCTCCTGTTACTTCTGGCGAAGTCTCGCGTATTATGAAAAACCAGATCGACGAACTGATGCGCCATCTCAACCAAACTTTGGCGAACTATGTTAACACTCAGATGAAGGCGATAACGGACAAATTAGAAGGGGTAAATTCATCAATTGAATTTATGAATGTAAAGTTTGAGGAAATGAAGACCGAGTTTTCCTTAAACACCAAACTCGTGAACGAACTAAAAAAGGAAAATGAGCAACTCAAAACCACTGTTAAAGACTTAGGTATGAGGTTAACTCAGATGGAACAACAAGCACGTTCTACAAATGTGGAAATTCAATGTCTACCGGAGCACAACAATGAAAATCTTGTGTCAACTGTCTTGAATATTAGTAAGCTGATATCTGGCGACATAAATGAGAGCAACATTCATCATGTCACAAGAATTGCAAAGCAAAGCCCAGCGAATAACCGACCGAAGTCTATCGTCGTTCAGTTCAGCAGCCCACGGGTTCGTGACAACTTCCTGGCGGCTTCCATCAACTTTAATAAAAACAAACCTTCTGAGGAGAAGCTCAACACGGCGCTTCTTGGGATTGCCGGTAAAAAGGAAAATGTCTATATAGTTGAACATTTATCACCGGCAAATAAGGCGCCGCATGCTGCGACCAGGATTAAAGCGAAGACCTTGGGCTACAAGTATGTGTGGGTTCGTGGCGGTAAGATTTTTGTTAGAAAACAGGATGGTGCAGACTATAAATATATCAGGGACACCGAATCGTTGGACAGTTTACAATAAAAAAAAAAAAATAGCATTGGATAAGGTATAGGACTGTTATAGTTTTAAATTCGATGAGCTAAAAATATACTACCAGAATGTAAGGGGTATCAGGACTAAATTGGGTGAAATTTACCAAAAAGTTGCATGCTGTTCATATGATGTAATATTGTTAACAGAAACTTGGTTACTGGATGGTATCTTTGACTCGGAGATCATGGACAATCGTTATTCTATATATAGGCGTGATAGATCTCGTAATATATTGAATGATAAAACAGACGGAGGTGGCGTTCTCATTGCAGTGTCTACTAAAATAGAATCACAGAGATTGATAAAATTTGAAAGTTCGTGCGATGATCTCTGGGTCAAGTTGTCACATATAGGGGGTAAGAAAACCAAAGAGATTTATATTTGCACTGTATACTTACCGTCGCCGTTACAGCCTAGAGTATTTGAACACTTTGTTGATAATACTAACAAAGTGTTAGAACACGTCAATGAATGCTTGATTATTGGTGACTTTAACATGAACACTATTAACTGGCTTGGAATGGGTGGTGATGTGATAAGAGCTCCACAAAACACTTGTACAAGTTTAGAACAAACTCTTTGGGACTTTGTCTTGCTCAATAACTTAAGACAATGTAATTATTTGTGTAATCAAAATAACAGAATTCTTGATCTGGTCCTAACTAACTTGGATCATGTTGCAGTAAGTGCACCAACAGATGTACTTTCGAAACTAGATGTGCACCATCCACCTATACTATGTGAGCTCTCATTTACCCATTTCAAAAAACCACGCTATTGTAATGATAGAACTAAGCTAAACTATTATAAGGCAGATTACGTGGCGATTGGCGAGGCACTGGAGCAGGTCGAGTGGCCATCAGAGTTTAATCCTTGTAGGACTGTAGATCAGATGGTAGATATTTTTTATAATTTACTGTATGGGTTAATTGAACGCTACGTTCCAAAAGTACCAATAAAATCCACTAAATATCCGTACTGGTTCTCTAGACAGCTTATTAAAAGACTAAATGAGAAGAACCGCCTACGGCTTAAAGTTAAAAAGTATAATAATCCACTGGACATTATTGAACTGGATGTTCTTAGGAAAAGATGCGACCATATGGCTACGACTTGCTATACTGCTCACATTGCTGATATAGAGGAAAAAATCACGTCCAACCCGAAATATTTTTGGAGCTACCTAAAAATGAAGAGAGGCGGTACCAGTAACTACCCCAGTTCCATGACAGATGGTATAAACACCTCTGACAACATAAATGAAATTTGTAATTATTTTGCCTCTCATTTTTCAAAGGTGTATGGTACTATTGGAAATGGTGTCCATGCGACCGCACATGCTGACACGGATAGCTGCGTAAGTAATAGCATGTTAGGCCAAATAACTATCCCGCAAGATCAGATCCGCGAAGAATTAAAAAAATTGGATATACACAAAGGAGCAGGCCCTGATGGCATACCTGCTCTGCTTTTAAATGAGTTGGCAGATATTCTATCATTGCCATTAAACATAATATTTAATTATTCTCTGCTGCGGGGTAGCTTTCCGACTTTTTGGAAGCAAACCAAAATTGTGCCAATTTTCAAAAACGGGGATCAGTCCGATGTGAGCAATTATAGGCCTATCGCCATTCTCTCCACTCTGGCTAAGGTATTTGAAGCTCTTATATGCCCTGTGCTTGTTAGACATTTATCACAGCTAATAATAGACAACCAACACGGATTTATGAAGGGAAAATCGACAGCTACCAATTTGGTGTCCTATGTTGAAGGCATTGTGGAGGAGGTTGATACGCGTGTCCAAGTTGATGCAGTCTACACCGACTTTAGCAAGGCTTTTGACGTAGTAGATCATGACATACTCGTCATGAAGCTTAAAAGGTATGGCGTCTCAGACCCTCTTCTGAGTTGGTTCCAATCATATTTGTCTGGTCGGACGCTCAGGGTTGTGATAGATGGCTGTTCTTCAAAATCGTACATTGCAACTTCCGGAATCCCCCAGGGTTCTCATTTGGGTCCGCATTTATTTACTCTGTTCATAAATGACATTTACAAATGCTTCTCGAACTCGATGATATTCTTGTTCGCCGATGATCTAAAAGTCATGAGGTCTATAAGAAGCCCTGCGGATCCGGCACTATTGCAAAGCGACTTGGACCGGTTGACAGAGTGGTGTGAACACAACAAAATGTCACTAAATGTTAGAAAATGTCAACATATAAAATTTTCAAAAAATAAAAATATCTTGCAGTCAGCATACGAAATTAATGGTGAGCGACTTATTGAAGTTGAAACAATACGAGATCTAGGTGTACAGTTCAATAAAAAGCTAAGTTTTGTCGAACATATTGACAAAACTATTTTAAAATCCATCAAGATGCTTGGTTTTGTAATGAGAGAGTGTAAAAATTTCAAAAAACCGGCCATCAAAAAAATTATGTACAATTCTCTGGTAAGAAGCCATCTCGAGTATTGCAGTGTGGTTTGGTCGCCTGTATATAAGGTCCACATCAAACGCATTGAGCGGCTGCAGAAGCGGTTCCTGTGGCATCTTACTTATGCCAGTAATATGGGAAACAGGCTTAAATCGTACCATGAGCGACTGAAGCATTTTGGGATGGTGTCGCTAGAGAAACGCAGGGTTATGCTCGATTTGGTTTTTCTTAAGAAGTTAGTAACGGGCTCTCTTGACTGTCCCGACTTGCTCAGTAGGGTCTTATTCCAAGTGCCACGTATTCTGCCGAGAAGCTCTAACAGGAAACTTTTTTGCATGCCGAGATGTCGCACCAATTTGAGACAACACTGTCCACTATCACGAATGTATACTGCTTACAAAGAGCACGAAGCGGATATTGACTTGTTCACCTCTTCTGTACATACTATTAAAAAAGCCACGCTTGCTATCTAATGGGTACCTCTAATCAAATAGTCAAATTTAATTGTTTTAAATCAAATTTAATTTAATTTAATTTTTAAAATCTAATCTATTTTAATTAATTTTAATTTAATTTAATTTAATTTTATTTTGTGTGTTAAGTATCTAATTTAGATTTTATTTTTTGTAATCAATTCAGCTTTAATTTAACTTTTCTGCTAATGTATTATTTATTCAAAATCGATTAATTATTTTAATACCCGCGCATAATATTATAGTGCATGCTGTGCTTCTCTATAAGTAATGGGGCACTTAGAATTAAGTTTGAAATGTACAAATTATATAGTATAGTGTACTCATTGTTGAGAAGCCTATAATAAATAAATAAATAAATAAATACCTCCAAATATCTAACTAGATAAGGAAAGAGCACATCAAGAGCAAGCATGACTGCCTCCTTGGTCTAGTGATTGCAAGCGCGACTGCTGAGCATGAGATCCTGGGTTTGATTCCTAGGTCGGGTAAAGTGTTGTTGGGTTTTTCAGCTGGAATTGCCAGTAGCAGCCAGCCAGTGGAGTCTGGATTTGTGCCCGGTTGATGGTAACAGATTCGCCATTTATTACATGGGACAACATTACTGGCGAAATGTCGGTGTACTATCAGGTATATACCTCTGCCTCACCCTTCTGGGATTACAGGTGTGATGTTGTGTGTTTAAGAAAAGAGTTTATTGATGTAACAATCCCGATTATGTTTATGTACCTAATCTTTAAATTTTGCAATTGAACGTGAATGCACGTTATGCAATGTGATTATATTGCATTCATGTTCAATTGAGACGATCAATTTATTTCCAGAAATATCATCTTATAAACTGGTGCAAACATCTTGTGCTAGTTTTTTTCCAAAGGTAACCAATAGAAACAGTACACCTAACTTCTGATGTTTTGTAAGCAAACCCACAGGTTTCCACGCACTACGGATAGAAAAATAGTCTAAGCAGTCCATCTGATGGTGCTGCGATGCAGTCGATATACAAAATTATTTTTAGTATATGCGAAACCTGAATATAGTTAGTTCAGAATAAGTAACTGAATCGATTCCAATAATTTTTAACCCATGTTATATTTTGTCCCAAAAATATTAAAAAAAAGTTACAAGTTGGACACCGAGCGACATTAAGTACCTATCGCAATCATTTACTCAAGACGACGCTGGAGGCGCGCGCGCGGGCGCGCTGCGTGGTGACCACGATTTTGTGCGGACAACCAGGTAACAGAACAGCCTTATAACTTTTTGATTTTTCATGATACAGTTTTGAAATTTCTTACATAGATTCTTTACATACAAACACTAGACACGTGTTTCAGGTTTCGCATATACTAAAACTATTGTTGTATTCAATACGCCGCTATTTTCTATGGGCTCGGCCGCACCTGACCAAAGCTTACTATGCTGCTCGACTGCGAGCGGTTGCTGCGATGCAGTCCGTCAGATGGCAGCCTAACTGCGAAAAAAGGGATCCACGTAAGTGCAAGTAAGTTTTCATGAATTAAAATATATTGAACTTGAGAAAACCTACGAGGAAAAAATTAATAATAATTTGTAAAAAAGATACCTAAATGTAAATTTAGGCCAACGTTGTGAGTATAACTGCTATTATGAAAATCCTAAGTACATTTGACAGAAAAATAACGCCATTTGAGATGAGATTGCCACTACAGTACATAGTACGTATCTATATACGTACTGTAGTGGCAATCTAATGAAAACTCAATACGAAATAAGAAACAGTTCATACAGGCTAGATTTTGTCCACGTAACTTACAAGATTGCTACTACCAATAAACTTACGAACGAACATGAAAAGCCGCCAAACAATGCTCCAATCATTTCCCACACAAACATAAAAATCGAATTACAAAACTATACATCGGTAAAATATCGAATAATCCGAAATCGAGTCACAAATCTTGTTAGGGACCACCGCAATCTAATACCATGGACAAAATTTATGTTAACCGGATACCAATCACAGACATACCTTTGTAAAATATTAGATACCCGTGTCAAACTCAATGCGATCTTTTTATTAGCTAGTTTCGGAAATTGGCTTAGCATGGTCGTGGAAAATGTAAGGAATAAGTAATTCGATGTAATTT
The DNA here is from genome assembly GCA_905163415.1 of Noctua fimbriata. NCBI lineage: Eukaryota > Metazoa > Arthropoda > Insecta > Lepidoptera > Noctuidae > Noctua > Noctua fimbriata. Next base: position 3,698,219 of record LR990927.1, on the reverse strand, counting down.
TTTGTTAGAATCTGGACGAAGAAAATAACCTTTTGACAATATTGTTGTTAAACTTAATCTCGTGATTGTTCATTAAAAACCGTGAAAGCTTAAAACATTGTTTGAATATTGTTGTAAGTTTTTGCCAAAAAAATAGTTTAAGGCATTCCGTATTAGAACCGGGTCCGTGCCCACTCGACCCGCTTAGACTCGACCCGCTTAGACTCGACCCGCTTAGACTCGACCCGAAGGATAATACCTGGATATTTCTGTTTTGATAGAAGTAAAGGCGTCGATGTATAGTCAGACAAAACAGTGACGATTTAACGCTTGCACCACAGAGAGTGTAAAAATTAAATAATGTTTGAATAAATAAATCAATAATTAAACAAGTAAGTATGAGTACTTATCCTTTATAAAGTAAATATATTATACGCTTTGTATTTTGTAGTAAAAATCACAGAATATTGTTAATTATCATTACAATCGATTATATATGCGACAACGGGTCAGCTGCATATGTTGAATGTTGTACATCAAAATATGCAGGGTCTGTCCGGCAAAGAGCTAGAGTTAAGTTTATTTATGGAGAACTATGATGTTCAGGTGTTATGTTTAACTGAACACTGGTTGAAGGAACATGAAGTAGTGTTTATGAATAGTGATCATTTTACTGTACAAAGTGCTTTTATAAGAAAAAGTGCTATTCGCGGTGGATCTTTAGTTCTTGTTGCAAACAAGTTGAAGTGTAAACAACGTTTAGACTTAGTTAATCTTTCTATCGAGCGCACTATTGAGTTGTCTTGTGTTGAACTCGAGCGATACGTTATAATTTGCGTTTATCGACCCCCCTCTGGAGATTTTATTCTTTTCGAATCGGTAATGGAGGATTCACTCAATAGGTTGAAAAGTAGTAACAAAAGTATAATTTTATGTGGAGACTTTAATATTAATATTTTAGATGTTACTCCATTAAGTATTAGGCTTCTCAATCTGTTTAGGTCTTATAATTTAATTAACTTGTTTTTTGAACCTACTAGGATCACGGCGTCCTCGTCGACTTGTATTGATAATATTTTTAGTGATTGTGATGCCAAAAATAAATTAGTGTTAAGTAACTTAACGTCTGACCACTGTGGTTTATTAGCTAGCTTCCCTATGCCATTACATAAAAAGCCGCATAAAATAGAATGCAGGCCTTATACAGCTAGTCGGTGCGACAAGTTTAAAAATAATATAGCTCATAGAATTACACCATCTATAGTAGAACACGTGAATCCTAATGATATCTATGGAGCTCTTTTTGATGTTGTGCAAAAAGAGTACCAATCTACTTTCAAGACCAAAACCATTAACATTAATGGCACCTCCGCTGGCTTTAACCAATGGGCTACTCCAGGTATTTATAAAAGTAGAGCGCGACTATACGAGTTATACGGTTTGAAAAAATTCAGGTTTGACACTCCTTTCTTAGAGTATGTCAAAAATTATTCAAAACTATTTAAAAAGATTTGTGTTTTTGCTAAATCTAAATTTTTAAGCGATACAATTAAAAATTCCAATAATAAAGTAAAAACCACTTGGAAAATTATTAACAATGAAACGGGTAAGTCGGTTAAACAAGAAAAACAACTTGAGATTATGGTCGACAACAAATTAGTTAATAAAGCAGCTGACGTAGCTGAAGCATTCAATGAGTTTTTTGCCAACATACCTATAACTAACTAACTATAACGGACGTAAAGAATAGCACCATCCCATATCTTCCCGTGGGTGTCGTAAGAGGCGACTAAGGGACTTACCAGTGAATGGGCAGCAGCGTTCTCTGTGATTTTTTATAACCAACATACTGCGATCGCCAACCCGCCTGCCAAGCGTGGCGATTATGGCAAAACCCCCCTTGGGGAGGCCTATGTCCAGCAGTGGACGTCTTTCGGCTGAAATGATGATGATGAATGATGATACCTATAACTACGACTCGCTCCTTGAATTCGTCCCCGTCTAAAGCTGAAAACCTTTTGCATAGTAATGTGCCTAAATGTAGTCGCTTATTTAGCTTCGAACATGTAACACCTCGTGATGTAGTTAATATTTTTAACACACTTAAGTCTAAAAACACTGGTGATATCTGGGGTATCTCCATTAAACTATTAAGCAATATAATAGAAATCGTAGCCCCCTATCTAGCTGTTACTTTTAATAAATGTGTTGATTCAGGCTCTTTTCCTGACCTCATGAAGAGTAGTAAAGTCATACCTTTATTTAAATCAGGTAATAAAAATGACGTTGGCAATTTCAGACCTATTTCTATCTTACCTGCATTTAGCAAAATATTTGAAAAGTTAATACTCAAGCAATTGCTAAGACATTTTAATTTAAACAGCCTCCTTCATAATGAACAATATGGCTTTACAAAAGGTCGTTCGACTACAGATGCGGGTGTTGCACTGCTGAAGCACATATTTGACGCATGGGAGAACTCGCAAAATGCTATTGGAGTTTTCTGTGATCTCTCCAAAGCCTTTGATTGCGTGGACCATGACACGCTTTTACGTAAACTGTATCATTATGGTGTCCAAAATGAAGCTCTCAAAGTAATAAATTCTTATTTACATAATAGGTTCCAATGTGTAGATGTGAATGGTGTAAAATCTTCCGGGTTACCAGTTCAGTTAGGTGTACCTCAAGGCTCAATACTGGGTCCATTCTTATTCTTAGTGTATATTAATGACTTACCATTTTATTTAAAGGGTATCTGTGACGTTGTATTGTTTGCAGATGACACCTCACTTCTTTTTAAAGTAAACAGGAATAGACAAGATTTTGATGACGTAAACAGTGCACTGTCAATGGTCACGGATTGGTTTACGACGAATAACCTAGTTCTCAATGCCAAGAAAACGAAATGTATAAAGTTTGCCTTGCCAAATGTTAGGAATCTAGGTCCCAACATCGTCTTAGATAATGGGGTGCTTGAAACTGTAGACTCGGCGGTTTTTCTTGGTATAACAGTAGATGCCAAACTTCAGTGGGGCCCTCATATATCGAGCCTAGCGGGCAGGCTCAGTTCGGCCGCCTACGCCGTCAGAAAAGTAAGACAATACACTGACGTTGATACAGCTCGATTAGTTTATTTTAGTTATTTTCATAGCGTTATGTCCTACGGTATTCTGCTGTGGGGCAATGCCGCTGACATTCAAAATATATTCGTTCTTCAAAAACGAGCTGTTCGAGCTATTTACCAGCTTGGTGCCAGAGTTTCTCTGAGAGATTTTTTTAAAGATGTTGGTATTCTCACGGTGGCATCACAATTCATCTTCGCCAACATCTTATATATTAGGCAAAATATACACTTATACACTAAAAATAGTGATATTCACAATATTAACACCAGAAATAAGGACAAATTACGAGCTCCATTTCACCGGCTTCATAAGGTACATAACTCATTTGTTGGGCTTGGTATAACTTTTTATAACATGCTGCCCTCTTCTTTGCTAGATTTGCCTTTTAATGCGTTTAAAACTAAAGTAAAATCCACCCTTTGTTCAAAGGCATACTATTGTATCAATGACTACTTAAACGATAAGAATGGTTGGTCGCTGTGATTAACTCAAGACAATGTTTGTGTTCTTTCTCCAGAATTAGCTTTCCTACTGACAGGTTAGGTACAGTTTTAATTGTTATTAGTAATTGTTTACTTATTTTACTTCGATGGGGCTAGTTTATCATTTCTCACTTCGAGCTACAGCAATTGCCTTATGTAAGCGGGCACGCCCTTTATGCCTGGAGGCTTTTATTTAGGTATTAAGTTCTATTTACGTCTTTTTTTTATGTTGAAATTTTTATCTGCTTGAGTACAGTTTGTTCATTGTTTTGTTGGTATACTGGCGCGTGCTAGCTAACGTATGGTAAGTGTGTAATGTAATCCAATGTTTTGTGTTTCGTAATGTTAATTACTTTGCATACGTACGTATGCAAAGTAATTACGAATTTAAATAATTAAATTACGAATACGAATTTAATTAAATAATTAATTATTTGTATAGAATCAAGTTTATATAACTAAACAGACAGACGTGCTGCTGGGGAGTTTGTTCCACCACTTCTTCTTCCCAGCTAAAGCACTAGGAAGTGGTGACGGGCGGGCATTTTTGGGGGACTGTCTTATGTAACTTTGACGTTCGAAAAGTGCTGATTTTCAGCCTAGTTTGAATAAATGACTTTTGATTTTGATTTATAGCTAGGAGCACGGTGGTTTATATTGAATCAGTCTTTATACGTGATTATAATTATAATTATACATATATATATTATGACGGAGGTTCGTTATCAGTGGGTCGCGACATCGGAAATAAAACTCACAAAACCTTCGTTGCCATTGCCGTGGTTGTGGTGCTTCGGCGTAGCTTGAGTATCCTGTTTCACGTCCTTGCGGTAGCAGTGCACGGATTTGTGACCAAGCTTGCCGCAGATAAAACACTTCAGAGGCTTCACAGTACTATTCGCTTTGTACCACTTTTCAGGGGCATCGCGGTCATCGCTAGGTAGCTTTCTCTTCATAAAAGAAACCGCTTGCAGCTCTTGCTGTAGCTGGCCACGTGTCTGAATATCGGTCGTGAAAGATAGGCGTTGCACACGGCGATCGAATTGAGAAATGTGAGCCAATATAGTAGCAATAGCCAAACGTTCGGTACTAAGGCCATTCCATCTCGCCATGATCGATGTCATTAAACTAGCAGCGTAGGAAGCAAGACACTCGTTTTCTTTGCTACTTTGCAAATCAATCAGAAACGAAGCAATAGTAGTGGAATTATCGTACCTTGCAATAAAAAGTCGCTTTAAATCGGTCCACGTCATCCCAGGAAACGACACGGTAGATAGCCAGGTAGAAGCTCCTCCCTTCAAGGCGCGGCTTAGAGCGACCATAAGCGGGGCGCCATGTTGGTCTTGGTCCGTCAAGCACATCTCTGCAGTGATCACCTAAGCACGTGCATCCACATCTTGTTTCTCAGGATCGAAATCCGGTAAACGAAAGCCATGTGACGACGTAGTGGGTGTTTTCATGGCTTGAATCAGCGTCAGAAAATTGCGGTTCTGTTGTTCCAACAAACGCATCCATTTTTCGTTGCTAGCGTCTTCATTTTGAACACGTGGGTCGTCGTGGTCCAATCCCACTTCTGATGACGGAGGTTCGTTGTCGCGACATCGGAAATAAAACTCACAAAACCTTCGTTTACAGTTTTAATTACTTGCTAACACGCACTCAATACAAAATAATCAAGGATGCCTCAGATATGGCTCGATTAAGAATTTAGGAACGCGGGAAGTTTAGCGCGGAGTAACGAACGTCTACCCAGACTACCGGATCGATTCAAAGTGCCCTCTCTCAACTGTCACCGCACACGTGTACTACCCCCGTTACAGGTTAGCCAACCTACCTGTCAATGTCGAATAGCCGATTATACTTCCGGATCGACATTTGACTCGATTATTCGCTCAGTGTCGCCATTACTCCACGCTAACCATCCCCAAGTTATTACTTGACGTTCCCAAACATTAGTTGTCAAATCAGCTACTTAGTTCCTCCAGTGAGAGATAGATGGCGCTGATCCAGACCGACTGATATGCGTCGACGCTTCGACATATAATTATAAGGTTAACAAGTAGGTCACTAGTCACAAGTACTTCTAAAATATATAAAAAAACATCATTGACTAAAATTTCCACAAAACCGGTTAAGCGAGGTAGAGGCTATCTTAATAAAGCTATTTTTTTTTAAACGAAATCACTACTACCAGGATAAACTATATATTATAACAAAATATTAAATATTCTATGTATAATGAATTATTTAGAATTAAAATATCACTTTGCCTCACTGTACAAATGGCACTGAATTGGTAGTAAAACGTCTGATATTATTCTTCGGGTCGAGTCTAAGCGAGTCGAGTGCTCATCCGCCTAGCCTTTTCTCAACTATATTGGGGTCGGCTTCCAGTCTTGTGGATTCAGCTGAATACCAGTATTTTACATGGAGCGACGTACCCCTTGGTAAGACTGATTGTCAGACTTTCGGGCCACTGACTACATGTAACGACTGTCAATGGTCTACAATGGACAGCCGGGACCAACGGCTTAGAGTTGTTTCCGAGACATAGAGGAAACTCGGTATGTAATCGGTGGTCACTAATCCACGGAGCAACCTAAAGATCGACCCGAGCTGCGATGTTATGTGTCATCATCATCAATATTGCTGCTGGATAAAGGACTTCCCCAAAGATCGCCACATCGTCTTCCCCTTTGTTTCTCGCATCCTTTCCGTTCTTCACCGGTCATTCTTCGGTCATAGTATAAGGGTATAAATACAGCCTTAACGATACCGAAAGGCACTTGTTCTTCTCATCATTGCAATAATTTTGTGTTCTGGACCATACCTGTGAACCTTCTAGTTACGGAGATATTTGGGGTCAAAGTTTCAACTTTTTTACAAGATTATTTTTAAATACTAGTTTTTAATGTTACAGCTTTACTTTAAATACCTCAATGATGCCTGTGCTATTCAATGTATCCATCAGCACAATGTTTTGAGTACCTACGTTACGTTGACGTCCTACCGTAAACCTTGATTTTTCACCCCAAAAAATCAAGTCGTTTCCAAGCAATAATATTGTTTGCGTAGATTTACTTAGTTTGATGCTCAGAATGCTTGGTTGACAGCTTCGTGAAGGGTCCGTTTACACCTTGTATGTGATATTAATTCTGTGCAGTAAGGCTCACTTTGCAATACCTAAACTAATGGAGTGAGCTTTTCATACGCGGCTTATTAACACCTTTCAATTTGGATGAAGCAAACAAAATTGAATCGTATTGAACATCAAGCGAATCATTCAATATCAACCATACCTTTTATTTCTGTCATACTCAAAGTGAATCAATTTGGTGTAACTGTGAAACAGCCATTACTCTCTCAATTTCTTTTTCATTTACATTCATCACATCAATCGACTCTCGAAATGTACCCCAAAAGAAACAAAAGCACATCAACATTCAATATGAGTGCTTGCATGTTTTTTTTCAATTCTCGTTATTGGTAACATTGTAGCCCAACAAATTAGCATTCATATTGGAAGTGGTCCATTCGATAATTTATGCAATTACCCAATGAATATAACATGAATGAGCGTACGTGATGGACGCTGTTGCAGAATGGACCATTGGGTAAAACTATTACTATTGAGGTCCTTAATTTAGTTAAAGGCAATTAAAGATGACGTTTTGTGCGTAATTGGTAACGATTTATGATTGTTTTTGTACTGTCTAATCGATTTGCAAATCGTGCAGAAACTGTCAAACATAATTGTGTTCAAAATTCAATCCTATTGTTTGTATTATTAGCTTCGAACACGAACTCAGGCGATGTTTCTTGTGACATGACCTGTGTCAAGCGACGCGTCTCAGTGACTCGTGGCATGCTCTAAGCACATTATTTCATCCGTATTCTCCGCAGCCGCTGTCCCAACACCCGTGTTTCATGAGTTTGTCGCTTGTGTTGTGGCCAAGCGATTTTTCTGATGATGTGCCATTGATCACATGATTTCGATGAAAATTTTATTCAGAACTCACAAATAAAAGAAATAGTTTCATGTAGCTTCGTCTCGGGCCGCTTTAAGTTAAGCCGTGCTTGCCAGGGCTGGTCCGTGGATGGGTGACCACCCATTGCAACCGAGTTTCTTTCGTGCCTCGGAAAGCACGTTAAGCCGTTTGTCCCGGCTGTCAATTCATCAATTATAATTATTTGAAAGTCGTTACAGGTATCCAGTGGCCCCAAAGTCTGACATCCAGTCTTACCAAGGGTATCGTTTTACCTTATACTACCTAGGTTGTGGACAGATAGGCAGTCAATCCATGTAAAATACTGGTATTCAGCTGCATCTGGTTAGCCTAGAACCAAAAATAGGTTAAAAAGGCTAGGTAGACGATGATCATGAGTTTCATGTAGCTTCAGGCCGCGTTCATAAAAATGTAAGTAGGTACTCGTAGAAGCGTCGTCAGGCTGCCGGGACAATGTGATTAGGCTCAACCTTAATAAGCACTACAAGCTGCAAAAAAATTAAGTCAGTTGAGTGCTTGCGCACTGATCTGCACTTGAGCGCCTTCATAATTAGATTACGACACGGTCCAGTTTTAATAAAAATCTTTTAGTAATAACCTATTCTGGTGACACTGAGGTGAGAGACAATTATAGGGCAGATCGATATATCATAGATGGATAAATAGTATTCGGCGTGTTTACCCACGACATTTTAGTGTTTAACATCCAAATTAGTTTATTTGTTTATTTGCAATTGAGTAACAAACTCATTCATAAATAATAGGTCTTAAACTATGAAATTGCCGTTTTTTTCTCACATGTTGTGTCTATTTGTAACTTTGACGGATAGTTATATTTTTTCCTGATTCCATATGTATTGGTTTAATTGTTAAATGACCTACATTTTAGAGTTACTAGTAGTTGCATATTACCTCATAGGGTAGTGTGTCAAAACACCTGTTTCAATGTGCCGTCGGTTTTCACTACTTCAAGTAGGTATATTTTTGTCATAGACTGTGCTTTGAGAATTTAGGATACGCAGTACAGCGCAGCCTTTTTAATCTTACTATTTCAATTGCATCATACATAATCGGTTCAGACGTTTCCAAGACAAATAAAAATTAGTGTGGAAATTTCACTTTTCACGAAATCGTCCATACAAATCGGAAATTTCATACTTTAACCCCTTATAGTTGTAGTGTTACAGTTTCTGTTTTTTTTTCTGGTTGAAATAAAGGTTACAGTATGTCACAACAATAAGTAGAACTTGTCAACATATTCAACTATAATATTTTCATTCAACTCCAAGATCAACATGGGAATATAAAACTCATCCAATACAAGAATAACAGTTTAGAAATATTCAGCGCAGCTGCGGCGACGAACAAGTTCAAGATTTACATTTAAAACTTAAAATAAATAATGTTAACTCAAAGAGAACTCGTGAATGTCGGACTTAGTGAAAATGCACTAGAAACTGAAATATAGTGAGTTCCCACACTGTCCCAGTTCCGAGTATAAGCATCTTGACTGCCTTCATACGGGCTAGCGATTGGGACAGTTCTGTCTAATTCGTTTATTCTCTTTCTTCTTCTTTTTCCTAGCTCTATCCCACTTTAGGCGAAGTCGGCTCCCCCTAATTTTCTGGTACCAGGACAAAATTTCCTTAATCTTTTTATCACTTAAAAATTCACTGCTCTCTTACAATAAGCGTCCTTGACAACTAAAGCAAAAGCACAAATGTATTCGGTATAAAAAGCACCAAGATGGCGAATTGATTTGAAGAGCTACATTATTTTTCTTTGAGTAATGCAAATCTTAAGAAAAATAACAGTTCCCTTACCAGTCTTTTCAGAGACGTTGGTGTAAAACTGGGGATTTAACAGTTCTATTCTCATCATGTAGTTAAGATTCTTAAATTTTTGTGATATTTTGCGTCCCAATTCCCGTTTCACAAATTATAAGAGACATCTCGAATAAGTTGCCATATTGTCGTAGTCATTAATAAATATATATATATATATTTTATTACCTTAAATAATTGTACAAGAAACACTTATCTAAGAACTATGCAGTGTTACAGCTAGGGAAAAGTGTGGTTTCGATGGGCTCTGGCACCCCAATGTAAGATTTAACTTGTGTTTGGGGTGCCATTGATTGTAAATGACATCGAAGCGCAAACTGTTACTGCTGTTGTTGTTGTAGCACATGAAAGAGCCATCAAATGCAGACGCTGTGGCCGAAATCGACTAGATGGCATCATCATCATTATCAGATAGAACAAAAAAAATCTCCCAATAAAACCGTCGCACAACCGCCCATATCCCGTATATTTTCCCCACATATTCAAGGCTCGTGAGCTTGTTTGCTCGCATACTATAAGATATTTGCTCCACTACTTTTGTTACCCTGTATGAAGACGCGTGTATTGAATGTAATATCTTGTTTGCTATTTTTATTTGAAATACAAAATGCTTAACATTTATAGAATTTTTATTGCTGCTCGGGACTTGGGGATGTCATGTAATTGGTTCCAGAATGGAATAGACGTACTAGGTAGGTAGACACTTAAAGAGTTGATGTGGTGATACTACTAGAGAGCCATTTGGTATGGTTACTTTAAAAGGTAGTCAAAGATAATTCAAAATGAGTTTTTGGAGGATAATAGAAATAATGCTTACGCAAGGTCGTATTGTCTTTTTTAACAATATAACTTTTATAAACCCTTTATTTTTTCTGTACCAAAGGTAAATTATAGTAAAAGTAAGGTACAAAAAGGAGGGACCAAAGATACAACGCATTTAACGATGATCTGACTAAGCGAAGCAACACTTGAACACCAAATTATACAAAGTTGTATAATAGCCCCAACTTTAGTCGGACAAATCAGGATGACGATGCTCATCAGTGAGCAAAAGGACATGATGAGAAGATACATTAGTTTTATGATCTTTTGTGGGGTGCAGCAATAGTAGAAGCGATAATATCCCAACGGTTAGGACATCAGACTGAACACCGGGAGTTTAATTGCTAACTGAATTGAATATTTGAATAGAGAACTAGCGAACCTCTTCAAGGTGATTTTTATAATTAAACAAAAGCATAGCAACCAAAGTTCATCATTTAAAACCTAAGCACACTTTGACAGGTCCTAAACTTCAATTCAGTAGCCGTCAACAAATCCATTATTGACTTAGGTAAACACATTTTTTTTTAATATTTAGATCATAAATCAAGAAGCTAGTTACTGTTAGAGTATAACTGACATATCTAGAAGGTAATCTAATTCAAACGGGCGTGAGCCTTCCTCTCTGCCTGTACCTAACTAATGTAGGTACCTTGTGCGCTTGAACACACATTTGCGTACAGTCGCTTAGATCTCCAGTATCCAAGCGCTATTTTCAGATCGTTTCTAGGCTTTTACACGAATTACCTCTAGGTACCTATTTCAAAACTGTTTCATTTTCATTACGATGCAAAACATTTTTAACCAAAGCTTAAAATAGCGCCATCTATGTTGTAAGCGATTAACTAACACCGCTGTAGATGAACAAAGTTACAACAGAACACTCAAGTGCTGAAGCAGTTCTGAACAGCGATTTAGGGTGTTTCTTCGAGTTTACATTTATTTTGCACTTTTTTCTGTAATTTTATAATTTTGTCTAATTTAAAAGTAAGAGTAGTCGGATATAAATCTACATTGGAGGCAGTGAGGATATGTGTCTAGGGCATTGAAGATTCCGTAGTACAAATTGAGAAAAATAGCATCGAAGAAATCTTTTGGGGATGGTAATGACATTATGTTACTGGTAATGAAATTTGTGTTGCTGGTAATGATTTTATGTTCCTGGGAATGACGATAAAAAAGAAAAGCATTTAACAAATCTTTGTTTTTATTGTAGAACCAAAATATATTAAAGTATTAAATCAACATAGTATTACCTAATCAGTTTTCAGTAACCACCCAAAGTAAAATAGGCAAAAATAACTTTTTTTTTCTTACGCATAATTGAAAATTTTCATAATCATCAATAAAATCAACACAAACATTTTGTTAACATCACTATTTATTCATTATTTCTTCTTTCTACGCTAATCCTTAACTTTTATTATTTCTTAAAATTTCTTAACTAAACTCTGTCTTTTTATATTTGGCTGATTTACTATATCTTTGATTTAATCACTCTACTTCTCTTCATTTTCAAGTCATCTCATTTAGCCGATAACCGATACACCCTTGATTGTTGTTTTCATGAATCATTCTTGTTTTTATTCTCTAAATCTTAGTCTTCTTCTTCTTAATTAGCTGATTTGCATCTTTCATTGTTGTTTGGAATAATTCTAGTTTTTATTTATTCTTTAATCTTCTTCTTCATATTTAGCTGATTGACATCCTTGATTGTTATATCTGATAAAATCATTTTCGATTTCGGCGTAACGACGTCTTTTGCACAACCTCTGCTGAGCAAGGCGCTCTTCTTTTCCTTTCTTCGTTTTCGCCATAAATCTGTGAATAAAATGACCCACTCTCTAGTTTAATGACTTCAAGTCGAATTATGATAACCGAGTACGTAAAAAATACAGTCGAACATAGAATAAAACCAACCTTCTTCTTTTTTTAAGTCAGTTAAAACATAAATTCAACTCATTTGTCATTACCCACAACATGAAATATCCCGGCAATGACGTTACTCGTAATGACGATTTCAATTGAAACATGTCTGAATTTGTTTAAAATGTTCATGAGGAATAATATATTCAGTGGAAGTTTTTTAGGTTTAAAATTACACGTAAAACACTGAAATAATGAAAATGCATACATAAATAACTCACCAAGTAATCCTAAATTCCGGTAATGATGTTTTTCTTGACGAAGGCTGCGTAGAAACACTTTTTTCCAATTTTATTCACAAACTACACGCGCACGCCGGACGAGAACTCAAGGTCGACTAACTATTGAAAGGGGGTGCGGGGGTACGCCGCGCAGGATTGCGGATTATATAGCAAAGTGTCAGTTTTTTAACTTTTTTGTCCTGTTGCGTGTAATGACAGAAAACAAATGCCAAACGTTTTTCGACTAAAATAATATATTCGGTTTTTTAAATCGGCACTTATTTATGCATAAAATAAGAACATATATTACTATTTTAAAACTTACGTACATGAAATTGGTTATTCAGGCACCATTATTAAATTATTTTTGATAAACTAAGAATGTGCGTGATTTGAACGTTGTGGGCGATGACGTTTGGTAAATATTTTATAAAATAGAATCAGAATTAAACTACATATGTTCACAAAGAGGAAGTGCCTCTTTTTAAAATTATAATAGGAAGCTAAGTTATGCCTTTTTTCTAAAAAAATTACAGCCTACATTTTTTTATTAGACTTGAACATAGTTTTTCGCTCATTTGAAGAAACACCCTTTACCTACCTATATTTAAGATTTATTTCTACTCCCCATGGCGACCTGTGAATCTACAGATATACCATACATTTCCTAAGTCTAAGTTTGGCCTTTGGCATATATTTATCGTATAATATGTAATCTTTCCTTTTTTTTTTTGGTTAGCCTATTCTGTCCCACAGCTGGGCAAAGGGCTCCCCCAATACTTTCCAGTATCTAATAATCTAGTAATCTATACCTACTAGCATAAAATAATGTTGATGAGTTTGTTTATTTTAACGTGCGAATCTCTTTTACGAACTTACAAGATTTTTTTTTTTTTGCATTAGGTTGCCCTTTTTTGAGGAACGTTATAGGTAGGCTATTTTGAGGCAACCCTTAGGAGTCTAGCCAAACCGGCGGGTAAACTCGCGGGGCATAGCTAGTAATTAATAAGAAGGTAAGACGTTTATTAAGCTACAGAACAAATGAAGTCGATGTTAATGATTTAGCAAAGGTTTTTTTTTTTTACTCTATGGTAATTTAATGCAGCTGTTATAATTATTTCTTAAGATAAATGTCTGTCAGAGTGTTATCCTGGTGATTTGTAACACAGGTTTTACCTAAAACAGACACTAGTCTCTATGTTATGATAATTTGACTATTGCATACTGTTGATTACGAAGATATAAAAAAAAATATTTTTTGGCCTAAAATTTTATTGAATAAGCACCAGTTAAGGGCAAGTACACGAGAGGCCCACCCCATAGTACTTCCATAGATCCAAAGTCTTTTAGTGCACTAAGTTAGACTAAAAATGTAGAAACTAAAAGCAGTCAGCCACGAAACGTTTCAAAAGAGTGAGTCAACTAGGCGTTCGTTGTTATCGTAGCGAGTCTAATTAGTACGCGAGTTAGAATAGCGTGCAGCGAGTCAGTGCTCTGAAACAAGGTCAGTTGCCTCGCGGCCGTCGACGCGAGCAAGTGTGTCCGTCGTCGCGCGTCCGCGTAATCACGACGCCACGAAACCAAAAAATGTCGACACCAAAAGAAAAAAAAGTGATGATAGAAATCTTGGAAATGTACAAAAACATGCCCCTACTATGGGATAAGAAGCACGCAGATTATAAGAACAAATACAGAAGAACAAATGCCAATCAAATACTGCTTGAAATTTATAAAAAACTTGACGAAAACGCTAATATGCAAACGTTTACTAAGAAAATTCTTAATTTACGGACAAATTATTACAGGGAGTTACGTAAGGTATGTTTAATCAACTATTTTCTTGTTTTTCGTACTTAACCTCCAATAAGTGTGTTATTTTTTTGTTTCTTTGTTTATTGCGAGCTGATAATGTCCACCTTTCAACTAACGTGATATAACAGGTGATCCAGATAGAGATTATTTTCGCTTAAAATTGCGAGACTAACAAAATCTATTTCGACACCAACGCCATCTATCGGTCTTGACAGCAAACTTTTTAAATTCAATAGGTACTCAATATTATGCTTCTTGTCATCACAGGTAAAGGAGTCACAAGCAAATGACGTAGATGATGACCATGAAATACATGAACCTACATTATGGTACTTCGACGCGTTGTCTTTTCTTGGCGACAATGCAAGCGAATTTAGCCAGTCTAAGCAGAAGGATCCTTTAAAAACTGAGGTAACTTTGTTTGAAACTAAAAAAAACGCTAAACGTCGCATTGACGTGCCGCCATTATTTTTGTTCTCCCCCGTCTCGCTCGCACCTATGTAAGGCGCGAATTATATAGAAACGGCGTAAGGTGACGGCGCGGCGCAGGTGCAGCGCAGGCGTGGAATTTATAACGAAACGAAAGAACGGCGTGCCTGCGCCGCGCTGCTTGAGTGTAATTCACGACACGTCGCCTTCGTACGTTTTGTATGAAAACGTTTTGAAGCGGCATCATGTCAGCGGTGCGCCTGCGCCGCACCTTCACCTTACGCCGTATAATTCGCGCCTAAGTCTCGTTCTAACATACTGGCTCGTTTGCATGCTAGATTTAGACAGCTAAATTCAGTCAAGTGGTTGTGACTTTTGACGTGGTGATCATACAGTACGTATTCTAATTTTATCAAACAGATAAACTATGGACAGGCGTATTATCACGCCTGTCCATTTTGATTTAAACAATGTGTTTTCTCTCATAAACAAAAATAGATTCATATTACTTTACCTCATAGGTACCGATCCGGTTTTGCAAAATGTAATATTCAGATGTGAAGCCACATGTGTCATAACAAACTGTTTGAGCTGCACAGGTGATAATACATAAATTAGCAAACCTATGCAGAAGCTTTATCAGCATTATCTGCGACAAAATGTTTGGCAGGTCATTTTGCGCGTGGCAGATTATGGCCCACTCTCTCCCGCAAAGGGAAGGCCTGAGTCTGACCAGTGCAGTAGGAATATTACAGGCTGATTGTGCATGTTAGAAGACGTTAACAAAATACAATAATATGTCCAAACGCAGCGTTACATATTCCCAGTGCGCTTGAACATCCACGCACATACGCTGCGCCTGCGCAGTCGGTGACAATAGTACGAGCAGCCGACATAACGCTGCGTTAGTTTTATTTTGATTGCTTCATTGGTCTAGTAGTTGCAAGTGCTGTAGTACGAAGTCCTATGTTCGATTCCCGGCATTATTCGGAATTTACATCTGGTTCCCCGAGTCCGGATTTGTGCCCGGTCGATGGCAATAGGCTCACCCATATTACATGGTACTGACGAAATGTATTTTGCTATGTAAATAAAAAGAGACTTATTAACTTTACAATAATTGATTTCAGGTTATTTCCTCCTCATCATCGGACGGAGAGGGAAGTTACCAAAACTCAGAGCCAACCAGCTCACCGCCAATCAAAAAGAGGAAATTCACAAATCCAATCTTATACAAAAGTACTAATGACAGCAGCCTTGAAGCCGAAAGATCTCCTGAGAAATCTGTAGATATGAAAAATGAAGACTGGGAGATATTCGGGAAGGCCATAGGCCTGCAACTACGAGGTTTAGATAAGAAACAACTGACGATAGCACAGAAACTTATATCGGATTCTATTTATTATGCCAAGTTTGGTTTATTGTCTCAACAAGCTTATATTAATCTTGGAGTTGTACCATAAAACAATATTGTTATGAATAGAAATGTTTTTGTTTTATTTTGAGAGGCGGTACATGCAGTGCCGCCTTTTGTCTCTGTGTCACCGAAAGGCTGACTGATAGAATGTCATTAAGGTGGAAGCACCAGGGTAGCCCGCGAAATTCAAATTTTCTTACGTTTTTTGCAATTTGCAGGTCAGCGTCAGGTTGTATGTTGATGAAAATATGAATCACGCCAATAACACTTATGTAGTTACAGAATTAAAATCATCAATACCACTCTCATATCTCATTTAATCCCATTGAATGACTATTTCATGAAAAAGTCGTAAGTCGGCAGCCGTTGTTCCTCCATTAAGATTCAAAACACTACTCTGTCAAAAAATGATCACGATCATTGACAATGATATATGAATAGTATTGTGCATTCATCATGAAGGATGTGAGAATACCATCGCGGGGACCAAGTACAATGAGGGCAAGGGGCATATCTAACAGTCCACTCCTAGTAGCTAATACAACAAATTAACGTATTTAGAAGTATTTTTGTCATTGACGATGACAACTTAGAGTTTATTTTGTATTTCAGTAAATCTTTGGGCAGCATAACATGTAAAAACTTGTTATGTTACAACTTCGAAGTCAGTTGCCCGAAATGCCCTTGGCTCAGCCTTGACGGTGGCAGTACTGGCAGTGCATTACGTTTGCCGTAGTTATATTCGTAGATTTTACGTCAAGCGTTTGCAAATGCGAATTTTCTGAAGCTTTGTTGAGCTAGCATAATGTTGCAATGTATGTGAATTTTGAATGCTCTTGTTGCGAACTTTACAGAAGAATGTTTGCTAATTGCCCTCAGCAGATGTATTACAGTTTCTTAATCATATCGACTCAGCATATAACAGTTGTCTTGTACGTAAATAAGATTGGTCCCACTCACATTGCCCCACAACAGCTGGCCCTCCGTTTTGCGCTTCTAGTCTATTTCAGCTGCTCTTTTAGGGTCGTCGATCCACCAAGCAAGGTGCATGTCACAACTACGCAAACCAAACCAAACAACGTTGGAACAAAGAAAAACAACTTATCATCGTTGAAGTTCTAACACTACCTTAACATTTTAATATTGGTTTAACGTTTTGATTTTTTATGCCGTTTGCTAGAAAATCTGAAGACGCGTTGTTTCGGCCAATCAAAGAAAAAAGCAACTTCTCTATACAGGGTTTCATTCGTTAAGGGTCTATTTACACCCTTTATGATTTGAAATGAACACAAATTATAAAATGTTACCTATTGTACCATTACCTATTAACTAATTAGCTTCAATTGCAAGTCGGTAAAACGTTCGGTGGACTGTGTGCGATCTCTGTGCCAGTCTGCTGATATAATAGCGCTACAGGAGACCTGGCTGTTGCTTCATGACATCGCGTTCTTGGGCACCATCGACAAGGAATTCGCATCTCACGGCGTGTCAGCGGTCGATACTTCGGCAGGCATTCTATGTGGAAGACCGTTTGGTGGTGTAGCCATACTATGGCGCAAAAGTGTTTTCCCTATGGTGTCTATAATTGAGTGTAAAAGTGCGCGTCTAGTAGCTATTAAAGTAACAGTGGCGGAGCGGTCATTTTTAATATTTTCGGTGTACATGCCAACTAACTCGCCTGACAACCTAGCTGAGTTCACCGACTGTCTCGGAGAGATTAGTGCTATCACTGACTCATGTAACGTGGAGGCTATTTTTGTACTGGGTGATTTTAATGCGGGTCCAGGTGAGTTATTTGGTGTGGAACTGGACAGTTTCTGTGTAGATCAGCAATGGTCATGTGTGGATCTTGAAATACTGGGCCGTGACTCAGGCACCTACACATATGTGAGTGACGCGCACGGCAGCACGAGCTGGATTGACCACTGTGTGGTCAGCTGCGCCGCGCGCCAATCTGTTGTGAACGCTGAGGTACTGTATAATGTTTACTGGTCAGACCACTTGCCCTTGCAACTGCACTGTAATTTTAAAGTTTTGCAGCCTAAAACTGAAATAATTAACGTTATGTGTAATAAGGTACTGTGGGGTGAGAGGGACCTAAAACAGATTGCTATGTATTCTAAATATTGTACGATGGGACTAAGAGATATAGATTTCCCACCAGAATTTGTAAAGTGTGGTGACTGTATGTGTAGTGAGGATGACCACAAAGGTATTATAAATAAATTGTACAGAAATATTGTATCAATATTAAGTGACTCAGCGGAGAAAAGCTTTATTGTTAAAAATTATTCCAAGAAAGGTAGTTTACCCGGTTGGAATAAACATGTTAGAGAGGCACACGGAGAGGCTAGGTCTTGGTTCCAGCTGTGGGTACAATATAATAAGCCGTCATCTGGATTTGTTTATGAAATGATGACTAATACTAGAAAATTATTTAAAAAGAAGTTAAAATGGTGCCAGGATAACCAGAGTCGAATTAAAATGGAAATTATTGCTACTCATCATAAAAATAAAAATTTTTCAAAATTCTGGAAGGAGTCCAATAAACTCAACCCGAAACCAAGCATTCCCGTAAGTGTAGGGGGTGTTAGCGATCCCACCCAGGTTGCCAATCTGTTTAGAGACCATTTTAGAGTAGTATCTCCGCTGGGACCTTCAGTTCCTAGTAGACCTGTGTCAGCCGACGGCTTGTCTGGGGGCGTCGACGCCGTCGGGTTTACCGCTAAAGAGGTGAGTGCAGTGGTGAGGAACATGACTAGAGGGAAATCTCCCGGGCATGACCATCTCAGTATCGAGCATCTGCAGCATGCAGGTGTTCATTTGTCGAGAGTGCTGGCCATGTTTTTCACCTTCTGTGTTCGTCATTCGTACCTGCCGGTCGACATGATGAAAACGCTTGTGGTGCCTATTCTTAAAAATAAAACTGGTGACGCCGCGGATATGAACAACTACAGGCCAATATCTCTGGCCACTATTATGGCCAAGGTGCTGGACGGCCTGCTTGATCGGCATCTGGATAAGCATCTAAAGCTTCACGATGCTCAGTTTGGTTTTAGGCCTGGACTTTCTACCGAATCTGCTATCCTATGCCTCAAGCAGACAGTTCAGTATTACACGGATAGGAATACACCTGTATTCGCGTGTTTTTTAGACCTCTCCAAGGCGTTCGACCTGGTCGCGTATGACGTGCTCTGGAAGAAGCTGTCGGAGGATACCGGGCTGCCCAGTGAGCTGATTGCAATGTTTGAATATTGGTATGGCAATCAGCCCAACTATGTCAGGTGGGCGGGGTCGCTATCGGGGGCGTATGGGTTGGAGTGCGGGGTGCGGCAGGGTGGATTGACCTCACCTAAGCTCTTTAGTCTCTACATTAATAAGCTGATCGGTGGGCTCAGCGGTGCCGGAGTCGGTTGCTCAGTCGACGGTTGTTTTATAAACAATATCAGTTACGCCGACGATATGGTGCTGCTGTGCCCATCGATTAGTGCGCTGAAAAAGCTCCTCAGCATCTGCGAGCGATATGCGGTGGAACATGGACTCAGGTATAACCCAGTAAAGAGTGAGTTGCTAGTTTTTAAAGCAGGTAACAAAAGTTACAATTCACCAACTGTTACCTTGGCCGGCACCCCTCTCAATAGGGTGTCGAAATTCAAGTACCTGGGTCACTGGGTCACCGAGTCGCTTTCAGATGATGTGGATATTGAAAGGGAACGCAGGGCACTGGCAGTGAGGTCGAACATGCTGGCCCGTAGGTTTGCACGGTGTAATGACCAGGTGAAAAGGACTTTGTTTAGAGCATACTGCCAGTCCTTTTACTCGTGCAGCCTATGGATCAAATACACTCAGCGAGCTTTCAGTGCCTTGCGGGTCCAATACAATAATGCATTCAGGGCGTTGATGGGGCTGCCACGCTACTGTAGTGCATCAGGGATGTTTGCGGCAGCCCAGGTTGATGGCTTCCATGCTATACTGCGCAAAAGAATTGGCTCCCTGATGCGGCGCGTGCGGGGCAGTCCCAACAGCCTCCTGAGGGTAGTGGCAGAACGACTGGATGCCGACTGTCCTATTATGAGGCACTGGACGAGGGTTCACATTACCTGTGAAACCTCGTCGGGTGCCCTCAGGTTTTAATTGTTGTTGTTTTTATTTATTTTTTATATTGTACTAACATAGTTTATAAGTCTGATTGTTATTAACCTAATATGGACCTACTACAGTCTGAAATAAATGATTTTTATTTATTTATTTATTTATTACATGGTATAATAATGCAATTTTTTCAATCTCCTGTAAAGTTACTATTTTTGGCTTACGTGGTGTTAGAACTGCAACGACGCTATCTACTGCACAGGATATTAGGCAAATAATTAAAACATCGGTATTGGGAAGTATAAGTTATATTATAATAAAAGTTTATATAATTAAATTACAGCGTAAATTTTTCAGTAGGTACATAATAATATCTAGCACAGTGTACGAAATACATTTTTCACAATGTGAGCATATTTTTATCATGTTTAAGTACAATAGCTTACAGTAATTATCTTTCCATAGTGAATGATCCAGTATCGGCGATACGTCAATTCTTCCCCTTAATTGAAGTATTACCCATACATATTAATGAAGGTGATGTTATTTTTTAATTTATATATTTTTCCTATACATTTTTCTTATGCTTTTCACCGTTGTACATAGAGCAGAACCACTAAATGTACTCACATTTTGTGCGCATTGCATAAAATTTGGTCTAAGCATCAGAGGTGCATTGAAGTAACCTATGAAGTAGTTATTACTTTTTTCACTCTGTGTAAATTTCCCCGATTTACACAGTGACAAGACTAACGATATTAAAGAACTCAGTAAGTAATGAAATCTTAACTTCGATTCACAACTCTCTCTCATAGAAATGGTTTAAAGAAAAGCAATTATCGCTCTTACACTAAAATTTAAAAGTCTTATTATAGTTTAGAAAGCAGCATCGAAGCTTCCCACCGTTTATTTAAAATATCCACCGTTCAAAATTCTGATCGCTCCCTTATGGAGGATGGTCCCCGTAAATAAATATTTTTAGTTTTACGATGCTTATTTTGTAAGCTAAACTTTATTTCTAAGGCAGGGAGTAGAATCTAGCATAGTTACTTACATGGGATACTGAAAAGAAGAAACCATTACGACTTATCTATTAATAATCGACAATTTAAAACTATCAAACTACAAAAATGTTTGCCAAAAAGCTTTACTTTTTCATTGCTAAAAAAGCTTAAGTAAGTAACCTAGTCGTTTTAATCTATGAATCGTTGAACTGTGCTCTACCTCTATTAAACGTGACTTATATTGGGTTGTGAATGTGTTCATAACTATTACGTTAACATTACTTACTAATTGTGTGTTATTATTTTATCTTATTACCAAAATTATAATCATGTGAGACAAAACTTTATGTAATTTCTGAGGCACTTTCCAAGTGGCTGAATTAACGACAGATATAGTGCGTTTTATTGCTATAAAATGGATGAATATAAGCCTAAATACTTGTTGAACCATCGGTATAATATATCACAAATAATTTAAACGATGGACTGGTTTTTACAGTACTTTTATAATATTCCTGACCTTTCACATTCATGTTAGCATCATCACTTACATCATTCTTTAAGATATCTCTTATCTTATAAACGTTTCGATCTTTATCTTTTGTATCATCATTCTATTCTTTAATATCAATTTAATGATCGTCATGTTCATTTTACACGTCTGGTGCGCGTATTTCGACGGTGACTGAAGTCGGTCCTGGGGCTGTCGGGGATCTTAGAGTAGCTGATCGCAGAGAAGTGGCAGAGTGTCCACTGCTAGCTCTAGACCCACGCCGGGATCCTGTAAGCAAAGAATAATCTGTAGGTCCAATTTCTGTAAGGCAAAATGTTGAAGGCAAAGCATGCTTAGAGCATGATTTCGAAAAGGATCACATGCGAAACGTATCCTTATTTAATGGAGTATCATAATTTTATGAGTGAGAAGCTTTACTTGAATCAATTTTAACTATTCTAAGAGAAGGTCCTTGCTAAAATGTTGAATACATAATTTCTAAACTTTGGGCAGTAATGGAAGTTTCTTTTTAAGAGTTTTAAGAGCAGAGAATCATGCAAGAATAACTCACATGTTTCTACATTTTCATAGTTCTAGAACAATGAGATACTAATGGAAATTGATTCTACTGAACATTTTTATCAGATGAAATTAATGACATAAGTATTTAAATATATTATGTTGTTGTTATGTTTACAAAGGCAACAGTAGCTTGGCCAAAGCAGTATTTAATTTTGTTAGTAATTCTATATAGCAGCAATACAATAGAACTGGGCTAAGATATTTTTCTAAAGTTAAACCAAATGCAAAAATACCTCCTTGACTGATAATAACTACGAATATCGATTTTTAAAAAGAGAAGGGAGATAAACTAAATCTTAAAATGGGACTTTTAGATTATGTACGTAGTTAAGACATAAACGGTGTATCTGCTACAAATACTTTTTGGAATCGCATTATAACGTCTCAGAGTCATCATTTTTCCAGTGCAAGAGAGAACTGGACATAACGATCTCTTGTTAGATGAATAACCGCATTCCTCTTTTACAAAGGAGAAATGAAGACTTTAACACTTCATAATACAGTTCCAGGTTGCTTAAATGCTACGACACACAGAAACAGAATATTGTGAGGTCACTATTTAGTTGGCGTGAGTATATTATGTCATAAATAATTATATTCTAGACTACCATCAAATAATTTGTAGAGTGGAGGTGTGTGCCTAAGTAGAAAAATAATAATAGAATAAAAAATCTTCATTGAACATACGTTAATTAATGGTACTAGTTTAATTCTTAATCAAATAACCAATAATAAACACGACTGTTATGATACAGAGCGACGAGGTATCTACTACTTTGAAAATACTCAAAAGGGTAATACAAAAAATGAAACCTATAAACATACATCAAGGTTTAAGACAAATAAGTCAAGACTATTGCTGTTGGAATTCAAATAGAAGGTAATATACATAAATAGTTAAGTGCTACTCCTCATGTTAGAAAGAGAGATAAAATAAAATAAATTTATATCTTCCAGACAAAGATCTATCAAGATTTTCTTTTAAAAGACAATCCTACATTTAAAGAAGATGTTATAGACACGTGCGGTATACCTACGTCATCTGAAACTAAAGATAATACAGAGCATAACAAGCAAAATGATAGTCGTATGTAACCTGAGGGTTTTCGGTGTAGCTGATGACTTTGATGAGGGCGTGCTGTTGATACATGAAATAATCATGATTAGCATTGTCAGTGAGCAGGGAAACGGGCAATTTTAGCTTGAAGAGGAGCATTATTGGGAACAATCAAATAATCGTGTTCTGTACGAGGGGTTTTTAGATTCCAAAATGGTGTTAAATGCGTTTGTGTAATTTTATATAATACTTGTTTTACAATTAAGTTTATTGAATAAAGAAACGTTGATGAATTTTACATTACAGATAAGTGTAAATGTTCGAGGGCCTACATTCCTCTCACAGTCATTTAACCTCTAACGGCAACAACCTAAAAGCAACCTTATAGCTATGAAAATACCACTGTATCAGGGACATCGACCTTATTGTAACGAGGGTAAAGATCCCTGTGATTTTGACAGTGATGCCAAATTAGAGGTCTAGTAACTGTTGAAAACTTAGTGTCTACTTTCAGAGTCGCTTTTGAGGAAATTAATTAAGGTGGGGTTAACTTAGCAAATAAAACAAAAGCCTACTACAAGGATTTGCCCGTTCCCCACAAATTGTGTTACAAAGGGATTTTAGGAAAAAAAACACCACATTTAGATAGTCAAAAACATTTAGAATTGAAAATCTATCACATCATTGGTGCAGTACACAAAATACAGTCTGCTGCAAAAATAAAAGCCGAGGCTGCTATTGCAGAAAGTGCAGTAAATAAGAATAATATAATAATTTTTAAGCCTCAATACAGTTTTATTACTTCTGCAACTTACTGTACTAATATTTCAAAAGAAAATAACAATTAGAATCATAAGAAAAAAAAAACATAAATAATGAATATGGAACTACTCTTTATTCCAAGAAACGTAAATAAGGAACGCAGCAGGTTGGGTTCTATAGTTTCTGCCTTGGGGACAGGCAGAAACTACAAAACGCAGGAACGGCAAAAAATAGTGAGTTTAAAATAGATAGCAAAATATAGCTTATCATCCCATATTTTTTATTATGTCTCAGGTTCTAAAACTCTAGGACATTTTTCCGCACTCCCAAAACTCTGTAGGCAATACATAATTGTCTCTCAAAAAGAAGAATTTCACTACTGCAATAAATGTAGAATATTTTCATATGAACTTATTGTAATAATTATGATTTCTTATCCCTAAATGTTTTTCATTATTTTGATTTTTCTTTATTTTCAACATTTTCTTTTTTCTAATTTCTCAGTTAGCACCTAGTTATGTGCTTGCTGTGGTTTCCTGTAATTGAAGGAACACAAGTAAAAGAACCTTTTGCATAATTCTAACTTAAATTCTTTGTTGGATCCAAATAAATGAATGAATTTCATCCTGGGTCCACATGTGAAAGAATATTTAATTTTACTGCTTTCACGAACTAATAGAACATCAGCAGTATCGACAAGGATATAGTTTACGACCAGGAGTGTGACATAAGATAGTTTATATCCCTCAGAATGCACGGCAGTGAAGCCGCGGCAAATGCTACAATCTAAGTAATAAAAAGTAGTTCCATCATAGACCATAGAAATAAAAACAATACACCTACTGTCTAAGGGTTCAATCGAATGGTGTGGTCGGGTTTGCTACCTGGACTTGGCGAGTGAGGTCTAAGCTCCTGCTGGCTCGCCTGCCTCGATGGGGGGCGAACGCTGACGCGGGAGCCGCGGCGATCCTGAAAATGTTAAGTTTTTATATTTATTATTATAATATAATACAAACATAGGACATAAGCTTTCTCCAAGCTGCTTCACAACCCCTGCTCTCCGCTTTCCGAAATCAGTTTGCCACTAGTAAGGTTGTTGGTTCGTCTAGCTGGAGAGCATCATCATCATCTGCCTAGCCTTGGAGTCGGCTGGGGGGCGTCAAACGTTATGTTATTATTGAATGAAGTTACAGCTATGTCAATTTCGTCACTGTTTGTTACGTTGACCTATCGTAAAAAGTATGTTACTATAAACGTCATTTTAACTAGTAGTGGGTATGCCTATTACAGTCTTATGAAATGCTTATATGTAACTCTTTACCTGTGAATGCAATAGCTTGGAGTCTCTCAGCAAGGACACGTTCATGAGTCGAGGATTGGGCGTGTTGAAGATCGTGCGGTTTTCCCTCCATCTTGCCCTGAAATTATAATACTGAGTGTTTAAAATACTATTAAAGCAAACAGTTTTACAAACACATGCATATTCTGGAAGGAGAAAATTCTCATGCAGCCTGGACAAAGCAAAGATCGAGCTATCAATCACTGTATGGTAGGCTGTGTAACCTATACTACCAGTATTTTGTGAAAGAGTGTTTAATTTTCCTACTTTAATGCAACAACAGTCCATCAGCAGCATCGACAAGGATATAGTTAACGACGTGGAGTGTGACATAGTATATTTTATATCCCTCACAATGCACGGAAGCCCATTCGTAGATTAATTAAAGAACATATTTGAACCTGAAACCTAATTCGACCTGGCCAAGCAAAGATCAAGCAATCAATCACTATAAGTTGTTAAGCCACAAGCTGGCCTCTTCGTCTATCGAAACTCCGTTCTACGCTAGGCCAGTTTAGGGTTTAAAATGGTAGCACTAACGTGAGGCCTACTATCTTGTAATAGAAACAAATCTGATGTGTCATTTATGTACTAACAGCCTGGAACATATAAATTACCTGCTAAAGAGCCGTAAAACCACGCAGATGATGACAAACATGAGCGCCATGCCAACCAGGACTCCAATCATCGCAGGATCCAGAGTCCTCGTCGACTCCTCCACCGGCTTCACCGCTGAAAATGTTTGTTAAAATGTATTAATACTCATAAATAAATTTCATGTTAGTACATTCACATTTTGCAAGTTTTTATGTCGCATTTAATATCGAGCATGTCTATTGCTATAACCCTGGCACAAATCAAGATGATAGATAACCAAGAAATACTTAGCCTGACTTAGGAATCAAACCCAAGATCAACGAGATAGTCAACAATATTTTGTCGTGGATTTTTGGGCCAAGTTGTGGTCCTTTGGGAACTCCTCTTTGAAATGCAAAATTATTGATGACTAATCGTTACTTTTTTCTTAAAGAGTTTTATGAATGAGATAATTCATTCATGAACATCGAGCTGCTAATATGAACTAAAATTCTCACTGACTACTCGTAATGTAGCATATTCTACAGTCTGTTGTTTAATTAATAGGATTAGTCTGTTAATCGAATGCTTTTTTAAATTCATACACATCCCGTTACATTTCCCAATTACATAAAATGGAAATTCTTCATCGTTTATGATATTAGCAAAGTATTTTTATAATATTTCACATATATCTTCAACGGAAAATATCATACATTTTAAGAAGACAATCAGCTCTAGAATAAAAGATGCTCTCAACCGCAGAACACATATAACATTCAACACACAAGCAAAACATAACGTGTCAAAACTCACAAGTGCAGATGACGGCGCCATCTACCGTCACTTCGGGTACCATCTCGAACTTGCAAGCACATCTTTCGTTCCTGCATTCTGTCTTGAAATACACGTCCTCGCATTGTTCGTTAAACATGCATGTTTCGTTGATGCTGGCAGCTGGAACGAGAAAATGTGGTCTAATGTTAGTTTTGTGAGGAATTATTTAGGTAGATGTAGGTTAGGGGAGATAGGTACAAATATTTGGGTACGATGTAGTCGAATAGTGGGTTCAAAATTGGGTAAGTAAAAATATCAGACAAAAATATCGGTCAAGATGAGTAGGTTGCTGTAAAGACAGATAGAGGACAAGAAATGCCTATGCAGCCATTAAGACTAAGTTATTATTATTATTGCTAGCCCATATTGTTCCACTGCTAGGCAAATCCCTCCTTCCATTCCCTCCAACGGTCACAATTCTGCGCTACTTCTTTCCAAGTCTCACGGAAGACATCCAGTCCGTCCCGTCATCTGCTTCGTGCTCTGCCGCGAGTTTCAATGTTATTAAAAATAAAATTCATAACTCTCTATCTCTTGCCCTGATAGAGAAAGGTATTCCCCCTGAATTGGTATTCTGAAAATCCTGGTGGACTTCTACGACGTCTGCAGCAAGTTTTTTTAATGAGTACCCAAACTTGTTTTAACCAACCAACGATGCATTTAAACTCGTACGTACAACCGACGTTTAATAATAAACAGCTAATTAACTAAGTCAGAACCACAAGTTCCAACAAAGTCAAACAGAAGTCGAAACGTGAAACAGCAAGAACACCTAAGCACTACCAAAGTTATAGCTCAAAGACCTCACTTTAAGTTAACCACTAACTAGCTTACTAAGTGCCTTGTTGCTTAGTTAGCATAAATATTACCATCAGAATTCTGAATTTTAGGGTTCCAAACGTGTGCAATTTTGAACAGCTGTTAAATATACACCCAAAAGATTACTGTACGGGGATTGTAGGAGGTAGTTCCGTAGTTTCTGCCTGCCGACATCAGAAAAAGGCTTATATAGGTACATGTTTGCCTCTCTTCTCTTGGCAGCCAGCACTATTGCTGCGCATGGGGTTTTGGGTTACGGTTCAAGGTTAGAAAATGTTTAGCTTTATCATTTTTCTCCTATATCAAGCATCTTAAAATATAAACGGCGTGGTTAATTCGAAAAATAGTAATGTGATGTTACGTTACGCCAAGTCATTTTACCAGCGCGAGCGGTAGTTTTGCGATGAAAATTCGTACGAGATATTAAAAACCTTTATCGAAACCGTGATATCATCTTGCCCATAATGCCCCACAATTTCAAAGCTGCTTATGAAATAAAGTGGTTGTATTTACTTAAGTTTCCGTGAAGGTCTAATGATTATAATGAATTCTGCCGCATCTTCGTTCTACCGCAGTCATTAACGACCCTCATTAAAAGCTTCGTATTAACATCTATTTGAATTTCAATTTTGTACTCCATCTGTACCTTATTTTCAGCTGTGTGAAAATATTGATGGCTCCCAGACTCGCAACAAAACTGAATCATCGTTGATCTGACACAAAAAGTATCTCTGATAGTAAAACTTTTGTTTCTAGCGTGTGCGCTATCTAGGTACAGTAAATACAAGGATATTTAGGCGCGAAAATGACGTTGAGGAGGAGGCGATATTGGTATTATAATCGTATTATATATTAAAAACGTAAGATGGCGTTAGTTCAAATTTTTAACACGCGCCAAAAGATCCTTGTACAGCTTTATTTAGGTACTATTAGAACAAGTAATGACGTAACGTTCAACCCGTTTCAACCACTATCGATATCGTATTATACTAACGTCATTTTCGTGTAAAAGAAAATGATACGAAAAGTCCTAAGTATCACAATAACAAAAACTTTCTTGACCAAAATGGGTTTCGACGTTGACCGATGATTACATTCCTGAACCCTAACATAATGGTGACATATTGTCTAGGGAGGGGATGCTGTGATAATTTGACAATGTTTTCATCTTTTTCCAAGCTGGAATGTAATTTTGTGTTGACGTAACGAAGTCCCCTTTTTGGTCTGGATCGTTTTCGTTTTCAACTTGATGAGAACATTTTCATTTCAAGAATTTAGGGATGAAACCTAGGTTTACATTGCTCACTTTTGTTTCACTATTAGGGACCACACCTGAAGCTGAATAAATTATAAAACTTACACTGTAATTGGAAATCACGGAAAATATCCCGTAAGTGACAGTGTAAATTTTGTTATAAAACGTGAAAACTTAAAACGATGTTCTAAATAATCCCAACATAGTTGGGAAAAGGCTAGGCAGATGATGATTTACGATCTTAATTTAAAGAGGCTAATGCTCATTTTCACTACTGAAAGATTACTTTGAGGTTTTCAAATTCCAACGGCTTTGCTTAGTAATAAATAAAACAGGCAAAATAATTTAACATTTGTTAAAAGAAATAGCTTAAAACTCTTAACAAACATGAATGATACGAAGTTATTACATACTGGCATTTAAAAAGCCATTTAATAATCCACCATGTGGTACCAAACATTATCCGATAAGCCGTTACTCTTATCAGCGACACTTGAAAATTTTACGAACCAATAAACTAGAC
Organism: Noctua fimbriata; assembly: GCA_905163415.1. NCBI lineage: Eukaryota > Metazoa > Arthropoda > Insecta > Lepidoptera > Noctuidae > Noctua > Noctua fimbriata. Next base: position 3,668,816 of record LR990927.1, on the reverse strand, counting down.
GGCTATTTATATTGGGATCAAAAGTACGTACTAGCTCCATTGTATTTTCTGAGCTATCATTCCTTACGATAAAAGCGACCGCATTAAATTCAGCTGAATAGTTTTTGTCTGTGATAGTTACTGATCCGATTAAAACGCGGTTCCCTTTGTGAGCAAACCGTATGATACAATCTGAGCTGAATCAGACTATTTTATTTCAAATGTATGTTCCCACAAAATGTTTCTGCTTTGAAGGGATTAAATGGGTGGAAGGGATCGACGCTCAAACGATTATCACGTATTCAGTACATTATTCAAAATCATTTAAAAAGTTTTTCATCGGTAATTTAAAAAGTTATTTCACAGTTAGTATTGCCCACGTTTAATCAATCACACTGGATAACATTTTGATTATAGTCTTTTGTAACGATGTTTGGTATGGCTTTACATGTTACTAGATGAAGCTAAATACCAACATTTTATATGAAGCCACTGCCTATCTTAACACCACAGCACTGGTTACAGGGTACTTACCAGTACTTCTAGGTAAGGCTTCTGACTGATAGCTAGAATTCTAAAATTACCATTTTTATGTATTCAAGGTCACCATTTTAGTTATTTAGGTGCGGCCTACTATCAATTCGTTCTATGAATATTGTTTTCAATGTTATGAGACAGAAAATCGTGCCTTTATTCCACAGCGTATCCAAGGGATAAAACAGAAAACGAATCGCTGGAGTTTCTTCCTTTACTGAATAAAAGATTCACCCCATCAGCTAATGGAAACGTTATTCATACAGTGCCTCATGCTGTGGCTCAAGATTATACACATCGAAGATGAATAAATGATATTGCAGTTTCTCAATATTTCTTGGTTTCATAAGCGAGTAAAGTTTTTACGCAACAGATTTTGAAGTGGCTTTCACCATCATTGATACTATGCCACTATATTGAAAAAACACTAACAACCTCTTACAGGTAGCTTCTTTACATTTAATAACTTTTGTTCTATCACTTTTAGAAATTTACAACAATAAACAATCTCGTTTAATAATAAATATCAGCTGATCGCGTCAATTTGTATAGGAAGTCGTTTTTTTTTTTGCGAATTTCCAACAGTCATAGTACAAAAGTTATTAAACATGATGTAAAAAAGCTACTAAACCCTGCACCATTTTCAAAGGTATCAAAATATGTACCTAAATCTATCATAGTTTGAATCATAATGTCAGATTCTAAAACTACAAAAACAGTTGCATCCAATACCACCATTTCATTTCCCAGAACTACGTTTTGATTTGGATTTTCATCAGCAGAATCTACCGTTTAGATCTAAATGGAAATAGAACTTGCTATGAGGCATGAATATTAAATACGGTTCTTTGTGTGGTTTCCATACGTGATGAGCAGAATTATGGCGCAGTGTTGCGTTCACAGGCACTGACAGTAATTGAAACAGGATTACAGCTGTTTCCAAATTGACCACTGATTTTGCGTAGCATAGCATCATCTAGCCTTTTCCCAACTATGTTTGGTCAGCTTCGAGTCTAACCGGATTCAGCTGAATACCAGTATTTTATATGAAGCGACTGCCTATCTGACCACCACAATCCAGTTGTTGGTTAACATGTTACCCCTTGGTAAGACTGTGTGTCAGACTTTCGGGTCACTGACTACCTCTAACGACTGCCAAAGATCTACAAATGACAGCCGGGATCAACGGTCTTACATGCTTTCTGAGGCACAGAGGGTGTGTGAGTATGTAATATGTAGATGGTCACCCCTCCACGGCACAAACTCGGCGTCCACTTCTTGAAATTGAAGATCGACCTGTACGATTGTTATTATTTAGCCAGAGTATAACTAGTCTGTAATGTTATCACTACTGAGGCAGATAAATCCTCTCTACGAGAAGAGGTTTGCTGTAATCATCCATGCAGTGCCCAGTGCGTGTTGGTAGATGTCACAAATATCTTCGAATTTTCGGTTCTAGGACATGCTCGTTTCCTCACGATGTTTTCCTTCAACGTTTTGAGAGCATCACTGAGAAAATCACAAAATCCTTAATTTTCTATAAGGTTTTAACAGTGACAGCTAAGGGATGTGACCATGGGACGGTCATAGGTCTCGAGTTCGAACCCAAGACACGCACCTCTGATTTTTCGGAGTCATGTGCGAATTATATAGTTATCACTTACTTTAATGAAGTAAAACATCGCGAGGAAACCAAACCAGCATATCTCGACGGCATGTTAAGCTAAGTCAGAGGCCTATGGGTTGGCATAAAAAGTCTGACACCAGGTTAGGCACTAATCACACGAAAAAAAAAGAATAAGGTTGCTGCCACCGTTACGTCTGTCAAAATCAAAATGATCTTTATAAACTTTTTAATAAGGTTTCTGTTAGGTTGCATGTTGTGAGTTGTAAAAGGACAACACCGGTACAAGTACAACTGGTTCTTATCTAACTAACTACTTACTGTTGCAGTTCGAGTAAAAGATGAGTTGGGAGAGGGCAAGGAAACTTCATCCTTCCAACTTTGTATTGAAGTGCTAATAAAGTTGCCGTAGTTGAGTTTTCACCTGGAACTTTGTTGCTGTGCTAACTATGATTTATTGGGTTAGTACTGTTAGTAACTTAGTTTGTACTTACACCTTCGATCTGTATGAATACAACCTTCCACTTGGAACTTTTTTCCTAACAACGACGAAGTTTCAAAGAAAGCTAATACTTTTGTAATTAAAGGTAGAGTAGTAAGCTGTACAAAAACTTCTTACCGTAACTATTATCAGAAATAATCCTGTCACAATATAGGTAAGTATATATTTCAAAGTATCCTGACAGGTGTGCATCAGGGGGTCTAAAATGACCGCAGCAGAATCATAATAGGATAATAATATGAATTACGTTACAATTCGTAAAATGGTCACAATGTGACAATTCATAATATTAACTGCTATCGTGACGATTTTAAGAATTTTAACGTGATTCATTCTAGATCTATTGATTTAAATATAACTTCAAGTTCAAGCACACAAATGGATTTAATGCCATGTGTATTTCACATTTTCTAGAAAAAAAATCTGCAGCTTTTACGCGAAATCAAAGCAAACCATAAGAAAGAAAACAGCTGAACACTGCAGAGCTATAACGTAAAAATTACACCGAAAATTAAAGCACTGAGAAACCTCGTCGAGGCTTTTCTGCCTAAAAGTTTACAACCGTTCCCTTCTCATCCTTCATAAATTAAACCCATATCCTGTTACCATGGTAACCGAATACGGGTTCCAAGAGCATGACCCGTCTCACTTGACTGCGAATGACTCAGAACCATAACGCTGAAATTCAATCTCGATCGATAGCCGTAAATGCTTTGCTGGTTCTGCTTGACGTAATAAGCTTTAGTATTTTATTTGTTTAAGGTTTGGTCATTTACTGAATTGAGTCTTCGAATTAATTGGATGGATACATAAACATACTTAGAGAAAGTCTCATGATCGCTGCCCAGGTTGGTCGCAGCAAGGAAAACCTGCTCAGGTGGAGATTCATTAATGACTCTGCCCTGCAGTGTAAATGTGGTGCTTTTCTACAAACGATGGGGCACTTAATATCGTGTCCTACGTGTCCTGTTGTTTGTTCACTACAAGAACTGATGGACGCTACCGAAAGCGCCAAACTAGTAGCTCAGTTCTGAGCTGAGACAATTACAATGATGACAATTTAGATTGCCATCGACACGCTAAGAAGAAGCCTACAGCTGTCAACTACTGGATATCGACTCGACTGGACTCTTCAATCGCACGCCACTCAACTCGATTCTCGGCAACTCTCATTCAGTTGCTACCAGCCACCCTGCGAAGATCGTCGCTCCACCAAGCTGAGAGACAGTGTACCTCAGTAGATACATGTTCTTCAAGACTGTTTTACAACTGTAACCACAGCAGCTTACAGTAGTTTCTTTGCTTGCCTTTCCTTTTCCCAACAACGTTTCGGTCAACTTTCAATATAATTTATTGCAGTTGAATGACAATCTATACTAATATTCTGTATTAAAATCAAGAGTTTGTTTGGATGAACGCGCTAATCTCAGGAACAACTGGTGTTTGATAGTCCATTTATCGAGAAAGGCAACAGATAACAACACGCCGCGAGATAACATCACGCTGCGACCAATAGGAGCGGAGCATCAATGAAAAATGTTGCAAAATTGTATTATTATAATAATTTGACGCGGACGAAGGTCGCCAGCAACAGCTGCTTATCTGACCCTCAAAACCCAGTTACTGGGAAAGACCTTTGATACTACTTATTGAAGATACCCCTTGGTAGAACTTTCTGTCAAACTTTGTGCTTCTATCTACCCGCAGACTTAACGACAGACGGGATCAACGGATTAACTGTGCTTCCTGAAGTTGGTTTTATAATATAGTTCATCTGTCAACTCATTATAATACATTTAAGTCGGTTACAGTTTACATTATATCGATCATTCGATTTTAAACTTTCAACGGGAGTAAATAAGGCGGCAGTTGCAATCGAACTGTTGGCTTGATAGGTTTTTTTCTGAACTCAAGACTTTATGCAAGTATAATTATGCTCTCACTGAGAAGCATTTGCTTGTTTTGTTAGCATGATCGACATCATTTAATTCTTCTTCCACAACATCAATTCTAGATTCAAGAAGTAACAAACAATCCAATGTCGCATAAATACACATCAAATATCTCTCATCAAATCTATCTAAATATGCCAAGGAAACTCAAACTCTAAACCAAACATGCGAAGGACTAATCCTTTGTTGAAACGTCCCATTAACTAACACAAGGACGTCACTGCTGCATTATATTAGGAAGTGGACACGCGACGTGCATTAGGACTGCAACATCGATCCGGGGTTTTCCTTTTATGACCTATTTTAATACTGTTTTAGGTGATAAGACATCTTGCACGCGATGATACTTAACTATATTTAGTGACAGTTTAAGGAGTGTCAAATTATTGTCTTCTGGTGAAGTCACTCTTTGTCAATTAGGTATAGATACATACTGTTGTCCAGAACTTATTGTTAGAATCAAAGCTTAGCAACAGTGGAAAGAAAATAATTAAAACCATCCAAATTCATAAGCAAAAAAGTAATACAATATCAAATTTTGCTAAAGATCTCCATCCAAATGGGTTCACTCGTTTAAGAGCTACGGTGCCAGAAACAGACACACACACATTGCGGTCAAACTTATAACACCCCTCTTTTTGCGTCGGGGATTAAAAAAACAGATATGAAAACGGATCTTTCTTTATTCGTCAAACAAAAGAAGAACAATACTTTACGAATGAAACAAATAAAGGAATCGCAAACTAAGGAGCGCTTTATTGTCCTTGTGAAATTTCTATTTACTCTTACTTGAATGTTATGTTCTGTTAAATTATTTATGAATTGCTTGTCATTATACAAGAACACTTTAAAATAAGGGGTCACTCCGAAAGACTAAGTGGAACGAATTCGTAGGCAATATTTTTAAAGACAAGTGAACTGGTTCGTATTTGGACTAACATGTTGGAACCCATAAGTAAAACTTAGGCAGTAGACACTATCAGTACAGGTGGCCTACCATGACGTCTTAAAGCAGGAGTAACTCAAGTGTGGGAAAGAGATGGAAAGAGATGGCGCTAGACGACCTCTATAGCTCTGTCTCTTTCCCACACTGGAATTACTCCTGCTTTGAGACGTCGTACTCATTATTTTTATTCATTATTTTTTGTTTTGCCCTGTGTGAGTCTAATAAATACTTTTACTTTCTTTCTTTCATAGCAACCCCCCAGTAGACATTATCATTGAGCTGGCTTTAAGTCTAACCAGATGCAGCTGAACACCAGTAGTTTACATGGTACTGCCTAGTCTGTTCAACCTTGACTTGATAAAGACAGGCTTTCAGACAACATAAACAGCATAGTTACTGTAAATCTAGAATCAATACATTTTATACTCAGTGTTACAAGGAAACCTCATTCTGATTTAAGATATTCTATTCCGATCAGATCAATTGGATGCTCAGTGAGCCGTGCGATTAAACCCATAATCGTGTATGATTTTCACTCCAGTAATTTTGGGTTTTGAGAACATTTCACCCAGGGTGTGGGGCAGCACCAACAGTATCTTAAGCATGATTGCCAGTCGCCTGGACTGTGTTTATGTGGGTCGCTGTTGTGCAGTTACTCATGGGTTGTCGCAGCATTGATGCACCGTCATTTGTTGTGTTGTTTGTTTTAATCAGAACTTACTAACATAGTCGTAAGTTTTACTAACAGTTTTTGAGTCATGGATACTCGAATAATTCTATTCTATTAGGCAAGGTGTAAATGGACAGCATTCTGTACTTACATCTAACAAAGTAACTCTGCGTAAAAATATGGATGGATATATGGATGGTATGGTTGCTGAGAAACGGCTTTTTGTTTTTTGAGGTAAAAAATCACGTTTTACGGTAAAACTCAATGTAACGCACTCAAAGCATTCTGATGATGGATGCATTGAATAGTAAACGTGTCATGGAGGTATTTAAAGGTATAACCTTAACAACAAACTTTAAAAATATTTGTGAAAAAGTTGGGAGTTTTACCTCAAATATCTCCGTAATCTGGTTACGGAGATATTTGGGTGAAGTTTCAACTTTTGCCTCTTTTTCAAGGTTTCCAAGTATAGTCTAGAACAAGAGAACAAGTGCCTTCCGGCTTTGTTAAGAGCCTTTTTATACCCTTTATGGTACCCAGTAAATTGGTGCCTTTTCGGTAAGATTAAGGACCGCGAAAAGAAATATCAATAAACTACAATTTAACTAACCAAGAAGCGTGACTTCAAAAACGCATTAACAAAATCTTTATTACCATAAAACTAGCATTACTAAGTGAGTCATCGAGATTACTTCATGAAAATTCAATTTAAGTGCAAATTCTGAATGAATCATTTTAATGTAAAGGTAAGGTAAGCTGCTATTGTATTGTTCATTAATAGTTCTTGGAAAAAGGTAACTTTTATTAAGAAATATGACTTCAACGCCACATAGTGTGAGCATGAACATTATTTGCATTTAATAATAAAAATGAACTAACACGTAGTTAACACGTACTAGAAGTATTTAAGTTTTAATTACTAGACATTTGCAAAAGAAACGAGTTTCACTTTCTTTTTTTCTACATGACTATAATAGTAAACTGAGCTTGTACTCTTTTCTTAATACTCAACATCTGCCTTATGACCTTCTGCCAATGTTGGGGTCCTCTTCCAGTCTAACCGGATGCAGCTGAACACCAGTATTTTACATAGAGCGACTGCCTTTCTGACCTCCACAGCCCTATTAGTACTGGGTAATACGATACCCCTTGGTAAGACTGATCTTTTCTTAATACTAACAAATATCTAATTTAGTATAGCATAGCATAAGCATAATCAGCCTATAATGTTCCCACTGCTGGGACACAGGCCAATTAATTTAGTATAAAGGGTGTAAATAGATCCTTAGCATATCCGAAAGGCACTTGTTCTCCCCGTCTTTGCGATATTTTTTTTGTTCTATACCATACCTGGGAACCTTCTAGTTACGGAGATATTGGGGGGTCAAAGTTCCAACTTTTTCACAAGTTTTTTTTTTTAATTCATGTTTTTAATGTAAGATTTTTACTTCACATACCTCCATGACCCCCGTAATATTCAATCCATCCATCAGCACAATGCTTTCAGTGCTTTCCATCGAGTCCTACCGTAAAACCGTTTTTCACCTAAAAAAAGTCGATTCCCAGCAATTATTTTTGCGTAAAGTTACTTAGTTTGATTTAGACAATGCTTGTTTGACGGCTATGTGAAGGGTCTGTTTACACCCTGTATACCGCTATCTATACTAACAAAAATGAAGGAGCAGATTGTTGGACAAAAATAACGAATAAATTAATGATCGAAAATCGTAAATGAAAAAAGATACCAAAGAACTTATTTCTAAGTATTCGTTATTACTCGAAAAGGAAACCTTACGCTCCGGAAAATTTCAAAGAAAAAATATGGCTTTTATTTTATGAAGTGTTACGGTTACCCATTTCAAAAAGAAGACTTATACGTTTTATTACAATTCCTGTATTACTAACTTGTTTTCCCCAACGGAAAATTTTCATTTTAATCCGGAATTCGGACTTTATGGGAACTCGAAAACGGAAACCCTACGATATTCTCGGTTTTACCCTACGATTATTATTATACCTACATTGTTAGTGTTAGATTCATATTGTATTTTATCTTCTATTAATAAAGATTTATTATTTATTTTATTCTTTCTGCTTTGTCCCGCCATGACTTAAGAGTTCTGGGATATACCGACTGTAATCGGCCCTTCAAATTTTAGTGAGCCTAGTCACCTTACGCATGGCCATGTCTACATATTCTTCGGCCTAAGTTTGCAAAATAATGTCGTCAACGTCGTAAAAATCCACGAATGGTCTCTTAAATTTTCATCATAGTTCAAGGCAAAAAGTTCAGAAGAAAGAAAAATAATTACAGTGTAGTAACAAGTTTTAATTGACTTTTTGATCAAACCATTAAAGTTTCATTAGTCACAAACAGGACTTGGTCCACTCCGTTATCCATAAAGACTGTCAACAAACAACTTGTGTTGCAGAATTTTTGCACCAACGAAGCAAATGTGTGAAGTTTATGTGATGCTGAGCTGTTTTAGTTTGTTGTTCTTATCACAGTGCATTGACATAATAATGTTCTAAGGGCAATACTTTCTCATGCAGTGTCCGTAGCTATTTTCGGGTCACAGTCGTCATCTCGCTCGTGGCTAAATAATAACAGCCGCTCGGGTCGATCTTTAGGTTATGTGCTTGCTTAGGTTGGTCCGTTGATGGATGATCATCCATTATATACCGAGTTTCCTCCGTGCCTCGGAAAGCACGTTAAGTCTTTGGTCCCGGGTGTGATTTGTAGATCTTTGACAGACATTAGGTAGTCAGCGGCCGAAAAAGTCTGACAACCAGTCTTACCAAGGGTCATCGTATTACCCAGTACTATCTGGGTAGTGGAGGTCATATGCCTATATGACCTCCACTACCCAGATAGTACTGTCGCTTCATGTAAAATACTGGTATTCAGCTGCATCCGGTTAGACTGGAAGCCGACCCCAATATAGTTGGGAAAAGGCTAAGCAGACGATGATTCGTCATTCTTTGACAGTAGAATGAAATGGCTATTACACGCATGGATATATCACACTTGAAGTAGGTATTAGTTTGTTTAATATTTAATTTCCCTGATGGTGTTATCGACTGCACGTTGGCGGTGACCTTGAATAAAAATTCTGCTCTTCCTGAATTTTGCTACTGCTGACTTAAGATCTTTTTTTATAATTTTACAAAAACGATCTACTTTATCGTGTGGTGTCAGAGTTTTTATTCCACCCATGGATGGGCCTCTGACTTGGCTTTACATGCCGTCGAGAAATATCTTTCAGGCATGGTGGTTTCCTCACGATGTTTCCGTCACCGAAGCAAGTTATTACACACATGAGTCCGAAAAAACAGAGGTGCGTGTCTTGGGTTCGAACTTGAGACAGCAGTCCGACGGTCAAACATGTTAATCCGTAAATATTCAAAAATGGCAATACTCCTTTTTTCAGAGACTGCTTAAACAAGATTAAGAAATTGTAGCACCTACGTTTATTACTGAAAGTAGGAAACATAATAAAATATTTTATATCAGCCCAAGATTAAATCTTCACTGCAAAATGACTAAATAATTCATTCTAGTACAGTATACAGCGTGAATTTAAAATATTTTACACACGAAAAAGCTCATTTTAAAAGACACCTTCAAGCAAAAATAACTGTTTTTATTTTTATTTTGTTAGTAATAAAACACCAACGAGAGCTTGGCAATAGAAAAAACATCAACTTATGCAGAATTTATTCATAAGAAAATAAAAAAAAACTTACAATGTATTCTGCACAATGTTACCCGTTACAAGGGACGGAAAAAACAATTGAATGAGCCTCCAGAGGCTGAATACTGAGTCAAAAATGTACATTTTCATACCTTGCAGCCCTCGCCGGCACGGGCGCTTTTTTGACGCGCCTTTTTATTACCGCGCACTGGATTATCAACGTTCATGTTCAATCTTAGTGTTGAAAATACAGTGCGCGGCAAAAAATGTTGCGAAAAAAGAGTTCGTGTGTACGTAGGCTCATTTTGTTGGAAATATGGGGGAGGTATCTACAAAAGAGTTGTTTTATGCTTGAATATGACAGTCATGTTTATTTTTGGGATAAGTTGTACTTTTGTTAAACAAGACAACAGGATTTTTTGAGGAGCTCGTGGCTAAATAATAACAGCCCCACGGGCCGATCTTCTCGGTTCAGCAGCACTTGCCAAGGTCGGTCCGTGGATGGATGATCATCCATTACATACCAAGTTTCCTCCATGATTCGGAGAGCACGTTAAGCCGTTCTTCCGGCTGTTAGTTGTAGATCTTTGACAGTCGTTACAGGTGCCCGAAAATCTGACAACCAGTCTTACCAAGGGGCATTGTATTACCCAGTACTAACTGGGTAGTGGAGGCCAGATAAGCCAGATAGGCCGCTCCATGGAAAATACTGGTATTCAACTAGATGTGGTTAGACTAGAAGCCGATCTCAACATAAGTTGGAAAAAGCTAGGCTAGTGCTGAAGACTGTATTTGGTAGGAATATTGGCAGATAAAGATGTTTTTTTTTCAAATTTTGATTTTATACTTAAAGTAGGGTAGCAATTTCCAGAGGAAAACTACTCCTTCCCAATTCGGTAGCACCAACATGCAGTCGCAGCGATCATTTTTTACGGAATTAAGAGGAAATGCGGGTGGTCTTTTCTCCATACAAACACTCTCGCCTGTTTTCTTTCTGGTTTATGACTTTATAGCAATGATTTTTTTATAGTAAAATAAATATCAACTTCTTTTACGTCCCTATGTTTTCCTTTTTGATGATACATAATCTTTATAAACACTATAACCTTTACAAAATACTCAAAATTGCCTATTTAGACCGCTGTCAACAGAGGTCTAGTGTACAAATTTGACAACTATTAATGAAAAAAGAAAAACATAAGGACACAGGATATACCCTTCTTATTCAGTTTATGAAATATCTTTTAAATTGGTCGAACATTGGAGGAGGAAACAGTCGAGAGCCAAACCTCGAATTATGACTTTTTACTTAGGCTATTTAGTTGGATCTGCTGTCCTTATCGCACCAATGTCGAAATCGCTCTCGCAGTGCGACAGTGATAGTATCTTCAAATACCTAATTTTCAAAAGGTTCTCCGACCGCATTTTCTCTTAAACACGCGGTTGAGCCGACAGAATGCGCCTTCCGGTTTGTCGCACATAATATTTTATGAACGCCACAATTGCGTATTCGCGCTACCGATCACTTTACCAAAGATGCTGGGTAAAAGGTCGCATTGTCGTAAATATACAAAAGATTGTTTCAGCAAAGGCTTTCAAACGAAAACCTTCGACCAATTCTGGGTCCTAAAAATGTAACTTTGCCCTTTTAGATTCATCCATGAATTTATCACAAGCGACAGTCATTTATCTCTTGAAGTACCGATCAGCGCACTGCTCAACCTAACAACTTTGCTTATCGTATGCGGTCTAAATTGTGAAGATTTTTGCTCAAATGGCAATATTAGTGAACAATATTTAACAATCTTAGACTGAGGGTCACTGTTAACGGCAGTGTCAATGGCGTCTGGCATTTATCAGGTCCTCAACTGCAGTTGTATGGACAATTAGAACATTCCAGTAAGTGGGTCATGTTCTGAATAGCACGACACTCACAGCGGGTCTATAATCCCCCATTTTGCCAAGTTGCATTTGCAGAGGACTACTGAGGTACACAACCGAATGTGAGCGTGGGGGCGAGCCTATTGCCATCAACAGAACACATATCCAAACTTCGTGGTTGCTACTAAGAAATTTCTGTGAAGGAAAAACCCAATAACACTTTTTCCAACTCGGGAATCGAACCGAGGTCCTCATGCTCTGAAGTCACGCTTGCGACCACTAGGCCAACGAAGCAGTCCTTAATTAAAATAACTTTTGAGTATACTCACGTTTCCCACACTTGTCCTTGTAGTTGCTGATTGGCACGTCGGAATGGCACTGGCACGTCTTCTGCACGTCGTCACACACGGCCTCCGGGAAGTGGCAGTCCTCGACCGTGGAGCACAGGTCGCCGTACAGGCCCCGTCTTAGTGGGTCTGGAAGGATAAATACTTCGATATAACAACCATTGTATTATCAATTTAACATTATAGAATCAAATAGAAAATATCAACTCTGTACTCGGTTCTTCTCTATAGGAAACGACCAACCCGAACCGTGCACCTTTTTTTCGACGTTTTATATGTGCCCATCTAGGCCTATGTAAAATAAAATATTTTGATTTTGATTTTTGTACTGCTAAAGCAAAAAAAAAAAAACATTAAGGTGAAAAATTAACAGCCTGCCTGTATCTTCTCGTAGTTGTTCTAAAAGATGCCGGAAGGAAAAACACGACTGAAATGAACCTGTTTTTTTTTCAAGCTGGATAATGGATGATTTCTATATAATGTAGTATGAATATTGTCATGCGTGGTGAGCATTTTGGTGGCCGAAGATTACAGTTATTTTAAAGTAGGATCCTATTAAAATGTTTCTTAACTTAAATCTTATTATACCTATACCATAATGACGAGTCATCATCATTGTCGAATCATCCAGATCCTGAAGACTGCTAATGTATTTCTTCTTAGCGGGTCGATGACAATCAATAATGAGGGAGTCGATAGAATGGCGCTAACACTATACATTCGTAGTGACCAGGAATGCAGGAATAAAGTAATAAAAATAAATTATTTATTTATTACTCATAATTAAGTATAACCACAGCTACGACTAAATCCTCGGACGGCCTACTAGGAAATAAGGCGTCACTACACCGGCCTATTATTGAGGGCAATTGCAGTGCGTTCAGTGACTGCAGTGCGGTTCATTGCACCGCCGCCATATTGATTACGTGTTGCCATGCCATGGGAGCGAAATCGACGCAATTGTCATTAGCCTAGGCAAAAATTGTTTCGTGTTAATTTTTGTAAAAGAATTTTTATTTAGTATGATAAATTAATGTTTGAATAAATTATGTTGTTGGAGTTTTATTTTTATTCACTTTGTTTTATAAATGTAATTTGATTAAATTAGTTGTTTTAGTTTTCTATATTAATTTTAAATAAAATGTAATTTGAATAGGTAATTTAGTTAGTAAAGTTTAATTCATTCAAACAAAATAAAAAGTAATAGGATTAATTTGAAAAAATGTTTATAAAACCTTTGTAGAAAGGTTTTTTTTATATTCTAGTTAGAGTGACTACATTATCTAAAAACTAATTAAAATTTGTCTGGCTGTTTGTAAAATTAAGTCACGATGTATGTAGTTAATTAGAAAGTTTGCCTGCAAAAGTAAAACGACGCTCTCGTTATTTTCATAATATGTCATGAATACTTATGAATGTACATATTTATGAACAGTACCTGCCAGCAACGATAATAAACCAAAACTAACAATTCAACAGTATACATTTATAAACAATAAGTCTTGTTGTCCTAATATTAACAAGTAACATTTAATTAAAAGTATCAAAAAACCCGACTACAAATTGTATTATGTGCCCATATATCTAAATATGTAATTTCCTTCATTATGATTCCCTACCCCGATAGGTTTGATTGAAAAAAAAAATTAACGATAATTAAAAAAAGGTTTTAGCGCCAAAAATCCGCCATTTTGTTTTTTTTTAAACACCTAATGATACCATAATCGTCGAAATCCATCCAGTCATTTGGAACATACGAGGTAATAAAGAAATATACAAACAAAGAAACATACAAGATACGCGCGAAAAACATAATCCAGGCAGTCGGGTAAAAACAGGCAAAAACTTATTATAATTTGATAAAAAGTTACGATTAATTCCGTTCGGGACTCAACAGTTGTTTAAAATAAAACTAATATTCAACAGAATATGAACAATATCAACTTTTATGTCACGTAAAATATTATAAACATGAATATTTTTCTCCGCAGGGGGAAATTCAATGTCTATCTGTCGACAAGGACGCTGTTATTCCATTTTTTCCTTTATGAATATTTAATTCAATCGAAGAAACAACGTAGTACTTCATAATAGAGACGTCAATGTCACAAAGGTCAAAGTTGTTTATCTCAATATTGTAATGAACTGTATAACACTATGCAGAGTCAGTTTCATAGACTTTCATTTAAATATGGGACAAAATTTGAGAATTTGTGTGAAATAATTTATTTAGAGGAGCTCGTGGCTAAATAATGGTGTTAATGATAAGTTTGTTTTTTTCTATGGAAAAGATTACACCGTAATGAGGGATGAAACTTTTGACCCTAGATCTCTTATTCCAAGACATTGTACCTTATTGGTAAAGTTAATGAGGAAGGTCGTGGCTAAATAATAACAGCCCCCGGATCGATCTTTAGGTTAAGCCGTGCTTGCCTAGGTTGGTCCCCCATGGCATAGCGAATTTCCTCCGTGGCTCGGAAAGCACGTTAAGCCGTTGGTCCCGGCTGTCATTTGTAGATCTTTGACAGTCGTTACAGCTAGTCATTGCAGTGGCTCAAAAAGTTAGATAACCAACCAGTCTTACCAGGGTGTATCGTATTACCTAGTACTAACTGGGTTCAGCTGCATCTGGTTAGACTGGAAGCCGACCCTAACATAGTTGGGAAAAGGCTAGCCAGATGATGAGTGAAATAATTTCCAGTTTAATTATCAAAAGTTACTTGGTTGGTGTTGAAACTTCTTTTTAACCGACTTCCAAAAAGAGGAGGTTATCAAGTCGACCGATTTTTTTTTTTTTTACTTTTTCTTCTTTTACCAAGAATGAGGAGGCTTTTTTAAAGAAATGCTTGCGTTATTTACGCGAGACTTGTTAGAACTCAAATTGGAGACAGATAAATGGCGCCAGACAAAAAAAAAAAATTCGCGAAGTATTCGCAAATTCTAATGCGCATATTTTATACGGACAACAAAGTAGGGTATCTTTAGCATCATACCAGATTTTGTAGGGTAGGATGTCAAATGGGAGCTACACGATTTGTTTTGGTTTTTGTAGTGTATTTTCTAGTTTTGCACACCCAGACTTTAGAAAAAACTTTGAAGTTTGACAACCAGTCTTACCAGGGGGTATCGTATTACCTAGTACTAACTGGGTTGTAGAGGTTAGATAGGCAGTCGCTCCGTGTAAAATACGGGTATTCAGCTGCATCCGGTTAGACTGGAAGCCGACCACAACATAGTTGGGAAAAGGCTAGGCGGATGATGAACTTTCTATGGCACAAAATTTTCCAATGCCTTCAAATAAATTGGTTTCCCAGCCCATTTCTGTTTCTCTTGATACAGTAAAGCTTAACTTATAATCCTTGCGAAAACTCAAGCGAAGGGGTCATAAATTCAAATTGAACTGTTTCCAGGAATTGCTATAAAACGAGCGACGAGGCTTTATTTTATTGAGGTGCTTCGATTTGACTCTCAGAAAAACAAAATCAAGCTTACTGGGGTGATTGATTACTACAAAAATTGATTGCAAACTAATCTCCCCAGAATTAAAATGAGATAAGCCAGTGTTAATCTTTCTACAATTCGAATTAACGACGAGATAGAATCCTGAGATGTGCCTCTATAATCTATTATTGATTGACAAGAAAAATCGCCCTTAGAAAATGTCGACTTAAAAAGTATGAAATCTCCACAGACCAAGTGTGGTCGTTTCATTAGGATAAATACCATTTATCCAGCAGCAGTGCTACAGTAACAAGCGAACATGACCAGTAGGATTTGAAGCAGTCTATAAAAAATGCTCCCTGTGAGCACTAACTTTGCAACGAGGGAGTAGTATGAATCTTGTAGTGAAATGACAAGTCGTTTAGCTCTAATCGATTTAAACAAAAGTTACAAAAACATTTTTTTAAAGTTACTATGAAAAGCTTGAAAAAGGATTAAAAAGAAAGTATTCGGCAAATAATTAAGAAAATCTATTCAGTTACCAATCCTGAAAAATCGTATTTTAGAACGTGCACTTATTTTGTAACGCATTATTTAGGAAAGAGGTTTCCATCCTTCACTGTGACACGAGACACAGTAGTAGTTACCAGATACAGGTATCCGTAAAAAGAGAGGCCATTCAATCACAAACAACCGTGAGCACTAACTTTGTAACGACGGAGTTGTGAGTAGTGACGTGACAAGACATTCTATATTGGTTTATGGTGGAGTAATCAAGATGTCAAGTTAATGTTGTTTTAATGTTTCTTTAAAAATATACTTATCCAAACCTGTTGGAAAAAAGATTGAGAACCCACACTGACTTCAGAAAAAAAGTGTTTTAGAAACTTCGATATCATTTTTCAAGAGCTGTCGATAGACATCCCACTCAGATGCACATTGTTTTTTTTTTCAACCACTTTTGTGTAGCGGTTAATACAGGGTGAAAGCAGACCCTTCACATAGCCGTCAACCAAGCATTCTGTACATCAAACTAAGTAACTTTACGCAAAAATTATTGCTGGAATTCAACTTTTTTTTTGGGGTGAAAAATCACGTTTTAGGGTAGGACTCGATGGAAAGAACTCAAAGCATTATGATGATGGACGAATTGAATAGTACGGGGTCGTGGAGGTGTGTAAAGTAAAAATCTTACATTAAAAATATGAATTAAAAAAAAAACTTGTGAAAAAGTTGGAACTTTGACCCCTTTTTTTTTTTTTTTTTAATTTCTCCGTAACTAGAAGGTTCCCAGGTATGGTCTAAAACAAAAAAAAACGATTGCAAAGATGGGGAGAACAAGTGCCTTCGGATATGTTATCTATTTACACCCTTTACAAGACACCTACTCTCCAAATTTCAACTTTGTAATCGCGGAGTAAAATGGCTGATCCATACGGACGGACAAGAAGAATCTATATGAGTTCCGTTTTAGCCATTTGGCTACGGAATCCTAAAAAGAGGGGGTTTGCTGAATATGACATGAACACAGTAACAAGTTACCTGGTACAGTTATTCATAAAAAAACAGCTCATTCAATCATAAACTACCGTCTGCACTAACTTTGTAACGAGGGAGTAGTGACAAGTCATTTTTTTTTATGGAAACACTGCTGCCAAGATAATGGTTCGTTAAAATGTACCTACACAAACTAATTGAAAATGGACTTAGTTGTCGATTCTGAAATACTTTTATTTAAAACTTGCATTTACTTTGCAACGCATTGTTAAAGACAGAGGCTTTTAAACACAACACTATGGACAATAGCATCGCAGTATTACTTATCTAGTCCACCACCTCTTACGGATCATACCCCAGTGAGGGAGATGGAGCTATACAAGACGTACAACTCCATTTCTTACCCAAGGTATCCATAAAAACAACTCATTCAATCACCGAACTATACCGTCTGCACTAACTTTGTAACGAGGGAGTAGTGATGTGACAAGTCATTCTGTTTGATCGAAGTACTTCGGTTTATGGTGGAGTTAGCAACGGGCGCCACTATATCGTGATTAGATTCGATCAAATGAACAATGAAATGTGGAGCGTAAGTGTATTGCGTAAGAGATGTTTTCTTGATTAGAAATAGAGCACAAAATTCATGGATATGGGTAGAAAATTAATAGTGGGATAGAACGTTAATGTCCAATTTAATTAATCCAGCCCAGTGATTAAGGCCTCGCTTCTCAAATCTCTCGGTTCAAATTCGTCAGTAATTGTCGCCAATTAACTGGCAATATCGCTATTACTTTTGAGAATGTTTGGTTAGTTAGACGGGCGGCGTTCCATCTCACATAATAAGACAATCTGGAATGATAACCAACCTCGCTCAGAATTTCTTCCTTTAATCAACATTGCACCTCCATATTATGTTATGACTCGCCTGGAATCTTTCATTACTCTTCTGAGACTTCATATAGGGACAACATATCGATATCAAAGCCTTATGAGCACAAAGTGAGGGGGGAGCTTACAACTGATTCACGCACGTAGGTACGTAATACGATATAATCCCCTTTCGAAATACGAAGCTTTGTATATGATCACCTGCCTGTCTGGCGAAAGCACTAGACATATTGAAGAGCATTTAATATTATGCGCAGTCACTTTGTAATACGATAGCATGTGTGGAAAGGATCTTTCACTATCGCACCGTACCGTGTAACGAAAGGGTAAAACTCATATTTAATCACGGTGGAAGTACCGCCTTTTAATTTATGTGGCAATTTGTGCGCAGAAGATTTAAAAGCTCTCCAAAACGATTGCTATGTTCACAAATGATGTTTATTTTGTCAATATAAACCAATGTAGCAGTGCTTGCAGAGAGTTTATCTATATCTGTGTTGCAGAGCGTATTACCGTTGATTGGTGTACTTACCGGTGGATGTAAGCTCAGCCGAGCCGAGCTGAGGCAAGCAGAGCGCTAGGAGCGTCGCGAGCGCGGCGAGCGAGGCCGCCGCCCGCTTCGAGCGCTCGCCTCGCATGCCGCTCACAGCACCCGCGTCACATGCCAATGAAGTACCTGCAACCAAAACAAAAGCTTACATTAGAGATTCAGTAACATGGAACATAATATCATAATACAGGGTGTAAACGAACCCTTCACGAAGCCATCAATCAATCATTCTGTACATTAAACTAAGTAACTTTACGCAAAAATTATTGTTGGGAAACGACTTTTTTTTTGGGGTGAAAAATCACGTTTTACGGTAGTATTCAATGTAACGCACTCAAATCATTGTGCTGGTGGGTGAATTGAATAGTACGGGAGGGTACATTAAAAACATGTATTTAAAAAAAAAAAAAACTAGTGAAAAAGTTGGAACTTTGATCCCCAATATCTCCTTAACTAGAAGGTTTCCAGGTAAGGTCTAGAAAAAGAAAATGATCGCAATGACGGGGAAAACAAGTGACTTTCGGCTTCGTTAAGGCTCTTGTTACACTCTTTATGTATGTAATAAAGCCATTTCAAAAGGGTTTAGGGTTTCTTTGGAGTCTAAACTAGATGTAAGCCAGCATTTCTAATTTAGACTCTTAACTTAATAACAAACCCTTCTACAAGTGTTTCTCCATTAGGTGTGTTCTGAAACTGTTTTGTAACAGTACAAGGTACAGTTGGCTTAATGTTCATACAAAAGGATTTAGTAATAAGAGCGAAGTCTAGACTTGTAATGGTCTGCAAAGTTCAATAACCTGCATTGTTTTGTGGGTATTGTGAAATGTATTGCGGATTTGTTATTGTTTTTATTTTGTAGCATTTGCTCTGACCAATTTCAGTCTTGATGATGTTATATATTTTAAAGCGAAGGATTGTTATGTCTTCGTTACTTATCCGCGAAGACATAACAACCGCCGTTTCGAAAAGAATAAATAGAAAAAGAAAAAACATTTATTTGTATTTCTACAATAAGTTGTCAGTTTTTTTTTATAAGTTTTCTTCAAGTTTCTTGGCATAATTTAAGATCCCAATATCCAATATCAATCCGCACGCAAACGCGCTTTGACATGGAGTTGCGGACACTAGCCCGTTATACAATACAATACAAAATCCCATTTGCAAAATCCTTATCCATTTGAAACTGCCCGATACCACCCTCCATCGATACCTGTCACGCTACGGATGGGATCACCAATTTATGCCAAACAAGATATAAAAAAACATCACTTTTGATGCAGCTTATCTCGGTCTTAACAACGCGCTCCCAAACAAGATAAGCAAAGCGGAACCTTCAGCCATCCGAAAAAAAAACCGAAAAATGAAATACACCTTATTTCCACAGCCCCAAGGCACCAATATTTTGTTCAAAACAATCCTGAACATGTTTTCTTTCAGTAAACAATGTTGCTAAACACAGCAAAATTGGGAAAGGGTTTCAAAAGGGTCTTACTGTCCTACATAATCGTATTGTCTCACTAAAGCAAGGATAATACAGGATCCCTTCGTTTTTTATGAAATAAGTCGGTTGGAATTTTGAGAGAATAGGAAATATTTTGTCTTGGAGACAGTCGGGGTTCCTTGGAATTTTTGTATCTTTTTCTGTCTTCACCTTTGTTTATTATTAAAATGTCAGGTATGATACAGAACCTTCATGATATGGGACTTGTGATATGCCTGATATGTCTGGCGAAATGTGTGTCTTGAATTTACCTTTGGAAAATGAGATGTCTTTGCTGTTTAGTTCAATTCAATAGGAGTATATCATATTTATTAGGTGAGATAAAGTTATGAATTGTAACCAGTTGGATTTGTAGAAGATGTTACTTAAAATAAACGATTAAAAAGGACGCGCCAGAGTAGCCCGCGAAATTCAAATTTTCTTATATTTTTCTGCAATTTGCACGTCTGCGTCAGGTTGTACGTAGAACAAAATATAACTATTTCATGGAAAAGTCATTCAATGTGATTAAACTTAAAGGCTTTTATTGGTCATTTAAATGATTATAATCCTGCAAACACATACGTGTTACAGTCGCGAATCATATTTTGCAATAGGTCTGTGTCAGGACACAGTCATGCAAATTGCAAAAAACGTTAGAAAATTTGGATTTAAAGTTTTGGAAATTACTGCAAAAACAGGTAACTTGATTATAAAATTCACTGTGACTTGTTACATAATACACGTGACCAAAATCTGAATAAACGCATCTTCTGTTTTTTTTCACAAAACAGTTATTGACATCGACCAACATTCAAGCACCGAAAGATCCAATAACCGTATTTGACGTACCCTCAAAAAACAAAATGCAAAACATCCCATTGACAGAAAGGAAGTAAAATATAAAGTAAATTACCGGCACCTCGTCTTCACCTGTCACATCGTGGAGCCAAGTCTTCTGAAGGAAATAGATTGCAGAGAGCTGTCACAAATTATTACTTCGATCTATCATCATAGAGCTAAGAGGCATCTGCGTCGTTCCAACGAGAAAATGGCATTATTTATGAGTAAATTATGTGTACTGCGATGAGTTGCTAGGAGTAGGTATCGTCGCGAAGAAGTGTTGTTCTTTCGTGTTTCAAATCTAATACTTTTATACAGAGTGTAAACAGACCCTTCACATAGCCTTCAACCAAGCATTCTGTACATCAAACTAAGTGACTTTACGTAAAAATTATTGCTGGGAATCGACTTTTTTTTTGGGGTGAAAAATCACGTTTTACGGTAGGACTCGATGGAAAGCACTCAAAGCAATGTGCTGATGGATGGATTAAATAGTACGGGGGTCGTGGAGGTGTGTAAAGTAAAAACATGTATTTAAAAAAAAACTTGTGAAAAAGTTGGAACTTTGACTTCCAATATCTCCGTAACTAGAAGGTTGCCAGGTACGGTCTAGAACAAAAAAATGATCGCAAAGACGGGGAGAACAAGTGCCTTTCGGTTATGTTAAGGGTCTTTTTACACCCTTTGTGTATGTTAAAGCTAACGGTAAGTGTGAACATATACTTAAGATCAGCCGGTTAAACTTAGGTTAGGTTAAGTTAAGCCGGCTAATCTTAAGTTTATGTTCTCATCTACCTTTAGCCGTAACATATGTATAACATTCACGTTCTTTTTCACACGGGGGTAGGCAGAAACTACAGTGCCACCTGCTACGATCCTTACCTACACCTGTTATCTCGTCTAAATTCATACATCTGGCCATACATACACGCTGGTTGCGAAACCAATATTTTGGACCAAAGCTATTTTTGAAGACATCATCGCCTGGGTTTAATTTAAAATAAGATTTAGAAAAAAAAAGGAAATAAGGATGAAATAAAAAAAGGTGCCAACTGTGTTGAAACTGCTAGGTATCACAAGCCTAAGCTGCTTTTAGCCCTGTTATTGGAGTTTATCCACTGAATCAAGGTGTTTACACTCGTAAAGTTGGTATAGGTCAGATGATAATATTTTGTTTGATGGAGTTGAGATGGCAATAGGTCCGTGTAAAATACTAATATTTAGCCGCATCTAAGGAGACTGGAAGCCGATCCTAATATAATTTGGGAATAAGATGATGAACATGTGAAGTCTAAAGAAAATGTTCTAGTTTTCATTTTAATATATACATACAAGTTGTCATCATTACATATGGATAGAAGTAATAAAAGTAAAGTTGTGGGAGTTATTTTGTTACGTTATACACTTACAATTAATACACCATTAATTTTGACAATTCAACAACATTAATTACCCTTATATATACGTTGACTTTTTAATAAGTACATACAAAGCAATAAATTGGGTTCGAAATCATTGGGATTGTTACATAATGAAAGTGTGTTGTTACTAATTGTTACAAAACGAAATTGGGGTGCTAGATTCTCATTTTTACGGTTCCGTAGCCGAAGAGTAACCAACGGGACCCTATTACTAAGCCTCCGCACCCCGTCCGTCCGTGCGTCTGTCAACGGGCTGTATCTCATGATCCGTAATAGGTAAAGAGTTGAAATTTTCACAAAATGTGTATTTCTGTTGTCGCTATATAAGGTCTAACTATTCATACACGAAATATTTTAAGAGTAACTTCTATAAGTCGTAAAGTCGCCATAGCAACGAAAAAAAAAGTATCCGAGTGTTTTTTTTTTACGATATTATTATAATTCAAAAATTTTTTGAGACTTTTTGCATAAAATCTTTACTCGCATATTCTAACAATGACACTAGGTAAATACGACATAGTAAACTAGCGTAATGGATGTTCAAAAATAAGGAGCTAGTATTTATTTTGTGGGTCAAGTAATTTTAAATTATTTATTTTTTATAAAAATATACTCAGATAAAAAAAAAAATCCCTTGAAATGGCTTCGTTATAGCCGTTAGTTCCCATATCTTCCCGTGGGTGTCGTAAGAGGCGACTAAGGGACTTATCAGAGAATGGGCAGCAGCGTTCTCGGTGCTTTTTTTTTTTTTTTTGACTACCCTACTGCGATCGCCAACCCGCGTGCCAAGCGTGGCGATTATGGCAAAACCCTCCCTATGGGGGAGGCCTATGTCCAGCAGTGGACGTCTTTCGGCTGAAATGATGATGATGATGATGATAGCCGTTAGATGATTCCCTGAAAATATTTGGTGTATGAATAGTTAGACCTTATATAAGCAAATAATAAATTAAACCTTAAAAGGGGCTCCCCTACTACGATGGTACGGAAGTCGGAAACGTGCATGCGTGAGTCCGATTCGCACTTAGCCGGTTTTTATTATGTAGATACCAATCATATTATAGTGTAATGCTATGTCGCTATCAAATGCGAGTAATATATTATAGTGCAGTTACTAATTATAGTATTACGCTCTTAGTGTATGTTATTTTGCTACGTATTTGATTTTGTCACGACAGTCATTGTCACGGCACAAAAATGTGGCTCAACAGTACCGTTGCCGACCTTTCAAGACATTAGCGTTTACTTTTATAGGATGGCAACATCCGAAAGGCTGATTGTTGGTTACATCACGCTTGTTATCCCCGAAGGGTTCTGCAGAAATTGTGCTTAATAGTACATCCACATTTCGCCAGATAAGTTTAGTAACAAGTCCCATTTAATCGGGGGCGAGCCTATTGCCATCAACCGGGCACAAATATAGACACAAAAATTTGGCTCAACACTAACGTTGCCGACCTTTTAGGACTTGAGTGTTTACTTTTATAGGATGGCAACACCCGAAAGGCTTATATTGCTGGTTGTCACGAAAGAGTGACATCCGTTTTGGCTTCCGGACCTGACGTACTGGCGTCGTTTTGAAGCTGCTATGTGGCAAGTAAATGGGCTGGATTCATTCGGGGCGTTATCCAAAACTCGCAATAGGAAAACCGTCTGAAAAAATATTATTATGCACTGAAACTCTGCTACATTATTACTGCAATTCATCATCATAGCTTGGTTTTCTTTAAGAACGTGTAAATGGAATCCTTATTTCCTTACTAATATTATAAATGCGAAAGTAAGTTTGTTTGTTATCTTTTCACGCCTAAACCACTAAACCGATCGTACTGAAAAATTTTGCATATACGAGTACGTTGTCAGGTGTACAGAAACGGACATACCATCCCGAAAGTACTGTTCCCGAGGAAAACAACAATCAGGTTCTTATGATAATAGATGGAGCCACGTGTCTTTCGAATCATGATTGAATTATAAATATTATTACAAGCAGAGTACAACCCGAATTAATAGTCAGATTCTAAATTAACGAGATCAAAGCCGCGGTCAAAAAGTATTTGTAAAATAAACGATGATGGGTTGAAACTTCCTGTGTGTAGTAAAATTTTTGGTGACCAATCGGAACAGTGGCTAGTCGGAAATCATTATCTTCCTGCCCTTGTCTCATGTTACTTGGGGTCGGCGCAACACGTTTTTTTCTTCCATTCTCCTCAGTCAACCGTCACGCTATCATTTACTCCTGTTTGTTTCGTATCATTCCACACACAATCCCTTCATCGTTTCCGAGTGGCGAGTCGGAAATAACTTGTCAAAATGCTATTCTTCGGGTAGTCTTTGTATCTTTTCTTAGTTGTTAATAGCGTAGTGACTTCGACTTTTATTAAAATGAAATTTCTGAAATCAGGATTACAACTTTCAATAGGAGTAACATCCCTGCTTGCCTTCCGGATCGAGCTCACACGATACGTGTCGTCACAGCTTAAAGAAGTGATTAAGCACGGCTGCGAGCTCCTCAAGGTTGAAGGAAAACGATTTAGATTTCACCGGGACGTGATAAATGGTGAATGTTATTTCATTTCCTTTGGAGACACGTTCACAAGTTCATGTATTAGGTGACAGCATTTCTCTGCTAATAATCTTTTATGAAAAAAGATCGTTTTTAAAATAAGGAATTCAAATAATATTTTAACTAGCTTATGCCCGAGACTTCGCCCGCGTGATGGTCGATTTATTGGCCCACGGAAAAATACTACTCGAATAAAAAGTATCTTACGTGTCGTCTTATGTGTGCAAAATTTCATCCAAATCCGTTCAGTAGTTTATGCGTGAAAGACTAACAAACATCCATCCAGCCATTCATTCTCGCAAACTTTCGCATTTATAATATTAGTAGGATTAGTAGAATAGAATATAAAGTTATCTTTTGTCTGTAGGAGTAGCTTCTTAGCCAAAGTAGTATTAAGTTTAACCGTTCCGTTTTCTAAGATACACAGGGGCACAAGTGTATTCCCTTAAAACTCCTTCTTTAAGTAGGTATACGCGTTCCGGAGGAGCTTGTGGCTAAATAATGACAGCCGCTCGGGTTGGTCTTCAGGTTAAGCCAGTCTTGCCTAGGTTGGTCCATGTATGGCCACCCTCTACATACCAAGTTTTTTCAATGTCTCGTTAAGCGGTTGGCCCCGGCTGTAAATTGTAAATCTCTGACAGTCGTTACAGGTAGTCAGTGACCCGAAAATCTTACCAAGGGGTATCGTATTACCCTGTACTAACTGGGTTGTGGAGATCAGATAGGCAGTTGCTCCATGTAAAATACTGGTAAGAAGCTAAATTTGGTTAGACTGGAAGCCGATCCCAATAGTTAGGAAAAGCCTAGTCAGATGATGACATAGCCGTTCTGTTGTTTATCTGTGTAAGTGTACAACCCCATAAAGGCTTAATGGATTACGGCATTTAACCAACATGGTATTCATTCCTGACAAAACATTTAACTTTATGGTCGAAACCGCGTGCTTAGAATGCAATCCATTACCCACTTATGTTCCAAACGAGGTACTGTACTGTACTAAATTGCATGGGTATTTACTAACGTAATTCTGGGTAGTAATTCCAGCAAAACCCACTAATTAAAAACAGTGGCAAACAGTTTTAAAATGCTTTTGTTTAATTAGTGAGTGTTTACTGTATTTGTGATTAAATAATAGCTGTGTTTGACTTTTGTTTCATGAAACTTTAAGTAACAATTTTGTGTAGGAGTTTGGTTTGAGAAACGAATAGCTTTCACAGGCAAATTAATTTGGTGAAAAGTGGTTTGTAATGATTTTACAACTGGCAATACTAGTATCTATACAAACTATAAATTAAAGTCGATTTTCGTATGACGGATGGACGGTGTGAAGGATGATATGGCTAGAAAGGAGGTGACTGCTGAGATGACGAGTAATAGAGAAGTATGGAAGAAGAAGACATGCGCCGACCCCAAATAACCTTAGTTATGGGCAGGACAATGATGATGAAATTCGATTTAATAGATTTTGATGCAGTTTTTACCATCATTTAAGAAATTTACTTCGAAAAGTTTGTGTATGCGATACATTAATAAACTAACATAGACAAGTTTGTAATCAAACATTTCAATACTCAATATTAAACAAAGACTGTCCTCGTTTGTGCGATTACGAATCCTCAGATTCTTTGGACGTTACCCGCAACAATGATTCCATAGAGCGTTTGGTGATTCATGGTAGAATCAAAAAAATTAATTACAAAAGAAATGACGATGTTTTGTCAAGTCATAAAAGCGCGTCGCGTCGCCAGTAAAACTTTAAGAATCAAATGTAAAGTAGACTAAAATCAACAATAAAGAGCTAAAGAATTACCAACGTTAGTAGACATAGTTACTATTCAGTTACTTAAAATTTTAAACGTTTCACGTCTCGTTACACTAACATTTAATGACCACTAAAATATAGAAACTCCTCCCTCGGTTCAAGAGGCTTTCATTACCACAAGCTGCTTAACTAGAGGCAAAAGCGTGTTTGTCTGAAATAAAACTATTCCTTAATCCTGCTTAAGGTCAAGTGCCCGATTAAGCCTGTCAAACCAACTTGTGGTCTCCGTTCTAACAGAGCGGGTTCAGTAGGGGCACAGATTAAGATCGGTCAAGCTTTTACTTGTTAGCAGTGGCTAGTTGCCACTCAATAATAGAAATGGAAACAGAAAATCCACTTCCCACATTTTTTTAAAAGTTATTTCTCAATTACTTTTGTTTGTAATTTTATTTATCAGCATTTAACTTCACGCTTAGTCCTGGTCTTCTGGGTCTTTACAAAGTGGCATTGTATCACTAATCACGATGATGATAATAATTATAAATTGTAGAAGATTGACATACGCTACCAAAAACTTCAATCATCATCATCATCATCATCATTTCAGCCGAAAGACGTCCACTGCTGCACATAGGCCTCCCCCAAATGTCGCCACATTGACCGGTCCCGTGCGACTCGCATCCAGCGGATCCCTGCAGCCTTCACCAGGTCAAAAACTTCAATCGAGTTGTAGTAATACAGCAGTTGTAAATTTATATTCGTACCTGACCGTGGCATCCCTCTGGGAACTACCAGAATACCAGCGCTGTGACTTTTTTTAAATGTTACAGCACCATGCTGAGACAACGGCCTTTTGGCCTCGTATAGGACCTATTTCATTTGTTTTATCTTTCTTGTTTACTTTTTTATATAATTTTGTTTTATTGTTAACTCAACCATTATTTTGTTTTGTCCCGTGTCTGGTCTAATAAATACTTTTTCTTTCCAAATACGAAACGATTTGAAAGCAACTGGCACTGGCCCCCAAGTCGCTGTCCTTCTTCACAATGTCAATGATTTTAAAAAATAAAAACAGAATGTCAATCTACTATTCTCGATTTAAAAATTATGTAAACGAATTGTGTGTTAATTTTCTCACAGATTAGAAGGACCTGTGCAGAAAAAACGCAGTAAAAAAAAATTGGTAAATAGTGGAACTTCTGGTAGACATTTTTGTATGCCCCACAGTTTAAGGGTCGTTTCCCTACCCAACGAGGGGTTATCGCTACGTAAACCCTTCCAACGACCGTCATACGCCTACTCTTTACTCTTTTTGTGACAAAATACTCCCGACTAATAAGACTGTCCTGGATTTTACGTAAGTCTTTATTCCAGATATTTTGCTAGGATTTACGTGAGGTTTACATAACGAAAGTATTGTTGGGAAATTTTGTAACGTAAGAAAAAGTTTCAGGTGCGCCACAGATTTTTTAGAGGGGCACATTTGCAGTTTTTGTTATGTTAAAAAACGATCCGACCCGAAGAAGTGACTACACCTTCGGCTCGTGCTTATAGAAATACTACTTTCGGCAACTACTACTATCGCTGAATCATCGGCTCGGCTCTTGGCATTATTGGAAGTGGACCTAAGCCGAACGGCCCGATCTTTCCCGATCGGTCCCATGGGTGTTTCTGTTCACCAACATTTGTTTACACTGGTATTATGGAAAAAGTTTTATTGATTAATTGATTAATTTATTTAGTACATGGAGGACTTACAGCTAACAAACAAAAAACGCAACCATAGTCACCTGGCAGACAATTAAAAATCCTCACGTATAGACTTATAATAATAATTTATGGTGTGACCACAAAAACAAAAAAAAAAACACCGCTTTAATTAAAGTAAGAATCAATTTAAATACTCGGTTCGGAATTATATATAATTAAAAATAATAACAACAAATAATATAACCTTACCGCTACTTGAAAAATTTGAGGAATTCACACTAATTATTGTGAATGAATCTAAATCATGTTCCTTGCAGATAATATCGTTCAAATTTATGCTTGTGCCTACAATATAAATGTTCTGCCAATAATTCGAAGATGTATGATGCATGTAATTAAAAGGCAATAGTGTTACAATTACTTATGGGTAAACTCTGCATGCAAAAGAACAAAAGTTATACGATTTTTTATTTAAATCAATTTATCATTAAAGAAAAAACTGTACCAAAAATGTGTTTAGTTTTCCTTACAGAATTACCCAACACAAGGTACCTACTTTCTGGACTAGACTACATGATATTATTTTTTGGGACTCAAGCATTATATTTCTGGGTTCAAGCATTATATTGCTTGTTCTTTGTTTCAAAATTAGAACAGCATGTGCGCTCCATATTTCTTTTGTTTTCTTTTGTTTTACTTCGGCACGAAGATTCGTAGGTAGGTACGTGAGGGAAGGTTTTCTGTTATTATGCTTACGTTTGAAAAGAAAAAAATATTGTACGCACTGCTGACTTTCACATCAAGGTACCTACATGTTATCAATTTAACCTTGATCAAAAGATCCAATAACAAAAGTTATGTTATCGAGTCTCCAGTGGTGTGAACTTATAAAAGGAAAAGATGAGGAAAAGAATTCGGGCTTGTTGTCGTTGCTGTAGCCCCAAGAGTATACGGGGTGTAAACGGACCCTTCACAAAGCCGTCAACCAAGCATTCTGTACATCAAAATAGGTCTCTACGCAAAAATTATTGCTGGAAAACGACTTTTTTGCTGAAAGGTCAGGTTTTACAGTAGGAAATAATGTCATCATCTGCCTTGTCTTTTCCCAACTATATTATAGTTGGCTTCCAGTCTAACAATAGGAAATAATGTAACGCATTTAAAACATTGTGCTGATGGATGCATTGAATAGTACGGGGTCGTGGAGGTATATAAACTTTTAACATTCAAAACTAGAATTAAAAAAACTTGTGGAATAAGTTGGAACTTTGATCCCCGAAATATCTCTGAAACTAGAAAGTTCTCACGTATGGTCTAGAATAAAAAAAATGTCGCAATGACAGGGACAACAATTGCCTTTCGGCTTCGTTAAGGGTACTTCTACACCCATTATCTTATTTGTAGATTCATGCTATAGTGAGGTACAAATCTCTAAAAGGAAGTCATCATATTTATTTTTCATTTTATTTATTTGGGACAAAAACAGTTATACGTTACAATATAAATGTTTTAGTCTGTAACAGGAAGTAAACGATGAAATTCAAACTTCTCCTTCCAATAACATTAGCACAAAGCAACATAAATAAACAAACCCGTTTCCCATACATTACTTATACTTTAAGTGCTATAAAGAACTCGAATCACGTACAAAAACATACAAACACGCCCAACAGGCGAGGCCTTGAAAATATTTATCCCAATACGTGGATTGAACGCGAGTTTTCCTTCGGAATAAGGGTGCACGTTTCTGCTCTATTTATTTCGCACAATTTAGGACGTGCTTAAGAAGTGCTTTTAAT
The DNA here is from genome assembly GCA_905163415.1 of Noctua fimbriata. Lineage (NCBI taxonomy): Eukaryota > Metazoa > Arthropoda > Insecta > Lepidoptera > Noctuidae > Noctua > Noctua fimbriata. The sequence continues at coordinate 3,638,726 of LR990927.1, read as the reverse complement.
TTGTTTGACTTTGGTTTTGTCGCTGAAATTAGTTGTGCTCGGGTTTTGTTAACGTTGATTTTGTTGGGTCACGTAACAAATTATTTAGAATCCTAATTTAGACGAGGTCAAACTTTCACTTTAAATAACAGATTTTTTTTTTTGTTTCTTTGGGAATTCATCCAGCTACATTGCCTCAGCGCTTGTCTGACAGTAGCCACTATTGATTCTGGCTTTCAGGAGTTGCAGTCATTGGGATAATAATGCCATTAAAAAAAAACTATTTTTGTAAATTTTAATCTACAGATAAAACAGTCAAAACTAAAAGTATACAAAGGTCTAAATTAATTGGTAACCAAACACATTAGTTAACTGATAATAAACTATTCATCGGGATGTCGAAAAGACAACGTATACGTAAGTATTCAACAAATAAACACTCTGTAATCGTATTTTTCTTTCAAAGATTTACTAATTAATTGGGCTTTGTAGGTAAGTAACATTTCTGTTCTGTCAAACTCCACTTTTTTTTATCTACACTTGCCATAAAACACTTGATAATGAACACATTAAGATTAAACACCGCAACACTCCATCAATTAGATTCAGAGCAGTTACCGATATAATTTATATCACAAACTGACACTTATATGTGTCGCCATTGACAGTTGCCCAAACGGAAAACTGGAACAACTCCATTCTATATATTAGATCAAAAACTAGGTACACTACCAAAAACAGTCACCTAATTTCTCAACATTGGCGCTTACATCGCTTGACGTTAATTTCACAATAAAGCCTTCATCCCGAACTGACAGGCAATTACCATGGCGCTTGCGTAGGCTTCTCCAATCAGCATAAATCACCCCTAAGGCCCGGTTTCCACCGAACGACGAGCGTAGCGGAGGCGAGTGGAGCGGAGACGAGCGGAGCGGAGAGGAATCGTGCGTGAATCGTATAATCCGACTCGGCTGGGCAGCGTTCGGGAAGTTGCGTGGTATCTTCTCGTCCAACTTACCGCAGTGTCTCAAGACGAAAGTCTATGGTGTGTGTTGCCAGTGATTACATACGGGATCGAAACGTGGTCGCTTACAATGGGCCTCATCAAAAGGCATAAAGTCACCCAAGGCGCAATGGAGAGGGTTATAATTATGCTCGGAGTTTCCTTGCGTGATCAAATCAAGAATGAGAAATCCGCAAGAGACACAGTAGAGTATGAGAAATCCAAGGTTACCGACGTAGCTCGAAGAAGTGCCAAACTTAAGTGGCAGTGGGCAGGGCACACTGCTCGCAGAACGGATGGCAGATGGGGCCGAAAAGTTCTGGAGTCGCGACCACTACCCGGAAGACGTCGCGTTGGTTCCACTAGGTGGACTGATGACCTGGTGAAGGTTGCGGGGATCCGCTGTATGCGAGTCGCACTGACTGGTTAATGTTCCAATGTTAACTTGGGGGAGGCCATGTCCAGCAGTGGACGTCTTTCGGCTGAAATGATGAATGATGAATCGCATAATACTCCCAGCACTGAAACACAGGCATCCTCTCTGTGAGAGGGAATGGGCTGTTACACCATGCGAGCAAAGAGCAGGTTGACAGATTTCATGTAAGTTACCTCATTCTGTTTGTTCTCGCCGTTTTTAGAGCAGAGGTGATGAAATAAATCAAATGACAGACATTCAGAAAAGACAGTTGCGTAGTACTCCTATCGGCGTGTGTGTATGACCAGATGTATGAACGTGGATGAGGCAAAAGGAGTATGTAAGGATCTTAACAGGTGGCGTTCTGTAGTTCCGGCGTGGCGTGATTTTATGAATCTATGTATGTATGACTAATATTGGTTGAAATTCATATTGTAGTCCTCATCTTTCCTGTGATTGGTCGAATCTTGCATGTCTCCGCACCGCTCCGCTCTTGTCCGCTGTGGAAGCCGTCCCTAAAGACTGGAGCCCACTAGTAGAATGTATAATGATCCATGAAACTGAGGTTACCTACCAATCTGGAAAATTCTCAACACGTTCTATGTGTCACATAAATACTGGTTATTGGGGTAGGATGAAGTTGATGTTGCAGGGGTCAAAGACATTTACATATAAGAACGATTTTGACTTTCCTTAAGAGGTTAGATATTTTGATGGAAACGAGACCTTCCTTGTGGGCTCTGGTGCAGACGGGTAACTATACTGGAGCTACTTGCAATTCCTTCACTAAGTTTATACCTAGCCATTTTTTTGACTGATAAAATATTTTGACTCAGAGCAAAGGCTTATAACAAAATTGTTTCATGATCAAAATGCAATGGCGAGAATCAGATCTAAAAAAAAATTCCAAACATTGCAGTTGCCTTTGATTAATAAATCCCAGCACAACACAGCAATAACATTCTCAACTCAAATCCCCAATCACCATAAATCGTCCTTCCTACGGGTATTCAACGTACTGCGCCAGTCGTCACCCTGCCAGTACTGTCACCGCATAGCTATAACTTCAATGCCAACTAGACTGGCCGCATGCCAGCTGACGTCATCAAGTCTAGACGTGTGCTACCATAACATGAGGAAACTCCCTGGAGACTACAGACTTGGCCTAGTTCTGACTGAGTTCTGTTACAGTTACGGGGGTCTTGATAGTTATGCTGAAGCTAGCATAGAGATATGTCAAATAATGCACGTTGGCACCAACAATAAGCGACATCTAAATCCCGAGGGTTGAAATCTCAACAATTGAAAACGGCCAATAACTTAGGGTAACCAAAGGTCTTGTTACCTAAAAAGGATGAAAAATTAATAAGGTTTGGGAAACAAGTAAAGACGGAAGCACTCATTCACGACGATAATCTATTTATCTTGTTAAGTACCCGTCAAGTTAAAAGTGGTTTTGAGTGAGAGAGAGAAGAAAGAGCGAAAGAAGAAAATGATATTGACACAGATATTTCCTTTTTCAATGTAATTATTTTACCAAAGATAGAATTGAGCCACAGATGAATCAATGAAACGTATGTGACTAAAATAGTGATGGACATGAATGTTGATGGATGGATTGTGTGAGGAATGATATGAAAGAGAAAGGAGTAAATAATGCCGTGAAGTTTGACAGGGGAGAATGGAAGAACAAAACGTGTTGCGCCGACCCCAAATAGAGTGGGACAAGGGCAGGAAGACGATGAGATTGAATTGAGTCATAAACAACAATTTGAACATACTAATAGCATCCCAAAGTAGCCATTAGTCTATGCACTAAATCGTGTAAAGCAATAACCGTTTTTCACATCACTGCCTCTTCTACTATTCCTCTAAATTTAGCATGCTGTAACTCCGCTTAAAGCTTTCGTATCGTATTTATGCATCAATCGATCGTGACCTACATCAGAGCTTCCCTGCGATCCGGGAAATACAGGTTGTTTATTTAAACTCAAAGAAAGTTCGAGAAGGTACCCACAGTTTCGATTGTGAACGTAACAACTAGATGTTCGATTAACAACAATACCTTCGCACAAAAGTTTCTTAATCTAGACTTGAAGAGTTATTAAGAAACTCTTTCAAAGAGGCTTTGGACTAACTTTTGTAATTAAACATTGATTAGAATTAATTAAAGATGTTTTCTAGAGAGCAGCGGTGGCTTAGAGAATTGTAAAAGCTGAAGTTTTTAATTACTTACTATTGAAGTACTTATGAAAGCACTATAAGCCGTTGGTCCCGGCTGTCATTTCTTTGACAGTCGTTACGAATATTAAGATTTCAGAAAATCTGACAACTAGTCTTACCAAGGGTCAAGGGGTATCGTATTACCCAATAACATGGTAATAACTTAGTTTTATATTGGTATTCAGCTGCATCCGGTTTGACTGGAAGTCGCCGACTCCAACATAGTTAGAGAAAAGGCTAGGTTGATGATGTAATTAGTCCTTTTGTATTCAGTAATCAGAATCAAAAAGATATAGAGTCAAATTAAGCTGATAATTAATCAGCACACTAATTATCATGAGACAGTCCCCCAAACAGGTGGACCGATGACCTGGTGAAGGTTGGGGGCTCCGCTGAATGCAAGTCGCACGGGATCGGTCAATGTGGCGGCACTTGGGGAAGGCCTATGTCCAGCAGTGGACGTCTTTCGGCTGAAATGATGATGATAATGATGAGTCTCCCAAAACGTTCGCCCTTCACACAATACAGATTACTTGACGTGATAACAAGCCAAACTATATTATTTGCAAGTCCCAAAATCTAATATCATTACGGTCAGTCCTTGCTGACATAGACCGGCCTCCGACTGTCAATTGTCTGTGTTCTATCTCAAACCGATATCATACGGTTCTATCAAATTATTTCGCGTCTATGGAAAGGCAGAGAAATCAAGGGTATGGTTGAATGATTCGCTTTTGTGTTTATTCAGGGTATAAGGGAAAGGGATATCGACACGTAAACTGATAATATTATGAATTCAGTGCATGATTATAAATCAAAGAGATTTAAAAGACTTATACAGTGGACATTGGGAATATTGTCATACAAAACATTTTTCATTCCGAACATTTTCGATTTTGACATAGAATACTACCAAGCACTATAGACCGACCGCTTTAATGAGTCCTCGCGAAGGTATTAATTTAAATGGAATATTCTGAAGGTTGATCACTTATTGGTCCAATTAGTATCGTAATATCTACGTGGATTATAGTTATTTAAAAGCAAATAACCTGTGGGATATTGTTAGGACTTTGTGGACACTTAATGTGCCTTTAATGGGGTATGGTGGAGGACTCATTAAAGCTGTCGGCCTATGGTAGTAGTAGTAGTATGACACTAGACAGTCCGACTTGTTACAAAGTAGTAACAAGTATTGGATTACGATTTTCTTTGTTTTGTCTCGTCTATCGCTCTTAAATATTTGAATGTCTTTCTTATAAATAGCACCCACCACTGCGTTGAATTTCGGTTATAAATATAAATCTGCTGTTGCATAACCTTTACAGTCAAAATATACAGGACGTAAACGGACCCTTCACGAAGCCGTCAACCAAGCATTTTGTCCGCCAAACTAAGTACTCCTACGCAAAAATTATTGCTGGGAAACGCCTTTTTTTTGGGTCTGTAAAATCACGTTTTACGGTAAAACTCAATGTAACGCACTCAAAACATTATGCTGATGGATGCTTTGAATAGTAAACAAGTCATTGAGGTAATTAAGGTAAATTTATAACCTTAAAAACTAGGATTTAAAAAAAACTTGTGAAAACATTGGAACTTTGACCTCAAATATCTCCGTAACTAGAAGGTGCCCAGGTATGGTGCAGAACAAAAAAAATATCGCAGTAACGGGAAGAGCAACTGCTTTTCGGCTTTGTTAAGGGTCTGTTTACACCCTTTATAGAACAGCAGATAGTTTTAAAACAACTTACTATCGATATATCTCAGTTTCAATTTCAAAATTGAAATTGAATTTGGATACTTTATCCTGTGTTAAATGAAATAATTCTTAACAATAACATAGAAATTATTTCTGAACTGTAAGTCAAAAGGAAATGAAATGTCATAACTGTCGCTTGCAGATGCGATCTACAAACTATTGTCTTGTTTCAATTTATGTTCAGTTTCAAAGAGATAGCAGGCTCTGCTGTATTAAAAGATTTAGTTTGTGGTAGCAATATTGATTATAGTGACTGTTTTAATTTTAGCTGTTCTTACTTTACTTATCAAATAGCCGTTTTGAACTAAGATGAATTAAAAAAGAATCTTGTTTGGTTTGGCAAGCAAATAATATGGAGTAGACACAACTGTCGAAACTGCAACCCCGTCCAATCAGCGGAACTGACCAATTAAGGAAACTGACAAATTCAATAAACTGTCGAGTGAGGGACAGTAACCAGTGATGCGAGGAACTTTTGGTATTAGTAGTACGAATTTTGAATGTTTCTTTGTGTCAAAGGATTTGATACATAAGGATATAATCTACGAACACTACTTTTAATAAATGGTGTATTTTTGAACTTTAAATATTCAATATAAGAGTTGCAGCATTAACTAAATGATAATTATTATAGGACCGATGACCTGGTGAAGGTTGCAAGGGATCCGCTGGATGCGAGTCGCACGGGACCGGTCAATGTGGCGACACTTCGGGGAGGCCTGTGTCCAGCAGTGGACGTCTTTCGGCTGAAATGATGATGATGATGATGATGAATTATTATAGATACTTGTACTTTTTTGTTCCAGAGTAGCGTAAATTTAACGTAGTTAATACCATTAACAGTTAGTAGTTTTAGTAGCTACCGTAATTTACTATAGTTATTTGTTTGTTACCTATTTTTACATATCAGAAAGTTCTCGAGTGAAAATCTTTTGTACCATTATTAAAATAAATATTGATTGGAAGATTACTCTTCGATGTAACATGAACAGTATCAGAATTATGTCACTATGATAGATCTAGAGTATTAGTAACTACCGACATCGTATTACTGGATTATTCTCACCTGAAGATAGTCCAGACATGAAAAAAGCAACTTAAGTAGAACGCACAAAAAAAAGTTTATGTTTGGACTGAAATTTTTCACACTTTAAAGTTACACATACAGACTACAAAGAGAGAAAAACGATGATTATAATAAAGACAAAATCAAAAAGTTAATTATCTTCACTTTTACGTAACCAGTTATTTTCCCTCAATTTAGAGTAAACGGTAATCTACGTGGATCAATAATTTGGAGAGAGAAAAGCCTAACACACACCCGTGATCCCTATAACTGCGCAATTAATGTCATAATATTTCCATTACAAAAACAAATATGTGATAAAATGTTTATAAATAAGTACCCACAACTTATTGTATATCCGCTGTTTATAAATGTTACGATAACTTGGTGTACTTGATGTCTACTTAGTTATTTTATACGGCCGCTGCTTCGCAAAGTTTTTACGACTTTAGAATATAAATAAACATCATTTTTGTACGAAATCTAATTTAATCTGACTGCCTCGTTGGACTAGGGGTCGCAAGCGAGACTGGTGAGCATGAGGTCCTGAATTCGATTCCCAGGTTGGGCAAAGTGTTATTGGGTTTTTCCATCAGGAATTTCACAGTAGTCACAGAGTTTGGATTTGTGCCCGGTTGATGGCAATAGGCTCGCTTCCTACTACAATGGGACTTAAACATAACTGGCGAAATGTTGGTGTACTATTAGGTACTACACTACTGTCTAACCTTTCAGGGACTCCAGGCGTGATGTTATGCTATCTAATTTTAATAACTATTAATGAATTAGTGGCCTATTTAAATGATGATCGTATCATATACATTTTATTATGTTAAAAAGGTCTTATAAATCACACAGACATGCAAAAGACGTCTTTGCTTTATACTATCTTTAAATACAGATAGTTAGACTACATTGTTTTACTAAAAGTTTGTGGAAAAAGTGCTCTTTGGGGGAAACCACCATACCAAAATCCGTTACTGTGTTCGTGTGTGTCAGTTTTCAGTTTACACCGCGTTAATGGTTTTCAATCAGCACGCCTAACACGACCACCGTAGATAAGGGTTTTGTCGACGGAAGAATCGACAAAATGACAGATCAGTACTGTTACGCGCAGATGCATTAATGCTACGCGTGCAGGTAGAGGTTAAGCAGTGCAAACTTCAAGGTGTCGGACTGTCAAGTCATGGGTCTCGAATTGAAACCCAAGACACGCAGCTTTGATTTTTCAGATTCATGTGCGTATTGTATTTTAGAAAATTTGTTTTTTTTTAACATTTGTAATTTGATATTCTAAGTAGACAATTCTTGATTTAGTACTTTTTTGTTGTTTTTTTTTGACATTGGAATTTAATTATTTTGTCACAAAATTTGCATGCCGAATTACTTAATTCGGCATGCAAATTTAGGCGGAATATGCTGAACTATTGTGTACCTGTGAGTTATAAAATCTGTAAAATACCACATTTCAAGCAAATAAAATGAATCTGAATCACTTGCATCGGTGAAGGAAAACATCGTGAGGAAACCAGCATGCCTGAGAGATATTTCTCGACGGCATGTAAAGCCAAGTCAGAGACCCACGGGCGACATAAAAGCTCTGACACAAGGGCACAAATCACACGTAACAGAAAGATGAAGGTGGATAGAACTTGACCTGTTACAAGAATATAACAACAATACTTTCCATGTAAGTAATATCTTGATGTACCTTGATACACATAAAAACAAAGTGGGCCACTCTAATGACAATGCGCTACTTTCAATCATGAACACGTTCACGAGCTGGACTTTTCTTATAGCGATAAGAAAAAAAACACGCGATATTTGCTTGCAGGCCGATTTAAGGTTAACGCTCACTTGTGTTGTATTGAATATCGGGTTGCTGTCCGCAATTCCACGTCCACGTACGGGTGAGAAAATTTATCATTCGCAATGTACACTTCACTGCCTCGTTGGTCTAGTACTCACAAGAGCACTGCTGAGCATCATAGTCATCTTACAACGGCAGCGCACTTCATGTATCCAATGACTACTAAACATACAATTCAATTTAAAAAAAAAACGCGTCTACAGGTATTTTATGTCGAATACATTGAGCGTACCTCCTTCTTTCTGTTTTTTTTAAAACGACTAAAAAGTCACGGTGTATAACTGTGCGTTGAGCTTTAAAGGCCTTGTTTATTTCTATTATATCTGATAGCACATACATTGCAAATGAAATAGAACTCAATGGCACACATGTTGATTATTTACAATGTCCATTAATAGCCTGTAATCGTCCTACTGTAGGACAAAGGCTTCATTTCATGTACATTTGAATTTAATGAGTACGCTCCCTGTTTTAATGGAACTTCAAGGTAACTGTCCCAATAAGGGAATACTATATACCTCGGTCTACTTATTCAGGTCTTTGCAACTGCAAACGTGACGGTATGTATGAAAAAAGAGAGAAGCTAGTCACCGTTTTCAAGATACGCCGTGCTTGCCTAGTTTGGTCTGTGGATAGATGACCACCCGTTGCATACCGAGGTTCCTCCGTGCCTCGGAAAGCACGTTAAGCCGTTGGTCCCGCCTGTCATTTGTAGATCTTTGACAGTCAGTGGCTCGAGAGTCTGACAACCAGTGTTACCAAGGGATATCGTATTACCCAGTACTAACTGGGTTGTGGAGATCAGATGTGCAGTCGCTCCATGCAAAATACGGGTACTCAACTTCATCCCGTAAGACTGGAAGATAGTATGCTAGCAGATGATGATGTCGGTAAATTTTAGGCAGAGACCTAACAAAAATGCTGCCATATCAAGCGAAGCAATGCTAGAGATCTTACCATTGGGCACAGGTTCAAGAAATGATTGAGGGATTACTGACATAATGGCCACACACGTCTTGAATGGATCTTGGACAGCAGCCAAAGTTGCTCTAGACTCTAGAGTACAAAAGACATTACGAGCTTCGTCTGCTGGTACGGCGGAATATTTCTTGGCACCAAAATAATAATAAAATAATGCTTACGACGAGGCATATTACCACACTTTGACATTTGGAATACTTAAGACTTGGACGGTATAAAAAAATTTTTTTTTCTTACTTTAAAACCAGGAGGCAATTTTTAAGTTAAAATCTGAAAAAAATCACTGACTTCTTATTTCTTAAACAAAATATTTGGCAACCTACGTACTTAGTCACGCCTTTTCCCATGCGTTGGAAGAAACTGCAGAATACTTACATACATTCATACATTCATACATTTTTCATACACACAGCCGGTTGGCATCGTATATATTGTCTGTCGGTATTGTTAGAATAAAATTATAAATGTATCTGAGGGCAGGTATAAAACAAGAAATGAAAATATAATAAAGGATTCAGTCGTTAATCTGGGCTGGTGTTTGATTGGCAAGTACCTCTGACATAAAACTTTTACATTGGCCACGTCTGCTAGCTATGCTTATTTCCAAACTAGATTAAACCACTAGATTAAGCCTTCAGAAACCCTTAAAATTAATCCTAAAAGGGTCTGTCTAATCATTCTAAATTCAATTGTAAAATTTCTGAATACAAAGTTAAAATATTGAAAGCTGTTTCAGTTACCTATTAAAATTACTGGTTTTGAAACCAATTAAAAGGCACTGACGTAACAAAACAATAAAACAGAGTTTATTTATTAATTAATAAAGTTTTAATTAGCAAAACATCGTTATCCTATTTTCGAATGATTTTAAAATATGCCTATTACTTAAGGCGTAACTATAGTGCGCACTTAAAACCTCTTTTGTAAGTATAATAAAAGGCAAAACACAATAGTCTTCTCTTTAAGATATTTACGACTGAGTCTAGAATTCAACAAGAAGCTTACCCAAATTGCGAAATTAAGTAAATAATGAAATGTTGAAAATTGTTGCCAAAATAATTTGAATTTTGTTCTTTGATCCCTAAAATAACTCAACTTGACCTTAATCAGAATATACCAACTATTAAGATTGAGTTTTCTAATTTGGGATTACATTTTCATAAGGTAGGTTTAGTAATTTCGAGACATTGTCTATTCTACTATTATACATTGTCTGTTATACAGGGTGGAAGCAACAGCCACGCACAAACGAGTAACCACGTGTTCAGTACATCATTCCAAACCCGGGCCACATAGATTTTTCTTATAAGAAATTAAAAAAAAACTGCTGTTCCATACATTTTGACCGTGTAGTTATTGCACATTTGTAGGAAATAGACTATTAAAAAAAAATACCGACGAAAAATTTCTATGTGAAAAAAAATCATTTGGAATGATGTACTGAACACGTGGTAATCGTTTGTGTCTCGATGTCCTTTTCACCCTGTATTAAACTAACAAAAGCCCACCTGGTAGACTTCTGGTCACTCCCTCTAATATAGGAGAGGTCTAAATCCCAGCAGTGTGATCATCTTCATAATCAGCTTGTAATAGGTTGATTATGAAGACGACCAATAATCAAACTGAAAATCCCTCACGATCACTTTGCAAGACTTGAGTCAACCTCAGAATTTAGGATCCCGGCTTGACAAATTATTATTGAACGCAAATACGAGTATACAGGAGATACCTCAGTATTTATAAGCAAAATCAGACCCTTGAGGTTTGTAAGGGACGATTAATTGTACTCGATAAAATCGAAGGTATTCGGAGTAGGAGCTCCCTAAATTGATAGGTATTAAGAAATCATGTTCCGGGAATTTCCCTAAGGGATTGAGCCGAATCGGGACACGCAATAGACACGTATTTTTTTCCTTTTTACTCGTGCGGACATACTCAATTACTCACACCATAAGACGTGAAAAACGAATCTGTCAAGCAACATTGGAAACGGGTGGATTACTCAGGGTCTACAAAAGATAAGTAAGTTGACTGACAAATGTCACTTGTAGAAGCTTACCCATATCTCCTTATCATACAGGACTGTTCAAATTGAGGCAAAACCCGCGACATCACACGACTATTCACGCTAGTTTGAACACTTCTAGACAAATTTAGCTGACACAGTCGGAGCTAACAAATGTCACATCCAGTGTGATTTGAGCTGGAGACAAAAGAGGTAGGTAATTTTGGCCCTTAATACATTTCCTACTTCGACTTTATACAACAAACGTTTATAAGTACGAGAAACTCGTTAGGGGTAGAGCATTACTTTACGATCCATCACTGCTTTTCGCAATCTCATCACAGACGGACCCAGAAATACTCGTATAATGTAACTGAAGTTCTTGAAGATTTACGATCAGTTAACTACTGTACTGTCAGTATCATTATTAAATAATAATCATGTTCAGGGCCGTTGCTTAATGTTGGGTGAAATGATTTATTGAAAAAGAAGTTAGGGGTGATTGACTTTTTTCCGCAACTTAGCTTTTTCATTAATGTATTCGGAGAAAAAATACCACTCATAGGTAAATCGATGTTGTCTTTCGTCTTACTCATACATTGGTGTGATAACTCATAAATTTACATTTATGTTGTTTAAAAATATTCTGTTACGTTTAGTCGAAATTGTTATTGCTTGACCACCCTACGTTTCAAAGTCACTTGTACCCTATGGAATTAAAAGAGAGCCTTGTGAAGGTAATTGTTTTATTATGGTTTTTTTTATTTTTTTGCGTTTTTTTTTGTTTTTTTTTAGGACTGGTTATTTTCTATCAGAAATAATGTTAATGGAAAAGTCAAAAATATGGAACTGTCAGAACAGTTCCATATATTTTTGACTTTGCTTATGAGCTACCTACCGAAAAGTAATGTACCGAAAAGCCAATCCTGTTGAAAGTAGACGCCTATAGAAATATGAAAGGCTTAGAAATTGATAGCCTCTTCAGTAGGCCTTAAGGTCTATTTGTCTTTGTAATAGGCAGTTTAAATCCTGGTGTAATGTCAATTTAGTGCGAACTATTCTAAAAAATAACTACGAGGATACAATGTTTGTATGAATATTGCATAACACGACATGTGATACGGAGGAATGAGGAAAATATTGAGTATGAATGTAGATGGTTATAAGAGTAGAGGAAGACCAAAAAAACGATGAATGGACTGTGTGATATGGCTCGAAAGGAGGTGACTGCTGAGATGACGAGTAATAGAGAAGTATGGAAGAAGAAGACATGGCGCCTACCCCAAATAAATTGAGATAAGGGCAGGAGAATGACGATTGCGTAATTATTACTTTTCCAGATAATACTAGCTCTAACAAGAAACCGGCGTCTTATTTCTTAAAAAGATTTACACAGCTCATAAATAAATCAGATTTTCTTTAAAATCTTGACACGGTTTTAATTTTCAAGCATCCGCTTCTTCACTTGTTTTTACTAAAATTTTCTGATTTAAATTAAAGCTGTAACAAGCTGTAGTTATCAGTTTTCACTTCACTTTCTTTAACAAAAATAATGTTATTATTTTGAAGTTATGGCATCATAATGGTTCTTATAACACCAAAACTACTAGCCAAAGAAATCATTAATCATGATAATAATTAGAGGTTATATGAGGACAATTTCTATGGATTTTAGAGGTGAAAGAAAGTTATTTTTTACAGTACAGTCATGTGCTGGATGATGGCTTATTATAAAGTAATTTTCCATTAGTTACAGTAGGTACAAACGGTGCTAGATTGAGAAATCATGTAAATTACAGAGTAATATTTCTTTTTCTATGCTGATACATAACGAATTATATGACGAGAAATTAATATTTTACGGAAACTTCGGTAAAATAATTTCAAGTTTAAATGGAGTTGATTTTCCCCGCCATAATAAATCGTGTTCCAAAATAATATTGAAACAAGATTGTATTTTGATATATAACATAAAGTGTTGAATATCTGAAAAAAATCTGAAAACGAATCATAATTGCGCAAGCCCCAGCAAGAAAGCAATACAATCCCACAGATTCACTACACCATCTCAAGTTTCCAAAAAATACCTTTCATAAAAAGTAATGTCCTAGCTTATAAAAGATTAAAAAGGTTCCACAATTTGCTACCTTCTGCACGGCCTGATATCGAATAGCCATTAGCTAAAACGATTTCGTCGAGTTTCTCCTCAGTACAAGTCTGTGAAAGTAAAGTACCTTTTGGTACTATAATAACGGTAAGCGAATTTTAATGGGACCTAACGGTAATCATTATGGTGGGTAAGTTTTTTTTTTAAACTGTCATGGGCTAACTTTAACATTAACACAAGAAATGGGGTATTTACTATTTTTACTGTTTGTTTTGAGTTACCTCAGGTCATCTCAACGCCACTATATTCCTAGACTGGTGAGAGAAGCTATTGAAATTATCAAATGGAACTTCATTCGGGAGGATGGGTTTCAACTGTCGAGAGTCTGGAATCCAGTGGTTCAACTGTGTAAAAACCGAAAAAGTGCCGAAAAAGTTCGTGAGCGGACACAGTGAGTTTCGTGTGTCGGGAACAGAATCGAGTTGCAAGTGACAGTGGTTGCGGTACTGAGTGAAAAAAACGAATAAGAAAGAGGGTTGACTGATTTGTCTGCTCATAAACACCCACCCGCAATAACTTCCAGTTTATCCATGATCATGGTTCTTGCAACAGCGCCGAAATATCGGGAACTCAAAACAAACAGTAAATATGGTAAATATTCCGTTTCTAGTGTTAATGATAAGTTTGTTTTTCTATGGAAAATATTACACCGTAATGATGGAATACTTTTGACCCTAGTTATCCGATTCCAAGACATTGTACCTTATTGGTAAAGTTAATGAGAAAGGTCGTTGCTAAATAATAACAGCCTCTCGGGGCGATCTTTAGGTTAAACCGTGCTTGCCTAGGTTGGTCTGTGGATGGGTGACCACCCATTACATACCGAGTTTCTTCCGTGCTTCGGAAAGCACGTTAAGCCGTTGGTCCCGGTTGTCACTTGTAGATCTTTGACAGTCGTTAGGTAGTCAGCGGCCCAAAAAGTCTGACAACCAGTCTTACAAAGGGGTATCGTATTACCCGGTACTAACTGGGTTGTGGAGGTCAGATAGGCTGTCGCTCCTTGTAAAATACTGGTATTCAGCTGCATCCGGTTAGATTGGAAGCCGACCCCAACATAGTTGGGAAAAGGCTGGGCAGATGATGATATTGAGAAAGGTCAGGTTATATGACTTTGTTTGCAGCTGTGGAGCTGGTGATTGAGGGAAAGGGCTCATGGCGGATAAAACCCGTGTTTTTCTTTTAGAGAGAGTCTTTAATGACGAGACTGATTTGAAAACATGCACACAGTGTTGCAAGAATAAAAATATAAAAATGAAATGTTGGGGATGCCAACACAGGTGCGTTGTATTCGCAACCGGCGGGTGTATGAACAGATGTATGAACGTGGACAAGGCAGAAGGAGTATGTGAGAATTGTAGCAGATGGTGTTTTATAGTTACTGCATAACATCCTATGGGTATGAAGATATTCGTGCTTTACTTACTTTTCAGATTTCAGAGTATATGTTTCTTATTACTACTATAAATGCGAAAGTTTGGATGGGTGGATGTTTGTAACTCAATCACGCCAGAAAGGATCAGGATGAAATTTGGCAAAGATATTATGTATTTATAATCTGGAATAGCATATGGGATACTTTTATCCCGATAATACGATACCGTGGGCAAATTACCAAACTACACGCGGGCGAAGCCGTGGGCATATCCTAGTACTTTATAAACTTCTGTTCGTCGCAACAAGTTTTTTTAACTTTTATAGCTTGTTCAGACGTCTGGAATACTAAAACTTAAGTCATTTAACGGTCCAGTCGTTTGGAGTTGCTCGAATGAACGTAAAACATAGAACGAGCTTATAGGTACGTGGAGTCTAACCACTAGAATATGTTCACAAGCTCAGGATCTGTCTTCAGAGTAATAGGGATTCATACTCTATGACACTTGTCACAACGTTCATATTCGTAATGATTAAGCACGCCACGTATGCCTAGCGCCCGAATATAATAGCATCTGCACCGTCCTTTTTTGGAATTTACGGATACCAATGCCTCTAAAGATAGAATGCTTGATACCGATCGGCGGACGATTAAATTCGTGTCAAATAAGCGCTCTCTAAGACAAAATAGCATGATGAAATTCCATGAAGACTAACAAAATATTTCTCAAACATAGAACTCATAAATAAAAACGACTCTCGTTCCTGTACTCGCCAAAAAACATCTCAACAAAACTTGTTTTTTTCCTACCAAACAAATTAAAATATAAATCGACCTGTTACCAAAAATACAGCCAAAAGCAACGCTACCCACCACCTCGCGTTTGGTGCTTCGTTGTCAAACATGATTACCATAAAGGCCTTGACTAGGGTGATGAGCTTAAGCGGGTGCTAAGGAGGAAGAGATGTACGAAACGTAATGGAACCGCCGTAGTGTTCATAGTGCAGTGATTATAGCATAATTTTTTTTTCTACTGAAAATTTTAATCTTATAAACAGTATACGCTTTTACAACAAGTTGCCAAAGTCAGTTATAGAACTGGCCGATGGAAAGTTCAAAAACTACATCAAACTTGTCCTTATTAAAAAAGCATATTACAAAATCAAGGACTACGTTGAATATAAAGAAGTTTGGCTTTAGTTCCTTCTGCGCATGCGGCTTTCCTGGTAGTTCATAAACGGCACAAATATGTGGATGTCTCTAACTATTCTCAATTTCATTTTTTCTCTTCTTTCGAATCAGATTTTTACAATAGTATTCAAATCATTTATACATCTTTTCCTCAGAATAGTTACAGCACTGATAACAATATTTGTGTCACTTGTTTAATTTAGTATTTCACAATATTTTCTTACCTTTTTTATGGATTTTTTTGTATCGATTGTTTGTGAATGTGTGAACATTGTAGGCTTTGTAGATTCCCAGCTGCTTGTTAACTTTTTATTTTGTTCTACATTTTTTGCGTATAAGCAACGACTTATTGTCGGGCCTACGCTTTTCCCCCATACTTAAGTACATATGCTGTATCCATAATAATATTGTAATACCAAATGATTTGAAAAGAGTAACTATGGAGTTTTTTGCCGGTTCTTCTCCATAGGAAACGACCAACCCGAACCGTGCACCTTTTTAAGTGCCCATCTAGGCCTATGTGAAATAAAATATTTTGATTTTGATTTTGAAACACAGCGCAACTCTTTCTCAGTCAATAAGTGACGTTGCCGAAAAAAAACAAAGCCGGTCACCCGTGCGTCTTCATACTCTGTAAGCGCAACGGTACTGACAAATTAATTTGTGAGCGATCGTCCGTGGTTCTTCTTATGCCTGCCACAAAAATTCGCAGTGCTTCGCACCTATCGCGCCCGCTACCGCGCCCGCCATCGCTGCCGCTCAAGTAACTGTGCTCCACCCTGAACGAGGCGGAATTTAACCGCGTCAACTACAAGCATTGCGAAGCATTGCATTGATTTAATATTTCGTAGCTCCGTGGTACGTGCGTGCCTCACGCACAAAATAATTATAATTTCTAAGACCTTTTATTGCTTACGTTGGTCGCGAATTAAATTAGACCTTAATTTTGTGGGGGTAGAGTTTAATTTTTAATGTGACGGTTCCGGGTCTCGTTTGCATTTGTGTACGTAATTTGGGAGCTTAGTTGTGGTTATAATAAAAGCAACGGGTGTATTATAATTCGTATCACGCTTCAACCCACAACATTTGAAACTCACAATTGGGCTCGTGGCTAAATAATAACAGCCGCTTGGATCAATGTTCAGGTTAAACCACGCTTGCTTAGGTTAGTCTGTGGATGGGTGACCACCGATTACATACCGAGTTTCCTCCGTGCCTCAGAAAGAACGTTAAACCGTTGGTCCAGGGTGTCATTTGTAG
Organism: Noctua fimbriata; assembly: GCA_905163415.1. Taxonomy (NCBI): domain Eukaryota; kingdom Metazoa; phylum Arthropoda; class Insecta; order Lepidoptera; family Noctuidae; genus Noctua; species Noctua fimbriata. The sequence goes on along the minus strand of LR990927.1, from coordinate 3,621,429 downwards.
AACTATGACAGTCGTATCAGTTAGTCAGTGGCCCGAAAGTCTGACAACCAGTCTTATCAAGGGGTATCGGGTTGACTGGTAGAGAATGCCTTGTGGCATTAAGTCCGCCTATGTACCACTCTTGTACATGAAGTTTTAAATAAATAAATAAATATCGTATTACCCAGTACTAACTGGGTTGTGGAGGTTAGATAGGCAGTCGCTCCTTTTAAAATACTAAGGATACAGGATACAGGATTCAGCTGCATCCGGCTAGACTGGAAGCCGACCCTAATATAGTTGCGAAAAGGCTAGGCAGATGATGAAATTACTTCAGCATAGTATTATGGTATGTGTTTCATTTTCTTGTGCCTGGAAAGGTTGTATACGAATACAGTTAAAGTGTGGTGAACAGATAAGCATATAAGCAACGTTGCTACTGAAACTGTCAGCCCTGAGTGAAAGCTCTTCGTAGCTGGTACGGCAATTAATTAGTGCTAGGAAATGTAGTTAACAGGGTACCATTCCTGAAATCGCATATTAAATCATATTTTTATTATTAAAAATGTTGCTGCTGTCTTGGGTTTTTTGAAATTTGTCCTAAATAAAATCATAATTTTATTAGAATTCTCTAACTCTGAACCAACACTATATGATGCTGATGAGTCATATACAAGATGGAAGGGAAATCGAAGCTCAAACGGTTACCACGTGTTCAGTACAATATCATACTGATATACCACATAGAAATTTATCATCGGTTTTTTTTTTAATTAAGCTTTTTCCTACAAAAGTGCAATAACTATACAGTCAAAATGTATGGAACAGCAGATTAAAAAAAAAATTTCGGAATCATGTACTGACTACGTGAAACCGATTTGTTCGTCGACGATCCCTTCCACCCCGTAGTATCAGCGAAAACGGGCCTACTCTTAACATGTGATACCACCTAAACCAACAAACTGAGTCTAGGTAGGTCAGTTCCCGCCTGACACCTCTAACACGCTGCAGTCTAAAGACAAGTTGTAGCTTACCTAACTGGGTTAAACCCGGCAGACAGGAGTAAGCTCTAGACGTATGTCTGTCTCATATACTATGTCCCAGCTGTATACTAGTTTAAGTAGGTGTAAGTGAGAAAGATGGCTGTAATTTTTCACACTAAGTTCCTGCTTAAATGCAGGTCAGGTATGTAAGGTTTTCTTAGAGAAAATCTGTTTAGTTTTTGCCACTTATTTTATCACACTAGCTAGAGCAAACAATAAATGGTATTGAAAAATTAATGTTAACACTACGTTTAATGTTTAATACTAAGTTAATATAGTTTAGGATTCATTTTCATTACTATTAAGTGTTAATGTGATATAGTTTACCTTACTAGGCAGATCAAATAAAATTAACACTCACTGAAATGTGTAGTTTTCATAACATTTCCTCATGACAAGCCCTGACCGAAACCATTCTTTACTTATAATTTTATAAGTAAAGAATGGTTCAACCACCGCGGTTATAAATTATACTATATACTAGAAAAAAATAATTATATAAACTAAAAAATCCGACTGAAAAGCAAAAAACAAGAGAGTTTGGAAGTAAGTGGGATCGATTGAAATATAACATTATTAAAATATGGAATGGATATCCTGTAAGTGTCAGTAAGTATAACCAACATACATACAAAGGCTAATAAACACATTACCCTCCTCAGTCGGGTAAAAAGAAAAGAAAGATAACTCAACGATAACTCAGTTGAACTTTGGTAGGTAGTACATAGAAGGTACTTTAGTGGTAAAACGTTTTATTTATATAACACAGCTTTTTCTGAGAACAGGCGCCGCCACCTTGTAATATCATTATAATATACTGCGTTTGGGCCATAAAAAAGAAAAACGGGGCTACGCATGAATATGAAACAGTTTTCAGGGAAATAAAGTCGAATTACAAAATTCAAATGAAAAAATTGGAGGTGCGCTGAATTAAAAATATATTGGTATTTTACACAGCAATATTTTTATTATACTTCGTATCTAGTCATTTACTTAATTACGTGAGAAAAAAAAATTATTAAAAATATGATTTAATACGCGATTGCCGAAACCACAAGACGGAGCCGCGTCAGACCGCAAAGAAAATGGAGGGACAACTGTCTACCTTGGCTACCTTGGGAAAGAAAATGAGAAAGGCTTTTGCCCAGCAATGGGAAACTACAAGCTAGCTATAATAACACATATTAATAATGATTTAACACGGTCTTTAAATATTACCATTAAAGCCTTTCCAACTTTGTTGTGTAAGGTCATCAGACTTTCCGACCTTTGACCTGTCGCAACGACCGAACACGTCGAGTCGATTACTGAGAACTACACATTGCCTTATGAAATTTGCTTTGAGTATGCAGGATTAAGGGAATTGTCAAAACTTCACAGACATGATGCGAAAAAAAAAACTAAACTGCCTGCGGCCATTGACCGCTTTCAGAATCAGCTGTAGTTACTTGAAATTCATCATCATCGTTCTCCTGCCTTTTTTTTTCGGATGAGAAATCATCAAATGACCCCTCTCGCTCTGGGCGGAGCGGAAGGGAGTATCAGACTTGAACTGACTAAAACCCATCCATGTTCCTTCTTTGCCCTTTGTGCTCCAGGGATGCGGTATCTCTTTCGAACAGTCCCGCAGCCCCGGCAGGCATCAGCCCTTGCGGACCCATTCTAGTTTGCTGACATCTCAATCATTCTCCTGCCCTTATCCCAATTTATTCGGGGTCGGCGCAGCATGTCTTCTTCTTCCATGCCACTCTATCTCAGCAGTCACCTCCTTTCTAGCCATATCATCTTTCACACAGTCCATCCATCGTTTCTTTTGTCTTCCACTACTCTTATAGGTGTAGTTATTTGAAGTGATGCCTTTAGTTTAAAAACAATATAAATGCTCACTACGAGTGTGAAGTGTCTCTATTCAATTTAATTTGAATAATTATGTAGGTATAATTTCATCATCATCATCATTTCAGCCGGAAGACGTCCACTGCTGGACACAGGCCTCCCCCAAAGGGGGGGTTTTGCCATAATCGCCACGCTTGGCAGGCGGGTTGGCGATCGCAGTACGGTTGTTAAAAAAGCACAGAGAACGCTGCTGCCCATTCTCTGGTAAGTCCCTTAGTCGCCTCTTACGACACCCACGGGAAGATATGGGATGGTGCTATTCTTTACGTCCGACACCATACAGTACAGGTATAATTTACACATACACAATTACACGTTCAAAAAGCATTAGAATAAAATGAAAAAATCTTTCAAATAACTTTTAAGCCAACATAAATAAAATGTAACCCGTAAAACAATTTCAAACGTGTTTATCCGAGCTCTCAATCCGTTATATTCTATCCCATTAAACAAACACGCGCAGACATAGTAAAGCCAGGTCAATTGAATTGTTCCAGCTATGTCAATGTTGACACTGAACTGCATACAAAGACTATCATTCTTTATTTTACTGTGATAGCTACACGGAATATTTACTTAGAGGAAAGGTGAATAGGTTTCAATATTTTTTGATTGGTCATCCAGTTCGGAGTACTGTGAATAAAATGTTTTCAATTTCGTCCTGGAATGTTTTGTTTTTCTTTTTCATCTTTTCCAATTTCTGGTATCGGTAACAGCTCATCATCAACATCATCACCATCAAAAATGAAAAGTATTTAATTCAGTTTAGGCTGATCAGCACTTTTTGACGTCAAAATCACATAGACAGTTCCCCACTTTGTCCTATTGTGTTATCATCATCATTATTCTGTCTTTTCCCGAATTGATTTAAGGTTGGTACGTCATTCTCTATTGGTAGTTATCTCAGTAGTGACCACTTGCTAGCCTCATCAATGTTTACAACTCATGTCGTGATAAGAAATACTAGACTGTCATTATGCTGGTAACGGGGATGAGTGCTCAGGGTTTACTGAACATTTTATTTAGTATCTACACCCTATTATTATCTACTGCAAGGTTTAGATTTGTCTGCCGTGATCAAACAATACCTGACCATTATTATCCCCTGCGTACACCAAAGAGCACGTTTCGTCTGTCCCGGTTGTCATTCGAATATCTATCGACAATCGTTATTGACATTCTAAAGCTTGAAAGCCTGACAACCGATTGACATAGGAAAACCCGAGCATTGGATTACAAAAAACCGATAGCGCTCGGATTAAAACCGTTGAAATTCAGTCTTATTTGTTTGGTCTTAAAACCGATCCCAAAATGTTTTGGGATTATGATTATGATTTTAATATACCTCAGCTTATAATGAAGTCATAATAACAAACCCATAATAATGTCCATTCCTGAAAATGGACCCCTTCAACGCATGTTTATCAAATAATGTCATAACCACAACGCTTAACAAAGGGATTAGTGGTCTTGTTACAGTCAAATTAAGGCATAAAATATGCTGTTTACATGTCCACATAATCCCTTATTCACGTTGACATAAACCACAAGAATGAAAGAGGGTTGGTAACAACACATTCTTAACGAATTCTCTTTTCACGCCATTTCACATAGGTATATATACCTACATAGGCATATAGAGTATACGTTATCAAATTACTAATGAACTGGCGTGTGGTAATGAGAACACTAACAATTGAATTAACCCGGCGAGGGTGACAATTAGCAGTTCCAAACAAGGGTTCTGTTGGTCATTATATTTAGTATTTCTCTTGGTTATTTCGGAAGTAATTAATGAATATAATAATGTGGATTATAAGAATTAGCTTTGCGATTCAACGTGGCAATGCTGCCAATCTTCTGGGACTGCGCATTCCCGGATGACAGATGCGGAGGAGTACTTTGACGCCTAAGTGTCCTATTGTCGTCGTTGTTTACCTATATGAAAGTACTTACTTTTAGTCTTAATTTTTATTATTATTTGAGTTCTACATATTTGTAGTCTGTATAAAGGGTGTAAAAAGACCCTTAACGAATTCGAAAGGCAGTTCTTCTCGTTATTGAAATGATTTTTTGGTCTATGCCAACCTTCTAGTTACGGAGATATTGGGGGTCAAAGTTGCAACTTTTTCACAATATTTAAAAAAAAAAAAAATAATGTAAGATTTTTACTTTAAACATCTCCACAACCCCCGTACTATTCAATCCATCCATTACCACAATTTTTTGAGTGCGTTACTTTGAGTCCTACCGTAAAACGTGTTTATTCACCCAAAAAAAAAGTCGTTTCCCAGCAATTTTTTTGCGTAGTCACTTAGATTGATGTACATAATGCTTGGTTGACGGTTTCGTGAAGAGTCTGTTTACACCCCGTATAATGTACATAATAACCTTACTTAAATAAAAGTAATGTATGCATTTGGACGAGGCAAAAGGGGTATGTAAGGATCATAGCATTCTGTGGTTTCTTTCTACCCCCATGGAAACGACGGCGGATGGCGTGAATTTATGTATGTAAATAAAAGATTAATTTCTTAAAAATATATAAAGATTGAAGACTGATCATGACGCTAGCTAACTACATGAACAGCTCCCTGCAATATTCTTCCTCCAGTAACTATTTTTTAACACATAAGTACAATGATAATTTCGGCAATTCAACAAAAAATCATCTTGTTATTTCCGCTGACGAAAATGAACTGTGCAAACGTGAAAACTAATGAATTCTGAATGTGTTACTGAATTGAGGTGCTGATTTTCTCTCAATGTTTTATTCATAAAAAGAAAACAAAAGATTCACTAATCACTTCCCAAAGGAAATCACAGTTCCTGTGACGCTTCGGATAAAAAGAACCTTAAATAAAATTAAGTCTTGTATGTGTTCCTGGAATGTACATTTTTGAATGTTGTAAATTTTGTCAAAACATACTCTGACTTATTTCAACGTCTTGGAGACCCTGTTACGTTTAACACGAGATATCCTGATAGACTGATTATTCCTCCAATAAAAAACCACTTACTACGGTACTGTATGGTGTCGGACGTAAAGAATAGCACCATCCCATATCTTCCCGTGGGTGTCGTAAGAGGCGACTAAGGGAGTTACCAGAGAATGGGCAGCAGCGTTCTCTGTGCTTTTTTAACAACCGTACTGCGATCGCCAACCCGCCTGCCAAGCGTGGCGATTATGGCAAAAATCCCCCTTTGGGGGAGGCCTATGTCCAGCAGTGGACGTCTTTTGGCTGAAATGATGAAAAAACTACTTATATCACAAAAGTTGCTTTCCAATGGTTATAAGGATATGCAACATTATTTTTAGTATATGCGAAACCTGAATATAGTTTGTTCAGAATAAGTAACTGAATCGATTCCAATAATTTTAAACCATGTTATATTTTGTCCCAAAAATATTTAAAAAAAGTTACAAGTTGGACACCAAGCGACATTAAGTACCTATCGCAATAATTTGGGTACCTACTGCCAAATTATTATTATCAATGAGCTCAAGACGACGATGGAGGCGCGCGCTGCGTGGTGACCACGCTTTTGGGCGGACAACCAGGTAACAGAACAAGCTTATAACTTTGTGATTTTTCATGATACAGTTTTGAAATTTTGTGCATAGATTCTTTACATAAAAATACTAGACACGTGTTTCAGGTTTCGCATATACTAAAACTAATGTTGTAAAACAAACTACCAAAATCATATAGGGAACAGGGCCAGATTTAAAACGGCATTATTCGGATGGCTTACAGAGAAATCATTTTATTCTGTGAATAAGTATATCAACCTTAATGATTCACGTTGACATTCTTATTATTATAATACCAATTATATTAGATTCACTTATTGTATTAATGTATTCTTTAATTTTGAATGCTATTTTTAGCGACCATCGACCATCTATTATGTTCTACAATTCTAGCAAATAAATTTCATTTCATTTCACTATAATTATAATCGTTAAAAGCGAAATGATGATGAAACCGCACCAAAATCAAACAGACAGACATAAAAAGCGAGTATTCTTTACAATTTTATAAATAAGGAGTAGATATTTCCCGTGGCAACAATGTTGGTGATTTATAGCGTTAAGGGCATTACATTGCTCGATGACCTTGATGATTTGATCCCTGTACTGGTTTTTGTTGACTTGCCCCGCACATTTCGCAAAATTTCGGTTTTTATTTATTATTTAAAAATATTAAAAGAAATAACAGAAAAAAAAACAATACAGATTGTTAAGTATATCATTACGTATTTGTTGTTACAAAATTCATGCCGATCTATTCAGACGCTACAGAGATAATTTACAATTAAGGTTGTTAAAGGACCTATTTTCTACGATTAACCAAAAAAAATTGAGAAGGTTTATTAAAATTTTAAACAATACAATTTATTTGTGATGAACTTAACTATAACATACTTTTTTTTACACGGAAAACGCACGAAGGGATTCATCAACAAATTTCTTTGAACATACGCTGTTTTTGGGATTTGAGCCATGTAATGCCCTTAAACAAGAGCCAATACGTAAAATGTAAAAATCATCTTGTCGTTATCGTTTTTAGTCGCCTCATGTAATGGTAACACGAATATTCGTATAGGACTTAAATTCAATCAAAACTTGGTTTACCTTGTAATGCCTCAGTTCAATGAAATTGATATTCTAGATTATGATTTATGACGTTATTCCATTAGCAATTGACACGGTATTTCCATCATAATATTCTATGTAATAATTATTATGTACTGTATACAGTCACGGATGTGTACTAGGTATGAAATATATGGACTTTAATTGTGCAAACAACCACTGCGGTTGATGAAAGGGGAGCTCGCACGCTTGAATAAATATGTTGGGCTTTCATTGAATTAGCTTTGATTTCGTTGATTTATTTAATAGCCCGGCCGGCACTCAAAACAGATGTTCCACATATAAAAATAGTTTTGATGTACATTCATGATGAATAATTTCTGTTTTTCAAATGAACGGAAATCGAAATCAAATAATATGAACTTTTTAATGGACTGTCAGATAGTCCATTAAAAACTTGGATTTGCACACTATCAAAATTGCATGTACAGTTTTTAGTCTTTTAAAAGTGTTTTTCTCCTACTGTTCTTATTAAAATTTCATGTTGTTACGAACATAGTATTCTGGAACTCATATTTTTATGAAAAAGATCCTATCTTTAAGTTATAATAGTTATTTCTCGCGAAAATTGTTTTAAATTTTTCAAAGTCATTCATCAGTCAGTCACCTTTTGTCTCTGAATCACCGAAACGCTGATTGATAGAAAGTCATTAAAGTGATTTGTGTACCTAAAATATTAAATTACCTACAACTGTGAACAGGTTAACAGTAACAAAGGCCTTATGAATAACTTCAAAGTGCAATCAACTTTATAAATGTTGGAAATTCAATTAATATAATTCCTCAAACAAATTGGGTTACAACCCTGTTAGCAAATGCAAAAGCAATAATCCTTATCAGTTTATGACTTCCGCAATAAAGACAGCAGTTAATTCACTTTATATTGTTTGTTTGTTGCTTGAATACTAATCAAATGAACGAGCAAAAGGGCCATTAAAATTGTTTATTGGAAGCGTGACTTGTAGTGAACAAAAACTGCCTAAAATACTCACATTCATTCAACTGCTCGACAATTAGATATTTATGTAAAGAAATAGTACTTACTATTCCCATACCATATCATTTCTCTAACTTAATTTATCCGCGCATATTGCAGTGTGTACCATATACTTTTTTTACTAACGTTGCCCCACACTAGAATATCTCCTGTATCATGGGTGTGTTTACAAAAATTTAAAGTCACTTACACAAACATCCAGACCCGGAAGAACCACCTGTTGGTCTTACAAATATTTGTTCCGTGCAGATGATCATCATCCTGCGTAATAAACAGTTTATAATATAATATTCCCACCTCTGGGACACAGGCCTCCCTATGCGAGGGAATAGACCGTAATCCACCACGCGAGCCCAGAGCTTGCTCAATCTAACACCATTGATTTAACCCTTAATTGGTCGCGCCTAAAAAGTTACGTAAACGGTCACGTGGGGTGCGTGACACCCCGATTATATAAATCAAATAAGAAATACATACAAAATCACGATTATGCTCGATACTTGATCATAAAGGACACGTATTTTTATGAAGCTAACGGTAACTTCAGCGCTCAAAATTCAGAATTTAAAAAGTTCTAAGCCTTTAAGAATGCGCTGGGGTGTGTCACACCCCACGCGACCAATTAAGGGTTAAATACCAATTAGAAAAATAAACCGCAGTTCACTGTCCGAAAATTACGCAGTATTATTTCACCTAGCAAAGCACGAAAGTATCAATCAGTTTATGAATCTTTGAAACATTTAATTACCATTGATTTGATAACATAATAATTATATCGTCAATGGCTATCGTGAAATAATATTTAGGGCAGGCATGAATGAAGCATGACTTTGACGTCCTAAATTCGACTAATTATGCATAAGTAGGAGGAATACTAGTAGTTAGAAACTCATAGTATCCTACGACTCTAAATTTCAATGCACAAGAGGTTCTATCAAATGTCGGGTACATGACAATGCATCATCATCTGCCTAGCCTTTTTCCAACTATGTTGAGGTCGGCTTCCAGTCTAACCAGATGCAGCTGAATAACAGTATTTTACATCGAACGACTACCTATCTGACTTCCACAACCGTAAGTTACTGGGTAATAAGATACCTCTTGATAAGACTGGTTTTCAGCCACTGACTACCTGCAACGATCTACGAATGACAGCCGGGAGCAACGGATTAATATGCTTTCAGAGGCACTGAAGAAACTCGGTATGTAATGAGTGTTCACCCATCCACGGACAAACCTAGGCAAGCGCGGTTTAACTCAAAGATCGACCCGAGCGGCTGTTATTATTTACCCACGATAAATTTACCTACAATCGTGAAAATGTCTAGGCAAGCATAATAAAGAACAATTTTATAAAACCAAATGCAACTCAAAATTGACGGTTAGAATATTAGTGACCCATATCTTCGCTAGAAGCCATACGCCGACCTATATTCACTCGCATACAACAGTGTCCTTTCATTAAAACCTTTATTACTAGACTTGGCACTAATTTTGTAAAGGGGTGCACCTTTACAAAATCAAAATCGAGCACAAAAGCAAAGAATTGGTCTCATTAGTTCCAAGGCATACCTCCTAACTAACCCATTGTTAGTTTTCCATGTACACTGCGTGAAATCACATTTTTTTCAATCACCTCTTTTTTTCGGAATTTCCACGCTGAAATTCTTCACGCACCGACTTAAAATAAACTTTAGCGCAATAAAAATAAAGTTGTTTCTATCTTGAAAGCTCTACGCATGCGTAGTTTTGATACCGCAGTGCGCGGCGCCCCGTAGACCCGACGGCTGAGCGTGTGGACTCGCCATTACCTACAGAAAAAAAAATAGTCCAACCATGTTTGCACATACATTTGTTCAAATGTATGGTCAATCGGAAACGGTTTAAGTATTTGGGCCAATATTTGTCACGAGGTTTGACGTGTCGAAGTGTCATTGGACTCGACTGCAGTGTTTAGCAAAGTTATTTCTGAGTTATGTGCTAGTGTATTTCTGAAATGGAACTATTACAAAATACAATTTATATAAAGGTGTTTTATTGTATTTTTTGTTTTGGTTACTTTGTAGGTAAAACCAACTGTGGCTACATTCGTTGAGAGGTCATAAGAAAAATGTTGGGTTCAAATCCAGGGTCGGAAAATGTAGTTAGGTACCGAAAGATTTTCTTTTATGAAAAGTGCCAGTAACACCGTAACAGAGTTCGAAACTATGTTAAAAGAAATCGAAATATAAGTATAACAGAAACATTATTTGTGGATGTACATATTCTACATTTTTTTGTAATTACCCCTAAAATTAAAAGCTCACAAAGGGCGAAGCAAAGTGATCATATTCTTAATTGGTAACTAAATATTGAAACGCCGAACACGGTTTAATTGCTTCAAAAAAAGAACAACATTCTTTTTGTAGCAAAGCAAACTGTAACAAGATACTAAGAAAACGCTGTAAAAAAAAATACAGGCCGCTTATAAAAAATACTTTACTCAATCATAAAAGGAAATTATAATCTAGAAGGCTCTTAAGTATTCAAAAAGGCTGCTGAAGGAATCTAAAAATAAACTCAATTTACTTTTGCTTCCGATCTCAACAATATTTTGTAGCAAAAGAATCTTTAACAAGTTCGATAAGATGACGTAAATTAAGTTCAGAGATAATTAGAAGCGCTTTCGTTCAGCGCTTTTGTCGCTTAAATATCAAATGCAAATGGAAGGCTTCTCATTGTTCTGAAGATGTTAATGGTATTCTTGTATATTTAGGCAGAACACGTTCTTCACAGGCAATCTAGTGGCTGGAACTTGATTGCTTTTAATTATGTTTTTCGTGCTGAAGATGCAAAACCCGTTTTTGGTATGATTTGTAATACTTTATGTATGAAAGTGGGTTGTGTGAAAATAAGGTCTTATACGAAAGGTTTTTATTTATCAGCTTGAACAACGGAACGGTCAGAAAAGAAGACCAGTTCCACAAACTGATTTCTTTATGATGTTTAACAATATTTTTTTGTCAATTTCTATCTAGGTGTTACGTACCAATTGCTGAGCAAGTATTTTGATTTAAGAGTGTCCATGGAGTTTCTTGCCCGTTCTTCTCCATAGAGATCCACGTTAGGGAATGGGCAACTACAGTACTATCACGGTTTTTATGCCTTGTGACTGGGACTGTAGCTACATTTCATTGTTGTCTTTGTTTCGACAGTTCAAAAGTGCCTGTAACTGGCCTACTTGAAATAAATGCTTTGATTTTGATTTTTTGATTAACCGGCTGAGGATATCTGACTCTGAGTGATACTTCAATAAGTTTTTTTTCTTTAGGATGGGAAATCATCAAAATCAAAACCCCCTCCCGCTCTGGGCGGAGTGGAAGGGAGTGTCAGACTTGTACTGACTAAAACTGATTATTTGTATGGAGCTTCAGTAAGTCTGTATCCGGATGTATGTATCTGTATCAAGGCTAAAAGGGTCACTGAAACTGCAGTTAAATAATACCTTTTATAGAATACCTATAAGTCAATGACATAATAATACTCTTATCAGCGTTATGACCTACATTGCTCCATGTTGTAAAAACAATGCGCCAGATTTTTATCGTTTCACGCAAGTTATTATAGACAGCGGAAGTTAATCTGACATTTTTATGCTTTCAGTTAACATTCTTTAACAGAATTACCATCATGTATTTCTTTATCAACTCGTGTAACTCTCGGAGGAGTTCGTGGCTAAATAATAACAGCCGTTCGGACCAATGTTCTGGTTTAGCCGTGGTTACCTAGGTTGGTCAGTGGATGGATGCCTCGGAAAGTACGTTAAGCCGTTGGTCCCGGCTGTCATTTGTAGATCAATGACTGTCGTTATAAGTAGTCAGTGGCTGTTAAGTCTGACAACCAGTCTTACCAAGGGGAAGACCCCAACAAAGTTTTGAAAAGGCTAGGCAAATGAATGATGATCATTTATTTATTTATTTTATCTGCATGCATTGAAAGTATTACAACGTCGAAAATAACCGAAAAAAACATTTTGCTGATTTAAATAAATTAATCAATATTATTTAATTATAAAATATCATTCGGTGTAGATATACTAAACAGAGCGATATTTTATAATTTCACTTGGTAACATTGATTTTATTCAGCAACACAACGAAATATTTTGTCGGCTACTTGCGAGGTTGCCAACTTTTGGAAAGGGCAACCTTAACGAGGTTTGTGCAGATTTTCTGGCGATATCAACTTGGACCCTTCTACTTTGTACCCTCATTAGTGAAGATCGTAAGTCCTGATACAGTAGACTGACGAGTTGTCACTTGGTAAATCAATGATAAATATTATAAATATTACTTTATTTCTACAAGTAAATATTATACAACATTATTTTAAGTATATGCGAAACCTGAATATAGTTTGTTCAGAATAAGTAACTGAATCGAGTCCAATAATTTTTAAACCATGTTATATTTTTTCCCAGAAATATTTAAAAAAGTTTAAAAGTTGAACACCGAGCGACACTAAGTACCTATCGCAATCATTTAGGTACCTACTGCCAAATTATTATTATCAATGAGCTCAAGAGGTGCGCGCGCGGCGGTTACCATGTTTTTGTGCGGACAACAGGCAACAGAATAAGTCTATAACTTTGTGATTTTTCATGATACAGTTTTGAAATTTTGTACATAGATTCTTTACATAAAAATACTAGACACGTGTTTCAGGTTTCGCATATACTAAAACTAATGTTGTATACATTAATAAATTAAAATAACCTATATTAACTAACTAACTTAAAAATAAAAAAGGTAGATATCGCACTAGCGCGCGCAAATTTATGCAGACAAATTCAGACAATTGTCGTAATTTATGTACTTCAAGCGCTATAGCTGTCTCTTTCTGTATCATACGTTCCGTATTACCTATCGCAGTCGTAACAACACAACGATATTTAAACGATGCTCAGCATGAACGTAGCGTATCTTTCTTTTATAATATCATTGTGATAAATGTACAACTTATTCATAACGGACCTTGGAAGTCCTGTATCATGATTGGTAAAGTCGATATTTTGCCCGATTTCTCATAAATTCAGTGGTTCTTCTTTTTATTTCATCCGTAAGAACATTTTTAAGCCTCCTTCATATTCTTAAAGGATCTGTCCTTTCATCCGTTAAATATGTTTTTAGGTAAAGTACTGACAGGATCATTTTAAAATATATCAGCTAGGCCTATCAAAATGTTGCGAATACCCTTCGCACATAAGGGAACTAGGCATAACAATCAATCATAATTTTAATGCTGGTATCATTTATAATGTTAGCTATTTGTTTTTACAAGTAAAAATATCAAAAAGTTATGTAAATTATGCAGCAAAGTGGTCGCTTACAACTGTCATTCAACTGCGAATGGAATTCCTTTTCACTTAAGAGGAAGATGTATCTACAACTCTTTGAGAAAAACCTGCCCCATTTCAATACAAGCATAACATCACGCCTGTAATCCCCAAAGGGTTAATCAGAAGCGTGCCTAATACACCCACACTTCACCAGCTACATATGTTTCAAGTCCCATGTAATAAGGTGCAAGCTTAGTGACATCAATCGGGCACAAATTCAGACTCGTGGCTGCTACTGAAAAATTCCTGATGGCAAAACTCAATAACACTTTGCCGGACCTGGGAATCTATCTCAGGACATCTTCAACAGTCGCATTACTAGAAAAAAATAATAATTATTGTCAAATCACTCTTAAACAAAAAACCAATCGATCACTACCACAAAATAACCTTTCACTTCCAACTCTTTGATTTAGAACATAATCTAAAACCGTCAGAAACACGAAAGCACCAATTACAATCCTAAACGAAGTTTAATTAATAATTAATTGAATCGGGATTCGGTAAAAATAGTGAAGGTTTTCAATTGAATGGTTCGTATCGATTTTGGCCAATCAATTCCGAATCGTGTGGCCTAGACAAGGTCAGCGATACTTAGTGTATTTAGGCAATCGAACACGAAAATTGTATTAAGTCCACTCCTAGCTAGAAATTAGCGTAGGGTCCTAGGTTTCAATACTAGGGCAGATGAAGTATAATTGGGCTTTTCCAGTAGCAATTTCTCAGTAGCAGCATGGAGGAAGCAATTTGGTGGTACTAAACCCCCATGTGTCGCGGAACATACGTGACGCGGTTGGTTCTACGCTTTATCTCTCCCAGCTTAGGTCATGTCGGATTGCCATTTGGGATGGCAATTTAGATGAGAATAATGGAATGGAATTATTTTTGAGCACACATTTGTCATCATCTGCTTAAGCCTTTTTCCAACTTCGTTGAGGTCAGCTTCCAGTATTTTACATGGAGTGACTGCCTATCTGATCTGCACAACACAGTTAGTACTGGGAATTACGATACCCCTTGGTAAGACTAATTGCCAGGCTTTCGGGCTGCTGACTACCTGTAACGACTGTCAAAGATGAACAAATGACAGTCGAGACCAATAGCTCAACGTGTTTTCCGAGGTACGGAGGAAACTAGGTATGGAATTAATATTTATTTTTGTTAAATCACTCATAAACAAAAAAACAATACTAAATACCTGGGAACCTTTCAGTTACGGAGATATTGGGGGTCAAAGTTTCAACTTTTTAATGGCATAACTGTGCTGAAAATACCTTCACCGTTCCCGTACTCTCAATGCATCCATCAGCAAAGTGTTTTGAGTGCGTTATATTAAGTCCTACCGTGAAACAGGATTTTTCACTCCAAAAAAAAAGTCGTTTCCCAGCAATAATTTTTACGTAGAGTTACTTAGTTTGATGAATAGAATGCTTGGTTATTGGTTTCGTGAAGGGTCCGTTTACACCTTGTATAAAAATTCACGCGTCACTATGTTCCTAGTTCGTACACGCTAATCTCTAAACCACCCATCCAATTTCAATGAAATTTTGTGGATGTGTAAGGTTGGTTCCAGCTTCAAAGATTATATAGTTTTGAACTTGATAGCTGGGGTAATCGTCAGTTAATTGCACCCGAGGCGGGTCGCTAGTATTCTTATAAAAAAACATAATAGCTCTTCATCCGAGTCTGGGATCCGACCCTGATCCCAACCCTAAGCAGTAGAATCAAGCCGACGAGATCAATAAGGATATGCCAGACTATTCTTGGTTTATTTCGTTTTCTTATACCATTGTAATTCTGTACTTCCTATTCTGTCTGTACTGTTTTTATTAGCCCTGGCTATATGAAATACGTCGATATTTTTTATTTAGGCAAAACTCCTTCTACGGAAATGTGAGTTTTTCTTAAATATAAGTTGTTAGGGTCGAAGGAAGAATATGTATGCATAATCTGCCTATAATGTTCCCACTGCTGGGACACACGGCCTTCTCTCTAGAGAAGGAATGGGCTATAATCGATCACGCGGGCCCAGTGCGGGTTGGTAGATGTCACGTCTTCGAATTTATGGCTCTAGGACATGCCGGTTTCCTCACGATGTTTCACCTTTTTGAGAGCAGTGGTAATGAAATTAATTACGCAAAGTAATGCGCCTGCCTGGGTTCGAACCCACGACTTACTGTTCGTAAGTCGGAGCCGCCACCGCTGCTCTCGATGTAAAGAATGCTTGGTAAGACTTCCGAAAGCTTGCTATGACGAATTACTTCTTGAGAATGTTCATCATCGGGATGTACGAATCTTTGAAAAGAAAAGTGTTAATTTTGTATAATAAATACCAAGAATACGAATACTCTTTTAACTGAAAGATTACAAGGCAATGTTCCCGATTTTGTGTTATTTATTGATCGACAATACACCTGTATTTTTATATTTAGAGCAAAGCCTACCCTTACCTCTATTTTGGGAGACAACGACCCAAACGAAAATTGAAAGGTTAAACCAATTTGACATAATGTAAATGATGAACAGTTTAGGTACTACGGAGCAACATACGTTAATACAAACATACATACATTCACAGACTGCTAAAATCATAACCCTTCCTTTTGGCTTCGCTGTAGTTGGGTAAAACATGATCGTAATGACGAAGAAAACAATTACCTTTCGAATTCGTTAAGGGTACATTTACACCCATTATAAATAGAAATTCTATCGCTATCGTTTTCGTCTAACTAGCTTTTAGTAACACAATACTAGTTACTGGTTACTGTAATAAACCTCAACATATAATTACTTCAAATAACGCGCTGTTAGGATCTGATGACAAGGCCAATAACATGAACCTATTGTTAACCGACATTACGCGGTGGAATCAGTAGTTATGTTACGATATGGCTTTTGGCAAATACAAGCCAATTAAATTAGTCATATTTTCATGGGATCAGTTGTCTCGTGTTTCTCGTCTCGTAAAGGTGCAAGGTACAAATACGGGGTGTAAACGGACCCTTCACGAAGCCGTCAACCAAGCATTATGTACATCAATCTAAGTAACTTTACGCAAAAAATATTGCTAGGAAATGACTTTCTTTTGGGGTGAAAAATCACGTTTTACGGTCGGACCCAAGGTAACGCACTCAAAACATTGTGCTGATGGATGGATCGAATAGTACGGTGTTTTAAGTAAAAATCTTACATTAAATACCTACACGTATTTGAAAAAAAAAACTTGTGAAAATGTCGGAAATTTGACCCCCAATATCCCCAATAACTAGAAGGTTCCTAGGTATGGTCTAGAAAACAAAAGGTAGCAATGACGGGGAGAACAAGCGCCTTTCGGCTTCGTTAAGGGTCTTGTTACATCCTTTATGTACTAACAATCCAAGGCCACTGAATTATTTGTAACGACAAAACATTTATGATCAGTACACGATTGATATCCCTCTTCTCCCTCTCTGTTTATTACTAGCTTTTATTTATCTTGCCTTGTTAGTTGGTTACTTAGTTCGTATTGGTCAAATCTTGCAACTGAATTTCAAACCAGTTAACCTCAACCGATTTAGCTGAAATTTTGCACACACCTTTGGTTCTGGTGACAATACATTTATAAGACAGGTATGGACTTGATTCTGTAGCCATTATCGCCTCCTCACGAAAAAGCTTCTCAACTGTTAATAGCACGGACACGAAACTTTGAATACGCGTTTAATGTTGATAGATAAGCCTTGTATTATTCCTTAATTTTAAAAAAAGTTAAAAAAAAAAAAAAAATTGTTTGTTCTGTCCATCCAAATTTTTCTGGAATATAATACTGTTATCAGCATCTAAGCGATAAGACTGCCAAAGTACCAATCCACTTATACATTTAACAATGTTTTAAAATAGCACTATAACTTTTTGTTGACAGAGTACTTTTAATAGATCCACATTTTGCCAGTTATATTGAAGTTCCATTGCACTCGTTTGGCAAAAAATATTCTCCCTCCCTACCTTTTTTCTCCTGTCGTCAAATCAAATACATAAAAATCTTTAGCACAATCGTTATTTTGACATCTACACAATAATATTTCTGAGCTACAAATTCAAAGTCTGCGAAATAAATCAAAATAGTCTAAAGTTCCGGTTTCGATAGTACAACTGTTGAAGGGTTCATCAAAGTAACTGCCTCTACTGATAACGGTTTGTAAGTTAGTCCAAACTGTGTTGATGGAACAAGTTTAGAGTGTCAAAGTTTGAGTTCAAGGTTTAAGATCGTATCGTGGTTTAAGGTTGACTGGTAGAGAATGGTATTGAGGCATTGAGTCCGCTTCTGTACATTATGTGTACTTAAGGGCATTACATGGCTCAAATCCCAAAAACAGCGTATGTTCAAAGAAATTTGTTGATGAATCCCTTCATGCGATTTCCGTGTAAAAAAAGTATATTATAGTTAAGTTCATCACAAATAAATTGTTTTGTTTAAAATTTTAATAAACCTTCTCAATTTTTTTTGGTTAATCGTAGAAAATAGGTCCTTTTTCAACCTTAATTGTAAATTATCTCTGTAACGGCTGAATAGATCGGCATGAATTTTGTAACAACAAATACGTAATGATTACTTAACAATATGTATTGTTTTTTTTTCTGTTATTTCTTTTAATATTTTTAAATGATAAATAAAAACCGAAATTTTGCGAAATGTGCGGGGCAAGTCAACAAAAACCAGTACAGGGATCAAATCATCAAGGTCATCGAGCAATGTAATGCCCGTCAGTGTCAGGCTTTATGTTAAACAAAATATGATTCGCGACCGTAACACGTATGTAGCTACTGAATTATAGTCATTAAAATCAACAACACAACTCTCTAAATTCCTTTTTCATTGAATAATCTAGTCAGATTATATCTCTGTAAAGCCATATTTGTTACGGTCGCGAATCATATTTTAATCAACATACAATCTTACCGACCTGCAAAATGCAAAAAACGTACGAAAATTTAAATTTCGCGGGCTACCCTGGCGCTTCCATCTTAAACTATTACATACTTAAATAAGATCTAAGAGCGAAAGTTAGGCGGCTAACGATGAATTTATTATGTCTTAAATATGCTGAAATTAAAAAAAATGTTAAAGAAATATTTTTATTAATACAATTATTACAAAAGATCGCTACATCTAAACCTAACCTATTCATTAGGTACATTACATAATCAAACATACACGATGACAGACAGTCTTACCTTAACTTATAACTACGTGTAACAGACACATGTGTTGCTGGGGGAGTTTGATTCCCTACTATTATATACTTCTCCCTGGCGAAAACACAAAAAGTGGTGAAGGGCGAATTTTTTGTGCAAATATCAATAAATTTTGATTCTATTCTTAGTTATACTAATGTCCTGGGTTCGATTCCCTGGTCGGGTAAACTGTTATTGGGTTTTTCCATCATGAATTTCTCCGTAGCAGCCACGGAGTCTTTGTGCATTGTTAATGGCAATAGGCTCGGCCCCTACTATTACATGGGATTTAAAATATAACTGGCGAAGTGTGGGTGTACGATTAAGTACACCTCTGCCTAACCCTTTCGGTATTACAGGCGTGATGTTATATTATGTATGTTTTTACTGTACATAAACAGGTTTACCTCCTTGTTAGGATAGTCTTTGGTTCGTAACGTCTTAATCCTCTGTTTCATTAAACCTCATACATATTTGATTATAAATTAATCCTCCTTTGCCCTGCGTAACCTCATAAATTCCCCTCTTTGTCAGAAATTGCGCATAACCTCAGTGTACGACCAGTTATCCATAAACAAAATTAATATAATCTATACAGAATCAGAGATCTTTAATAGCAGTAATAAACCCAACAACTTCGAGGTCGAGGACATTCGACGACCTGGCGCGCTGCCAATGTATACGACCTAAGTGTCGCCCTCTTAAGATATGCTATAAAAAGGTCGGGTCTTAATTCTTTACGCTAGTCTAGATATGAAAGAGGAACATGAGGACCTACAAAATAAGTAAATTATATTTTCCGTACTTTCACAATTAATTTATATAGTTTTGTTTGTTTTGGGATTTTTTTATTAAAAAATGAAACTCAAAAAATGATAAAAAAGAAGACTAAAAGCTAGTACCTACCTATATATATACAACGAAGACCATAGGCCACTTAGGCTTCAAAGTACTCCTCCGCATCGCTGTCATCTGGAAACGTGCCCAGAAGACTGGCAACATTGCCACATTGAATGGCAATGCTAAATCTTTGGCCAAAGAAAGAGCCAGCCAAGGCCAAAGGTCACGCGAAGTGTCGACCAATCGGCGAGAGATTTCCTTAAAAAGGAGACGCGCTCTAGGGCCCCTAGACCCGAGCGTTTCGAAAAAATAAATATCATTTTATGTCATAAATAGATAAAACTTTCGCATTAAAATTTATAATATTAATTAAACTTATATCTTAGCTTTTTCCGGCATGTCCTAGAACCAAAAATTCGAAGACATGTGACATCTACTAACCCGCACTGGGCCCGCGTGGTGGATTATAGCCCATTCCTTCTCATAGAGAGGAGGCCTGTGTCCCAGCAGTGGGAACATTATAGGCTGATTATGCTTATGCTTAGCTTTATACATAAAAAAGAACCTATATTAAAAACACATACATAATGAAATATATTTGAACAACTATTTTAACACTTTATCTTCCATTTAATTTATCCATATTTTTAATGATTATTACTCATTAACTCTAAGTAGAAGAAGATAAAGAAGGAATGTTGATCGTATGCATAATCAAAGTTGCCCAAAACTGTGTCAATCTACACTAATATTATAAAGAAGAAAGATTTGTATTTTTGTGTGTTTGTAACGAATAAACTCAAAAACTACTGGACCGATTTCAACAATTCTTTCACCATTAGAATGCTACATTATCCCTGAGTAACATAGGCTATATTTAGTACTAACTGTTGCCCGCGACCTTCGTCCGCGTAAAATTTTATAGCCTATAACCTTCCTCGATAAATGGGCTATCCAACACTAAAATAATTTTTCAAATCGAACCAGTAGTTCCTGAGATTAGCGCGTTCAAGCAAACAAACAAACAAACTCTTCAGCTTTATAATATTATATAGTATAGATTTGGAAAAATAAATGTCGTCCCGTGCGAAGTCGGGACGTGCCGCTAGTAATTAATAATAATAATTGGCCTAATCATAAGGAAATTAAAAGTGATTTATACCTAGTTACTTTATACCTACTTGAACATAAATAATAAACAGACCTAACTTGCATTTTTCCTTTGAACAAGTCTTCTAAGCTATTTGTTACGTACTTATTTCCGCCATAAGCCATCTTTTTCGTCGCGTAGTCTTAAGTCCCAGCGGAATAGCTCATAAACCAAGCGCCATCGCCACTTGAAATAAGTACCACGATGTGTTGGAGTTTGTAATATCACTTCCTAATTTAATTGAAACAAATTATTTTATTGTAGTGCCTTGAA